>OW285241.1:54109619-54284619 GCA_935421215.2 Melolontha melolontha | reverse complement strand
ATCAAATTTACAATTGGTAAATATCTGCCTATTATGGGTATATAAAGAGCTACACATGGCTCCATCGATTTAATATAAGTCGGTTTGTGATATGTGAAAATGTTTTTATGTCCAAACAAATAATCCAAACAATTTCTGTTATGTATGTGGAGAAGTCACTACCCACCAGCATAAGTGGAACATTACACCTTAATAGAAAAGTAATATTTTCACTTTTTGTGCTTAACCATTGAACATCAAGATAAGCCTTGGGCTCCCGCACGCTGTGCCATTACTCTGAGGCACTGGTCAAATGGTAAGAAAATCGCTATCTCATTTGCAAGATCTATCATTTGGTGTTAACAAACGGACAATTCGACTAATTGCTTCTTTTGCTGTACGACAAAACTTTCGGGTTTTCCAACAAAAGTAAGAAAAATATTAGTTATTCTAATCTACTCTCTGCCACTCATCCAGCACCCCATTCGGAAGCCTTGCCAGTACCAAGACACAATTTTCTAGAAAACAGAAAATCTAATCATTATATAGCGCTTGCTAATGAACTTCTTAGAAGTTACCATAGATTGGGCTGTAACATGAGGCCTAAAATACATTTTTTACACTCGTATCTGGATTTCTTTCCTTAGAACTTCGGCGATTTGAGTGATGAACACGGCGGAAGGTTTCATCAAGACATATCTGTATTAAGAAAACGTTATCAGGTCAAGTGGAACAATTAAATGTTTGCTGATTATTGTTGGACATTTATATCAGAAAGTGACGAAGAAAAATACAAAGGAAAATTAAAAAGAAAAAAATTTTGAACAGGACGATATCATACAGCGCCATATAATGTACATACCCAATTAATATTATTTCATTTACTTTTCAATATTTTTTCTCCAAAACCTGACGTGCCTGAATAAATTTGTTGTCATTACTATTGTTAGAACTATAAGAGAAACGAAAATTGTAGACAGCTTCTAAAGAAAAATTTAAAAAATTAAAATTTGTTGATCAGTGTTATTAGAACAGGAAATTTTATTGAAAGATGCTTTCAAAGGAATTCTGTAGAAATTTTTTTTGTTTTTAATACTGTTCGTTCTGCCTACTTTTGCGTTTTCATAAATCTCTTAAAAAATATCAAATAATATCAAATAATATTATCATTTAAACCATAAGTATTGTAGGTCGTTAAACATAGCATTCAAATCTATAAAAATGTACAGAGTGATAAGCTTGAATTTTAATTTAAAACACATAAAACTATGTTTAAAAATTGACTTTTCCGAACATTTTAATCTTCAAAAATAATGCGAAACATAATTTTATTAATAATGAACTTGTATTGTGTTCTCCACACCAGATTTTTAATAATATTTTATATTATTAAAAATACTTTTGTATAATTTTATTCCATAAGTAGTATCCGCATTGTATGTAAGTAATGGATATATAAAATAATGATGAATATTAATAAATTCTAAATACATCGAGAATTTCCCATGGCTTAGCGTCATGAAGATTTATTCCTACAGGAATTAACGAGCTCTGAAGAGCCAGTAGTAAAGATCATATATCTCTTTCCAAATGTAAATTAGCACCAGAATTTCATGTAATGGTGTACATTTCGCGACCAATCCTCAACACAGCCGCCGAAGATAGCGGAACCACCACTAGTACGTGCAGGTTTTGCCAGGGGTTAAGTACATCTCACTTTAACCTGCACCAAGTGTGAATACATTTCAAATTTCGCTTAGACAAGATGGAGAATGAGTCTCATCTGTTAAAGTGTATGCTACTACCTACACTGTAAATTAAGGTTGTAAGCGTAAATATGAGGGTGTGAATTTCTTGTTTGGGTCACGAAGGGTGCATACGCTTACTCCCTTACTTCTCACCATACCGACCGACATCCTTTTGCATTCCTTAATGAACCACTATGATGATGAAAGTACGTATGTACGACCTAAGTGCGCAATTAGTATTTAGGTAAAATTTGTACACTCTACGATTTAAGGCAATTAGCACATTAAAAACATTAATTAATATATGGACTATTGATCAAAGGAACTTCGAAACGCCAGCGAAATGTTTTGCTTAAAATGTTTTTTCGATAATTTAAACATCGCCTGGGTTTTGCATGTTTTCAACACAGCTGTTTGCCGTCTGGTGCCTAACACAAATATTAGTCGCATTAAAAATGCATATAAACAAGTGTAAAAATAAAATCAAATTAAAACTTGTTGAAAAATCTAAAAATAAAAAAAAATATTTAAAAAGTTCTGTCAACATACGCAACTGTAGGAAAAATACCTAGAATCTAGTAGTGGCCCGCAAAATTTAGGATGCCTAATCAATAATTCAGTTGATAGTTCGTACTTAACTACACTAGTTCTGTTTAGAAAGCATTTAAAAGAAAGTAGTTCTGAATAAAAATGATATTTTCGCATTAAAATTTTCGTGCCATGACTTTTTTATCCTTTCAAATCTTGTTTAAAGTCGAAACAATGCATAAATGGGCAGAATTTGTTTCTTTGGGGGATGAAGCACCAGCCAAGACTAATGTTTACAGTTTATTTGCCACAATATATTCTAAAACGGAAGAATCCTTCAGTACTAGTATGAAAACAATAAACACGAGGAAATTCGGGAAGCTGGATATACAAAAAGAAGGATTAACATAATGATTAGTAGTCAGGAGACTATTAACGCTATTATGAAGCCAATTACCAGGTTAAAACCGGTTAAACATTGCAAGCAAGTCTTCAACAGACTGGCGCTAGACAATATTGTGTCACTGATATGGTTGCCAAGACAATAGTAGATTAAAGGCATTGAGCTGGGCGATGAACTGGCCAAAGCGAGAGGGCTAAAAGAAAATTTCATAGGTCCAGATCTTGTATATGAAATCGCTAAGGATTCAACTAGAAGGAAGATCTAGCTATGGTTAGAAAGAGAACATAAAAAGAAATGAAGGTTAACGGAAAGTCAACTCCATACTAAAACACTACTAGGAAAGCTGGATCCTAGGCTTTTGGCCAACCTAATTAGAAGCAACAGAAAATAAATTAAGTCTATCGCTCGCTTGATAGCCGGCCATTTTCCTAAGAAAGCATTTATACAGAATGTTCTTATTTAGAAAGCCCTGATGTGGAAAATGTAAAAAAACAGTAGGAAACTAACCTTAATGTAATAAGTATTTGTCAAAAACTAAAGGAACTGCAAAATTTGAGTACCCTACGAATGTACTCAATTTTTTTCTGAAGAGGATGGTGGATTTTATCGAGGACATAGTACTAACAGATTGAAATTGAGAGATCTATTCGAGGTAGTACAAGGAGCATTTGTTCAAGTGCCTGGACTTGTTAGTATCCAAACTATAGACTTAGAAGAATAAAAATAGGACAATTCACACGATGTTATACAAATATTTCAATGTACAAAAGTTTTGCAGTCGTTGTCTCACACACAATTTCATTGATTTATTCAAAGTAAATAGCAATCACCATTTGAGTATTTAATAGCGAACTGAAACCTACGAAAGGTTGTTTATTCCCACAGTACTTCAAAACAAATGATCCTGGTTTATTTTTGCAGACGCCGAAAAGCTCTTGAGGACACTTGATTGCCCGTACTGAGCACTGACTTGTTCTGGGAATTTCCAGTATTGATAGTTCCTGACTTCTAAAGTTTGTCACTGTGTTTGACGCTTTTTTGTGAACTTTCAAGCCGCTACATAGTTTCTGATAATCATCTGCATTGTACATTTGGTCAGTAAACCAATTGCGAGAGATGAATCTACAAATATCGAATGGGTCTCTTCACCCTGGTAGAAGGATAAATACCAAAAGAGCTAGTATTGTTCGGGAATTCCATATTGCATTACTTAAGTCAGGTATTTTCCGAAACTTCACTTTAGGAAACTTTTCAAAAAATCGAGATAAATGAGAAATTTCATATCATCACGTCATCCTGCTGCTTCAGTTATCACTTGTTTGTCATTCTTGAAATTGATTCTAAGCTACTTATAGTCCTTTATAAGTTCCGGGATAAACGAATATTCGATATTGAGCGACGTGTTGTTTCCTCTAAGTACCTCATCCATTACTAGGCGAAGAGCTCTGTCAAGAACATGATGTTGGCAACCACTAAATTGCGGTTTTTCCAGATTCTTTTGATAAAAAAAGTCTTTGTAACTGAGTGACAATCACAATCCTTCTTCCAGCGTTCACATTCGTAGAGTCCGCTACAATCATCTTTATATTCTTCCACTAATTGTATTCGTCGAGAACGGCTGTTATACCTTTCACAACAGTATATGCTTCTCCATCTGGTAAATCTAGTGCTTGTAACTTGCTTTTCGCTCGCATGGTGGTGCTACTCCCACTTTGTGTGATATTAGAGGAAAGGGTACCAATGGATTATAAAGTGATTCCTAGAGAATATAAAATAATGTTAAATGTGAAGACAATATTGTCGATGATTCATCACCATGAATCAGTACTCGACACTATTTACATATGATTTCAGAAATTTATTGTTGTGGGTGATCTTTTTTAGAAAAAAAGCGGAATAAAACCCTTTTTCATTATTCTTGAGCAAAAGTTCATCGATTTATGAGACAGGAAATTAATTAATGCTAAATTCCTGAAAAATCACGCTTATCCCCGAATGTGTGGATGCATTTCCCACTTATTGGAGCTTGACAACACACAGTATCCTAAGCAGATATGATTTTTCACTTCTATATTTCATGTATACAGGCTGATTTATTTTCGACCCTCACCATGGAGATCTCGCTTATTACTGGAGATAGAGGGTAGGGTTAAATTTGGCAACGCTTCTAAATTTTGTGCTCGTTATGAACCCAAAGAGAAAGTGGACCTGTGTCAAATAACGTTAGAGATTTTTTTAAAAATGAAAGAAGCTCATTTCTTCTTTTAGCTCTAGCACGTTTATTTTGGCTTGCAAAAGAAAAATAAAAACACATTCTCGAGGCCACTTTTGATCTACTATCTAATGATAAACTCGAAATTTCCATGTGACGTTTCAATTCTATCTGGCCATCATCAACCTTCTTATTTCTTACGGGCACTATGTCGGATCTTGACAACGCTAGAGATATTTTTTTTCTGATTTCAACCATGTATGGCATGTTGACACAAGTTTATGATATTATGATTTAATTCACGAAGAATACATTTTAAGATTAACTAAGGTAGTAGTCATGAAATTTTAAACTGTCAAACATCTCAATTATCGTACATTACTAATAGAAAAATGTCGTACACCAATGAAGAGAAACGAGATATGTTAAATATGTTTTATTCATAGAGTAGAAATACAACAATAGCGAGTACAAAATATTTACAATTGTTTTCAGAACGCGAACAGCCACATCGTATCATTTTTCTGGATCTTGATAGAAACTTGGTCAAGATTGGATCGTTTACCAAACCGCGTGATGTTTATGTTAATAGGAATTTGAATGAAAATCAACGGGATATTTTACAAATTGTAAATTAAAGGTGTGTTTTTGTAGTCTATGTAAACCTTGCACCTTGTTTGTAATGTAATGTTAGTCTGTCTGGGTACTTAAATAAAACTTACGGTAATTTAGACACACACTATATTAATAATAAAAACGAATAACAATTTAAAAACTAATTACTAACAATAAACACATTTATGTATTTATATTTATGTAAGTTCACTCGGCGATGATTTGGTATGGCATGGCAGAAATCCCTCCCGACTGCTATTTATATTAACAGGAAAACTTCTGGCATATTCGATGTTCGCCTAGACTTTTCATGTGTTACGCATTTACATTTAATCAAACGCATCATTTGACAGCGAGAGTTGACGAGAATGGTAAAAAGTTGCGTCGAAAATGTAAATGTTATGCAAGATACCAACAAGAAAGAATCGCACAGAACCCAGAAAACATGCAAAAATGGTGTTAACATATTGTGATGAGTGTCCGACTAAATCTTAGCTGTGCTTTTAGGCTGCTTCAACTTGTTGCACAAATAAATTTGGTGCAACAAAATTATATTGTTTTCCTTTAAGATTTCACTCTTCTTCTTCTCAGTGTTTTCTTTTTATTAGAAAATATTATACTTTCCTGTTTGTTCTGTTGAACATAAAATGTTTTGCCTTTGTTTTTATTAGTGATATGGTTTAGGACCAAAAGTTTTGGTTTTTTGTTTGAAAACAAGTAGCTATTTTATTACACGTTTGCTTGTTATTTATCATCTTCGTTTTTATTTGAAGTCTGATATTACTATTCAAACTAAATATGTTTATGACAAAATAAAAGTGGTTTGAAGTAGACGCTTTCCTGCTTATAATTTAGCAGCTTTAAACCACTGTAAAAACAGTACTTGTGACAATCTGGCCAAACCACTTACATCATTGTGTTTTTCACAGGCCACATTATAAAAGCTCTATAGTTATTAGCTGTTAACGTCGTTCATATTTCAATGCCGTGACCTCTACTTATTGGGTCCCATCATTCATATATGAATAACGGGACCCAAACGGAAACAGTACTGTCATTCATGTATGAATGACATGATAGTCAATGTGTTAGTAGGTCAATTAAACACCAAAATATACTAAATTATTTTTAGTTTTTCCTATAGTTTTTCTCATTTTGATAAATAAGGCCATTTTGTCCAATTTTTAAATTTCAAAAGTCGTTTTAATAGTAAAACAAGAGTACCATGAAAATTACTTTTTGCTTTTTGGTGGTTGGAGGTGAAACAGAGTCTAATGCCAAAAACAATTTTTCAATAAATCAATTAATCAAAAAGTTTCGCATATGGATTAGGTTTTTTTTGCGGACACTGTATAAGGCAAAAAAACTTTTCATGTACCCCATTTTAGGTTTAAAACATGCAAAAGCAACTGGTCAAAAACGATTTTTGAAAAACTCTTCAATAAAAGTTTTTCCCATTTGGTGCGAACAATATGGCGGACGCTGTATATAGTTAGTATAATGAACTGTCTGTTAATGAGAACTAATGAGTATTAAATCTCTTTTACATGCAAGTATAGAAGTGAAGAATCGTAACTGTCCAAGGTACCGTGTATTGACCAGCTCCAATAAGAGCGAAATACGTCCACACATTTCGGGATAGGTGCGATTTTTCACGAATTTTTCATTATCCTAGCAACCAGGAAGGTAGCATCGCGACGTGTAGCGTTTCTGCATACTGGTACAAACTTAGTTTGTCGAAATATAGAAATCAACCCAACCCATTATACGACATTCGCATGTAAATTAAGATTTGATACTCATTAGTTCTCATTAACAGTAAGTTCATTTTAGTAAATTAATTATTTCACACAAGGTTAAAAAGTCGTAACCCTAATGCACATAGTCGCGAACCAAAACATATCGTATATTCACGTTGCTAAAAGATTTTACTGTACGGCAAATTTGTTTGTTTTTCTACTGTGGAAATTTCAGAAATAGTTTTGAATATATGAAAGGAGTTACTAAATCTAATAATATTGAGAAACTCTAAAACCAAAACCCTACAACGAATTCTAACTCACCTTTAACACATAAATCATTATAGCAAATATGTGTTTAACTAGCTGTATGCAAACTGTGAATGCGACCGGGATAGAAGGACTTAAATTCGTAAACTAAAATTAAATTTTCTTCCTAACAGGCGCATGACAGTCGTAAGCAACTAGCATAATACTGAAGCCGCTGCACAGTTATGACCGTGGCATTAAAATGCACTTGACATTTCTAATTTAAAGCTGTTTAAGCGTTCCTATTCAACTAGAATATATGCGCACACATAGTCTAGCAAGAAAAACACGTTCTAGCCTAGGACGAGGCGGCAATTTCACGTGTTTAATTAGTTTAAAATTTCTATTATTTTAACATATGCGGACACTAAAACTTGTCTTACATAAATTTGCGATTCTGTGTTTGTGAATATTAAAACTCCAGGTCGGGCAGTAAGCAAGACGAGCAGGTGGATAAAAGCACTGGTATTTCACACACATAAATATACAACAAGCGTCATAACAATGGGAGGTATTATCCTGCAATTGATGTTAATCTGTAAAGAGTTGAGGAACATAGAGATGTTAGCGGAGCTTACGACGTTTATTGTCGCATTCGACCGAATTTTACATGGAAAATTATGACAGCAAGCACTTCTCTCCTGAATTTGATAGCTCTGGGAGACATTTATGCATTTTAGTGTAGTACTATTATGATTTTATGAGAGCACGTTTGTAATATTATCCGTACAAAGTTCTGATGTTTAACTAAAAGGTTAAATCTAGCACATTTAAATTCCTACCATTCCTCATAGATTATTTAATCCATCTAAAATAATTATGAGGGATGTTTTTAATAATACAAAATTTCGAATAAAATAAAATATTGTTATTGCATTGTGTTCTTCACGCCCGATTTTTAATGATATTTAATGTTATTGAAAATGTTTTTCTTTTATAGAAAATTTTTACTAGATGAGAATGGAGCTGGACAAAAAAATGTTTATGTCAGTCAACAGCGTATTCTCTTCATAGTTTTTGGTTACAATCTTGCAAATTTGTTATTTGTTATAAGCCGTACGTAGGTATCCGTTCATAATTCTAAACATTTGGTTGTAGGTATATCTGGTAGTGAAAATGCATGGGAAATGTAGAACTGGTATATTGAGAATGGGCTGGTATTAAAAAATGTTCTTTCCAGACATACAGATGCACGTTTCATCTTGCTATAGAATCATCAGTACATGCTACTGGAGAGATACCTTCAACATAAATAGCACCCCTACTACATTACAAACTACAAAACTACGTTATTAAGACACAGCGTAAACGAACATTCAGCACCGATCAGTAACTAATGTCAACATCACGGGCGCTGAAACAACCATCGTTATCTTCATGACAAGTATTCGGCTCGGCCAGGGGTTTCCATCTGATGGATACGACTTGAAACTGCGAAAACTGTATTTAAAATTTTTAAAGAAACTCCAAATTGCATTTTTTTTCGAACTATTACATCAGGCCATTGTCCTATTTATAAATAACAACCGAACAGCTGATGCATAAGAAAATGTATGAATGAATACATGTGATGTCTTGTATAATAAAATTTTCACACAAAAACGTATTTATTACATTGCCGATATGTCAAGGAGATTTTTTGGTGAAATAAATGCTTATTTGTTTGTTGAATCGAGAACACATAAACATATAATTTCTATTTATTTAGAGACAATCTGAATACAGAACCGTATTTGAAAAGTTTGTGCCCCTAAATTTTCCCAAAAATTAGTAGATTTGGATTGTTGTCTTATGTATCTATTATATATTATCGTAGGTCAGGATATCTCATTTACACCCTGTATAACAAAATAATTTTAAACATACTTGAGTAGATAAAACCTCACCATATTTTATTTAAAACAAAAACATTTTTAATAATATAAAAATAATAAAAATATTATGGTTCATCAATGGTGTAAAGTGTATTTTTTTCGATAGGTTGTGCAAATCTGTACCTATATGAGCGGAACTGCGAAATGTACGCCAGAAGCATCGTTGGCAATACTATCAATAATAATCGCCGGATTCTGGAGCCAAGCTTTCGTTTTCTAGGCGGTAATGCTTGTCCTCATTGAGATATATTAACTGGCTTTGAATGAAATTGAGCATCTGCCTCTTCCCGAATAGTTGGCAGAACTTAACTGCATAGAGCGCGTACCTGTAGCAGTAATGAACTGTTAACATTCTGCTGTCAGCATCAATGCCCTAAGAAGAATTCTTCCAGATTTGTGTAATAATCTAGATCGAAAGCTGTTAGACAATTCAATTTTGAGCAAACAGAGGCGCTGTTACATGTATTAAAGGAATTGTAATGAAATTATTTATTTTGTTGAATCCCAAATTTGGTTTATTTTTTTTAGTGATTAGCTTACAAAAATTTATTTGATTGATTTTTATTGGAATAATATTTATTTGAATTTCACATGGTTATAACTTGTTCCATTATGTATACAATAAACGTAAAAGAAAATAAATAAAAATAAATTAAAAGAACTTTTTCCTAGATATTTCTAGGCCACGTCTTATCGTGAAAAATAATTTGAGTAAAATATTAACGCAAATATGCAATTTGCTTACGAAACTTGAATTAATTCCAAAACGTTTGAAAAAATTATTTAAATCATAATTAAAATTGAAATTATAATATAGATACGTATTTGACTGCGATATTGGCAGGCGGTATTTGTTATTGTTTGTTAAGCAGACAATCACATATAACCAAAACCTAAGTTACAAATTTGTCAATATGTACCTTTCAAAAATAATCGATTGTAGTGAAGTCTCTGAGTATGATGGATATTTTTCTTTGAGATCCAACTTGTCAAATTCTAATATACCTATGTTTATCTAATAAATATATAGAAATTAGATACACACTGGCATTTTTTTAAATGAATTCGAAGGACTCATTTGTAATAAAGTTAAGAAAGGAGTTATACCAGATAATTTACCAGATAAGAAACATATATTCAATAACAACAAGAGATATTAATACATTGCTCCAGTTAAATAAATACATATTGTTACCAAATATATAGAAAATGTTAATTTTTCGATCACTGTTATTGTGGTCATCGAATTAGAATCCAAAGTAGTTAATTCGTACTAGTTTTAATTTTTTTTATTATTGCTTATTTTGGTCTGTTATGTTATTCCGTATTTATGCTAGGTGCATACTAATTTCATCTACCTGACACATTTCTTCCTCTACTGAAATATTTGTAATTTAAGCCCGAACCATTTCTATTGAATTAAGCATGCAATAGTATGGAGAGGTAATTTCTATATTGTGTGACCAAACCTAGCTGTGATATTTTCAAATTTGTAGTTATCAATAAACTTCCCTTAATCATCTCTTTCTATTAAGAATATTCATATTGCTCTAAAATAACATAAATAATAACTCATTACACGCTAATACGAAATACTACATTTAAAGGAGATAATAGTCCCTTAATAGTAATGAGATGATGCTAAACACAACAAATAACGACCTTTGATAGAAGCAGGATAGTAAATGACGTAACTAATTCCACCCAACTAAAATTGTTTAACAAAATCCGAAATATTTCACATTAGCAAGTGAGAGCGTTATTTACTAAGAATGTTTCAGAAGTAATGAGAATTACTTTTTTACGCTCAACATAACAACAATGCATCAAGCTGGATTCGACTACATGTGAAAGGAAGGGGTAGGTACGCAACCAGAAAAGGTGCAGTCCAGTCAGTTCAGAGTTACCGCCGTGATCAAAAATTGTTTACAGATGCATTTCAATACCGAGTCACACGAAAAATGGATCAAACGGCAATCTACAATTAAATTCTGCGTAAACGGGAACGAATTGCTTCAAAAACACTTCAAATATTAACAACAGCATATGGAGATGCTGCTTTGTTCCTTTGTTTGAGCACAAGGCTTTCAAAGAGGGCCGCGGAAACATTGAAAACCGATGTAAGCGTGACAAACGTACGTTCTGTATTAGCACGAGACAGACGGACAGAACGATTGCACGTGAAGTAAGAATGAATAAGGATACTATTCATCTAATTTGTACAAAATTTGTAGAAAGCTGGTGCCCAAGAAATTGTCTGTGAACAAAAAGAAAATCGTTTTTGCCATTAGCCAAGATCAACAGTTCTTGGCTAATGACAACCGAACACAACACACAATAACAAGTGACGAATCATGGGTATTTTGAATACGATCCTGAAGCAAAAGGACAAAGCGCAGAGTGGCACACACTATCATCTCCAAGGCCGAAGCAAGCTCGCATGAGCAAATCCCAAATCAATTCCATGCTTCGTGGCAATCTTCTTTTTTTATTGTCGTGAAATTGTCCACAAGGAATTCGTACCGGGGCCAGACATTGAATCAAATCTTTTTTCGTGAGGTCCTTGAGCGTCTGTTATAAAGAGTTTTGCGTATACGACCTGACATTGACAGCTTTTGGATCTTGCATCACGACAATGCCCCTCTCCCCATCTCATTGTCAGTTAGAGACTTTTTGGCAGAGAAAAACATATCAGTACCCCTAGGCCCCCCTACCGTCCAGACATGGCTCCATGTGATTACCTTCTTTTTCGAACACTTTAGCGGAAGTTGAAAGGTTACCATACATTCATTATAAAACTTTAAAATAGATCATTTTCATTACTTCTGAAGCATACTTCGTACGTTAATTGTATTATCAGAAAGGGAAACACAGTCCTGTAAGACTCTGTGCTGTTTTCTAAGGTGCGAACAGGCTATACAGGCTGGTAAAAAAATTGGAGCTCCATTTTTAACTGAAAATAGTACACAAAATATTAACAAATGAAAAAAAAATGTGATAAAAGCTATAAAGTAACAGAGATATTCACATTTATGCGAGCAACATAGAAACACCTCCTAGAGCGACGTGCGTCAACACATGTGGTTTTTGCATGATGTTGCACCACTTCATAACAGTTACGAAGTGCGTGAGTATTTAAGTAATACGTTCGGTGACCGATGAATTGGTAGAGGTGGGGTTATTGCATGGCCACCTAGATCACCTTACTTGAACCCGATGGACTTGTATGTATGGGGACAGATTAGGTTTGCTCGTACCTATCAGTTCTAAGTGGTTTTGAACTGTTTCCGGAATTTTAAAATCGCATCGTACTGCGCATGTCCGCAAATTCAGAATGATTCAAATTCTGAGTCTGTTATGGAGATTCGAACGATTAAATTTAGAGGAATTCTGAAAATATTAAAAATAAGAAATAACTAAACTAGCGTTATCATGTTGGTTACAGTTCCTCACAATTTTTATACCGATTGTACCTCTGTATTCTATACATCTAATTCCGTTATCGTTCGAATAAGATGCAAGAAGTTTAGAAAATATTTTCCAAAAGCAGAGTAAAGAAAAAATTGGATACTATAGGGGACGGCGACAATATTACGAAGAGAAGTGTTCGTGAAAATCAAATGATGTAGAAATGAAAAACTTGAAGTCTCTACTGTTAACTACAGCTGATTCCAATTTAAATATATAGTTCTTTTGTTCTTGAGTTTCCGATTTTGATTTTAATTAAATATTTACTATTACTGTATTTTCCGATACTTTCAAGTTGATAATGTTTTTAGAATTAATTTATTATTGTTTTCAATACATACATTTGTATGTTATATTTTTTCGTATTTAAAGGATAAAACAAATCAAATTTAAAACCTAATATTTGTCTGAAAATTCAACATTTATTTTCTATTAAAAAATGTTCATTATTTCATATTTTTTCAATTTATAATTTCATAAACGTAATAATTCTACAATCTAATTTCTCCTTGCTATTCATATCGTTAACATGCAATAAATTCATTTCTTTTATTTATTTGGCAAATATAATTTCAAATGTAACGTGCCTTAGAGAACGAAGAATCAATTCTAAGTAAAATTTATAGTGAAATATATCTTAAAATAAAACAAATTAAGAACATAGAAACAAAAGAACTACACAAAATGATTTAATTAATTATAAACAAAAAACAAAAAAAAAACTATCCAACAGCAAAATATAACCACAATTCTATTCTAAATACATCTACTCATCTACTAAAGAAATAGTTTCACATAATACATAGTTAAATGTGGTTAAAATAGCTCTCACCTATTCACGCATGCTCAGAACAGTCTAGAATCTCAAATACTTGTTCTCTGCTGAGAACTGCGAGAACAGTTCGGAACGGTTCTGGAATTTCAAATTCTTGTAGGTTCGAACAGAATATTAATAGTTCGCGGAATTTGTAATTCCAGAACTACATGGTTCGAACGCTTAAAAGTGCAGTTGCCATGCGCACTAGTAAGTGTGAATATCTCTGTTACTTTACAACTTTCACCACTTTTTTTTAATTTTTCATTGTTTTGCGTATATTATTTTCAGTTAAAAATAAAGCTCCAATGTTTTTATCACCCTACATGTATAGCTTTTATAGCTATATATACACCGAGAATATTATATGATTTATAATAATCGACGACGCTGCTGGGTGACGAGGCGAAGCCGAGTCACTTGCGCAGCGTCCAAGGTGGTTTAATAATAATAAGAAAAATAATATTTATTTAATTGCACCTAACAGTAACCAAAATGGGTTATAACATAACTCTAAATGTGTATTATAAATTTTAAAATAAAAGTTACGTATTTAGTTCATTTCAGTTCAAAAACCAGAAAAAAAAGAGAAAGAACTGACAAAAAAATCACTAAAGTCACTCATTCTTAGTTTCTATAAAAATGTCTCCATTGTAAGTATTACCAAACTTGTACATTTGAAATATGGGGCTCCTCAGCATAACTCCTGTATGATGACAAACCGTGTGAAATGTATCAATATATCTTGCGGCCATCCTCCCAAACACAGAAGCCAATATTTGACAAAAGTTGCAAACAGTTTAAATGGCTAATATTCTAATTTTATTCAAAGCTTTATCGTGTCATCAAAGACACAAATAAATTAATAATTTTATTATGATTATTATTGATTTTTGAGGCAGCGAAAAGTATAAGAACTGCTTTTAGATTTACTAACGTTTCAATAAGCAATGTGTCAAATACTGAAGAATCAATTGAAAGTTCACTATATGCAAATACTAAGGAAATTTAAAACTGGAAATCGCACACATGAACGGCATATTTTCCCATTTAATAAATGCCACACAATAGATATTCATATTCAAAATAATTATATATCTAACGTATTATGTTTGTATCTAACATATTTTGAGTAACCAAGATAACATTGAGATCTTATAATATTCTGCTCTCAATAATTATCAATAAACGTTTAACATTAAATGAACTTAATAGGTGATGATACGATAAAATATTTAATCTTACCTAATTGACTTCTAATTCAAAATCTTTTCACCAATTTATGTGAATTTATCTGAAGAATTGTTTCATATATAAATATGCCTTAGAGCGACTATCTTGTTAAATAAAAATCATAAGAAACTTGTAGGATATGTACTATCGAGATCTACAAAAACTACATACATTTTAGTTTAATGAACATGGCAACATATAGTAATCTAATATTCTCTCTCTCTCATATTGACGGTTCATGCTACCGAAAGTAAAGGGAAGTATTTTCTTTATGTTAGGTAACACAGCAATTCAAGTTATGTAACGTAAAGGAACAATGAAATTATACACAATTAGAGGCATGTTGCCTCTTGTTCCCTTTGTTCTGTGTTCTACAAGTACTTGTAATTAAGGCGGATTAACAATATAGACAGAAAGCAACTGCCCCCGATTAAAATAAAACATGGAAGCATTGTACTTGCGATATATTAGAGAAATAATTTAGCCAGTATGAAAGCTTGGTAGCTGAAATATTTTTTTTAATTTTCAGTATAAAAATTACACATATTCCTAATTGTAAAAAAATTGCGCGTACAATAATATCGTATTTATTATTTTGTTTTGATTTGCTAATTCTTTTATATAGGTTCCATGTGTTAAGCCAATGACATGGCAAGTAGATGATAAAATATACGTGTATATACCATTTCTTACTTTTGGCGAGTATTTTGTGCCCAGCTATGTTAGCATCAAGTAAATCTACTCCACCCATATACTTGTTAGTGAATGGGCAACTTATCTCTGTGCACGATTTTAACTGTTTGTCAAATCTCTTTACCGAATTTAGTGGCTATTGTCAACCGAAAGTAGACAATAAGTTTGATACACGATTATGCTTCCACACAGTAGAACTTATATCTATGTTCTTATAGTTGGCTACAAACTCGTAGCCTGTTCCTGGGGAATTTTTCTTTATGTCTTTCTTGGTGGGTAACCTTCAATTGGGAATTCTGTTTCGCCGCACTGTTCTTCAAGACTTAAAATATCACTTTCGACTAAATAAACTAAGAGATCAGGAGTAGTTGTGGAAGCATAACTGGTATTCAGATTTGTCGGTATAATTCTGGCTAGTTTAACAACAATACTCGCACATACTTTTAGATCTGGTTCTGATATGTTTCTGCGAAAGTCATCATTTTCTTGTCCAGAATATATTTCGAACTTGTATGCAAAAGTGTGGAGTTTCGTGGGTGGGTTTCATGAAATGTATTTTTGTAGAAAATAATTGCTCATCCATTGCCAGTTTCTCTTCATAGGGAACAGAGGAAGATACATTATTCAAATGATCTACTATTGGCCTAAGTTTATGGATCCTATCATGATTTACATTATCGCGTGGCAAAAGCATTTCGTTATTATTATTTAAATGTAGGAATTGTATGGTTAAAAAAAAACGCCTCTAGTTAGACTTTATTTCGCTGTAAAGTCAAGCGGTATGTCTGAACCTAATTCAAAAAATCGGCCGTCTATCATATCATTGCATTCAGCTGTCATTTGCGTATTTAGCATCTGTTATTCTGTTTTGGCTCGTTTATTTATCTCGAATATTATTAAATATTGAAAAAATATATTCTTCTTAAAACGAGTATATTGCCAATTGTTAATATTCGTCTCTAACAATGTCATTTTCTCCAAGAACACAGTTCAATCGTACTTTAGAAATGGCAAGGGAGTTGTTGGGATTTGGTCTTATTCAATCTATGAATGTTTGCCTGAATTTAGAATTAAATACATATAAGTTCCGCAACACTCTAAATCTTTTTGTGACTTTGTTTCGTGAGGTAGGTAGTGTTAGCAGAAAAGAAGACAGTGGACGACCTAAAAAAAGGCGCAGAAGAAGCAATTGAAAACATATAACAAATAATTGATAATGAACGAAAAACTGAAATACGTTGCTTAGCACAACAAGTTGAAACTTGCCATGCAGCTGTGAAAAAAGATCTTTTCTACGGTGAAATAATGTAACACCTTCTTGATCGACGTCTCGTTCAGTGGCAGCAACGCTGAAGATGTTCCTTGCAACAGTGGACGAAACGTCGACCAAGATGGAAGCAGTGCCTAATACGCAGTTACAGATCAGAATCCAAGAACCATTTCATTTAGTGTACATTTAGTTTAGAATACAAACCGACAACATATACTATATATATACGAGGGTGGTTTGATGGGAGAGTGACTTTTCATAAGTTGGCACCACTGTCGCAATAATGACTGTATTGCTAACTTCAGCTATCTTTTAGACGTCTACTGTCAAAATTTCATGCAGATCTGTCAGTTAGTTTACATTTGGCAGACGTTTAAAGTAAACAAGTTATTATATTATTTAAAAATGGATAAAAAGGAATTTCGTGTGTTAGTAAAACATTACTTTTTACGCGGAAAGAACATTAAAGACACTGAAGAAAAGTTACATAAGTATTATGGTAAATCTGCTCCTTCGCATGGAATGATTTGCAAGTGGTTTGCTGCCTTTAAAACTGGTCATATGACCACGGATGATGCTGAACGTCCTGGGCCTTCAGAAACCGTAACTACTGAAGAAATGATAGCTAAGGTCCGTGCTATTGAAAAAAATGACCGCCGGGTGAAAGTGCGCGAGATAGCTAATGCTGTAAACATTTCAACCGAACGGGTCCACAATATTCTACACGAACATTTACATTTAAAAAAATTAACCGCAAGGTGGGTGCCGCGTTTGCTAACTGCAGAGCAAATGCGCACTCGTGCATCAATTTCCAGTGACTGTTTACTTTTGTTAAAACGTAATCCAACAGAATTTTTTCGTCGGTATGTCACCGTAGATGAAACCTGGATACATCACTATACGCCAGAGGCCAAAATACAATCAAAACAATGGACTTCTCCCGAAGAACGTGCTACAAAAAAGGCAAAAACGGTTTTTTCAGCCAATAAGGTTATGGCTACCATTTTTTGGGATTGCCAAGGCGTAATTTTTATTGATTACTTACAGAAGGGAAGCACAATAACTGGCCAATATTATGCTAATTTACTGACCCTTTTCGATACGGAACTAAAGAAAAAACGACCTCGTTTATTTAAAAAGAAAATTTTGTTCCATCAAGATAACGCACCCTCTCATTCGTCCGCGATTGCATCCGCTAAATTCAAAGAATTGGGTTACGAATTGCTGCCGCATCCACCATATTCACCAGATCTGGCTTCGTCGGACTTCTTCTTGTTCCCAAATTTGAAAAAATGGCTTGATGGAAAAAGATTCGGCACAAATGAGGATGTGATAGCCGAAACGAATGCATATTTTGACGAGTTTCCAAAAGATTACTTTTTTGGTGGTTTAAAAAAATTGGAAAGCCGCTGGATTAAGTGTGTGGAATTGCAAGGGAACTATGTTGAAAAATAAAATATATTTTTACCCCTAAACAACTTTTTCATTGAAAAGTCACTCTCCCATCAACCAACCCTCGTATATATATATTTTTTTGTCCTTACATATTCATTACATCATAATATTAACATGTAATTTTAAAAATTCATATTCTAATTTTATGATTGAATATACGGCGCAACTCTATGTCAACAGAATAATATTTAATTTTGACAAAGGTTCTGTAAATAGGACCGAAACATACTATATATTAAATACTGTTTTAGTTACCTGACCGCTAGTCCAAAGGAAACACTTTTACGTTTTATCCTGTATACAGGGTGATTCAGTAGCATCCTTACAAACTTGGGCAATGAAAATTAAATGTAATTTCATGAAGATATGATCATATCTTTCTACATTAAGAAGTTATCGGGGTTTTAAATAATGATCCCATTGAACACTAATGAGTAATCATATTGCCACGGATAATAGCAAATGTAAATATCGCAAAACTGACTTTTGAGAATTTTACGGTACAATGCCAAAACAATGCATTGATCCAAAGACTTACCTTTGTGGAGGGTATTGAAAAGGTACAATTCAACTAAGGCAGGCCGATTAAGCTCAGTAGAGAGCGCAACCGTGAATTATTGTTGAATTGTAAAAGAGGATGACGGACAAGCTATAACGCACCTACAACGTGTAGTAACAAGAAACACAAGGAAGCTACAACTAAAAATCAATACTCGTACAACTAAGCAACAATTTAATAATATTTATTAGAAAAAAAATAAACGTTTTCCCTTGAAAGTAGTTACTAACAAATTTCCGATTTCTATAATAAATACGAGAGGTCCTATATATATACATATATACAGTATATATATATATATATATATATATGTAATTTATGTAAGGTATATATTATTAATTTTACCAATAATGAAGATGAGAGATTGTCAACTATTCACAAACATACTAAAGTAAATGCTACCTAAAATTGTCGGAAAGCTACTAGAAACAAAGTCAAGCACAAAATGTTAACTTAAAAAAGGTATATAACCCCTTACCACAATTATTAATCGTATAAAATTATTTCTTTGGAGACTGTGGTTAAGTAAAAACTTAAATAGGTATATAACCCCTTACCACAATTATTAATCGTATCCTAAATACGTATTTCGACAACTATGTTGTCATCATCAATAGGTAGAAACCACTAATGAAAAAGTCGCACATGGGCCCCATGTGCGACTTTAGTTTCGAGATTAGCATGTTAAAATTAGTCTATACGCGGACGCGGTGAAAAGTAGTTGTTTGCGTAAGCGGTTCGCTAGCTTTACTGTGCTCCTTGTGCGACTTTTGAATTAGTGGTTTTTACCTACTGATGATGACAACTTAGTTGTCGAAATACGTATTTCGGATACGATTAATAATTGTGGTAAGGGGTTATATACCTTTTTTAAGTTTTTACTTAACCACAGTCTCCAAAGAAAGAATTTTTACAAAATGTTAAGATTAATTATTAATCACTAATTCACTATTACTTAATCCGAAAATTAAAGAATAAGGGGAAAAAAGTATTGACTGCGGATGTAAAACCGACCGAATGTAAAGCATGGGAACAATACTGGTTATCGTTTATCTGACATTGGTGTAAGTCCAGTTCCACGTTACGGTATACCGCAAATTATCAAGCGGAGAAGCTGACCATGTGGGCGATCATCTACTGCGTAACTCCAGTAGATCTTAAATCCTCCCCACATCTAATCCAGTTCCAAATTTATTTTAGCTCCTGACTGGTTAACGGTAGCAAAGTAATTTTAGCGGTAGTTAAAAGTGCAATATAACACGTATATTAGAATATTGATTAGGTATAAAGCGTAACGAGAAAATGGCGTCGACTTAGATGATAGCGCGCTTAAATATCGAAGTCTATGTGTATTAAACCAACAATAAGTTTTCGCCAAAAGACTCAGCATTAGATTTATGACCAATATCCGCCCCAAAATGTGATTTTCAATCGCACCAGCACGACACACGGCGCAATATACAGAATGGTCTAAATCTTACACACGACAGACTATTCGTTATCTCAGAGGGAAGTGAAATCTAACGGACATCAATTGTTTATTCGGTCTCCAAAATTACAATACACACTCACCATACCCTCCTAGCGCTGTTATCGGAATAGAAAGGTATAGAAATACAAATGTCTACGAGGGTAGTTGATAAAAGAACGTAACATTATTTTAAAAGCAAAAACATTTACTATACCAAACAGAAAGCAACATTGAGACTACAGTAAATGTTCAAATTACTGGACCCCATAAATAAAAATCGCAAGAATTTAATCATAGTAACCATGCACACATAAGAAATTCATATTATTTCTAATATGAATTACAGCATCTAGAAACGTCTGCACTAATTAATCTAGGTGGTCACGGTATAGAACCTTCGTTAGCCATCGATTTATCTGGAAAATGAGTATGCAGCCATTCGATCACTTGCTTTCCTCTCTGCATTTAAAGTTCCACCAAATACATTTACAAATAATTTGTAATTAAGTAAACCATTCCAAATATTTACACTGAGTCTCTGTTCAAAATTATGCATTCTGGTCGCACCTGAATTGTCCAGGGCCAAATATGGATAGTGTGGAAATTATTAAAACCGTCTCTTGAAAAATGGTATTCATATGACCATAGAATTTTTGAAAGAAACTCGGACGTATTGTTGCAAAATCCAGTGACAAAAATTTAATCGCTGTTGAGCATCTCCGCAATGAAATACTTATACACTTTGTCAATGATAAGAAGGACAGCCCCTCGCGATGTAGTGCTCGCCCTAAATTTCATGCTATGGTCTGTTATTACTTTCCTATTGTTCAATCGCAGCATTGATAACATTTTCAAGATCTTCAATATTTACATCCTGTCGACGAATGGACCTTGAAAGAACGGCAGTATCAATAATGCGAAGTCTTCTAAAGGCTGTATTGAATATGTGATGGTTGACGTCTATTAGGAAATTTGTGTCGATATTCTCTCGCTACATTACTAGTGCTTCCATTACAAAGTATATATATATGAAAACAATGTTCGCATATTCTTCGTTAGAAAATGGATGAGGAATTGTTAAGTAGAACTGCACAAGTACAAGTTATAAGTTTTTTTAGGCGTAAATAAACTATCATTAACAGGTAATTTTTTCACTAACTTTTGTTATGATAAACCATGGCTATTGCAATTAAATACTTGCGATTTTTATTTATAGGTTCAAGTAAGTTGAACATTTACTGTTGCTTTCTGTTGATTACAATAAATGTTTTCGATTTTCTTAAAATATGATTACTCACTAGTGTTCTAAGATATTATTTAAAACACCCTGTATCTTCTTAGAAGAGTTCTATCATCGTAAAAGATTTTCTAGGATACAGAGCGAGTTATTCATACCGAATATCTGCAGACAGGATTAATAAGATAAGAAAGATAAAACCTACATTCATATGAAAATTTCTTCATAAAATTACATCTAGTTTTCATTGCCAAAGTTTGTAAAGAAGCTAATAAATCACCCTGTATATATATTTGACTTTTAAGCAAACATTGTGTTACATTAATAACACCATGTTTGTTTTCGCATTCAATATCAAAGTCAGTAGTATTTACTTTCACAAAGAAAAAACTGATTTCAAACACAAGCCCCAAAAACAAGTTTATAAAATTAAAATATCTAACACAGCCTCGTATTTACTGTACATATCCTTACATTTACTTCTTCAAATAAACGGTAGATCCATCAAAATATATATCTTGTAACAATAACCTTCGATAAAGAGAAAGCACGCTTTCGGGATCAGATATACTCAAGCAATCTTTCGCCCGACCCCAAAAACAAATACCACTAATCTCATCATGTGTGCCTTGGCTAATAAGATGTGGATTGTGAAATTTCCACGACTGTTGACAAAAGCTTATGAACTCAAAACAATATGTAAACACAAATATACGTAACGTAATGCTTGTGGAACTACTTCTCTTAATATAAAGTGACTTTTTCATAATTAAAATATTGGACTAATGCTGTATTTGTTAAACCGTCACTTTATGTCAATTCATTTTAATTATTTTTCAAAAACAGTATCATACGAGGGTGATCCGGAAACTGAATGAAATTATGGGAATTTTTCGAAGGTATCTTGCGCTATTATCGACAATTTGTGACAAGTCGTCGCAATTCTTCTAAAGCATGGAAGAATTTGTGCGAGGTGAATTTCTCGCATGCTCACAGACGAACACAAACAGAAACAGATAGCTTCTGCTTTCAAGTTTTTAGAGCGCTATTCAAATGAAATAAATGAATTTCTTTGTAAAATAGTGGCAGCGCACGAAACTTAGACTTTTCGTATACTACATCTGAAACTAATTGTCTATGCAGTGGCATTATGCTGGTTTACCGTCTGAACAAAGAAAATTCAAGGAAATGATTCGACTTGAAAACTAATGGCAACAGAGTTTTGGGACCGGCAGGGAGTTTTGCCTATTGAGTTCATGCCGCGAATGGCTACCATAAACGCAAATGCATACTTCGAGACACTGTGATCGATGCAGAACCGAAAACGCGGAATTCTGCCTATCGGCATCGTGCTTCTACATGCTCATGTTCCCGTAAAAATGAAACAAGTGCATGAAAAGCTTCGTTGAGAAATTATCGATGATCCCCTTATACGAGGAGGAATTAATATCTAGTTAGTCTAGGCCATTTTTTAACAAAACAAATTCTTGTTATAACGGCAAGAAATAATGATATTTTAAAAGTATCACTGTGAAATAAATTTTGAAAGAAAGCATGTCGAATGCAAATGTGAAAATCGATCAATTGGAGGCATCATCAAGTACTTGTATTTGAAGAGGTTAAGTGGTAAGGAAATTTACGAAGATATGCTTAACACACTTGGCGATCAATGCCCATCATATGCCACTGTCAAAAATTAGAATGCGTCATTCAAAAGAGGAAAACTTGAAGATGAGAAGCGACCAGGAAAAGCGATTTATGTGTCCAACCCCGAAGAAAATATTGACGCAGTTCATAACATAATGTTATCAAACCGTTGAATTTGGCCGAAACATATAGCTGAGGCATTATAGATTTCATATGAAGGCGTCCATCTTATAGTATACGTCAATTTAGATATGAAAAAAAATTCTGCAAAATGAATTCCTAAATGCTTGAACACCGTACACAAACGAGCAAGAGTGAAAGCATCACGGTCAATCTGTGCCCGTTTAGAAAGAGATCCAGATTGTTTTAACCGTCTTCTGAATATGAATGAAGCATGGGTCCAATTTTACGACCCAGAAACAAAAAAGCAATTGATGGAGTTGAAGCAACATGGTTCTCCAAGGCTTAAGAAGCTTCGAGTTCAAAAATCCGTTGGAAAAGTTCCTGCTAAAGTTTTTTTGGGATATCCGTGGAGTAATTATGATCGATTACCTAAAAAAGGGTCAGGCGGTCTTATTCTAATTTACTAATCACTCTGAGAGAGAAAATTAAGGACACAAGACGTGGCATGTTATCGAAAGGTGTGTTGTTTTTGAAGGACAATGCCCCTGCACACAAATCGCGGGTTACCATGAATACAATGAATCTAGGGTTCGAATTACTGGAACACCAACCCTATACCCCCAGACATAGTCCCTTCAGATCATTATCTGTTCCCTCGACCGAAAAAAACTTTAAAAGGACGTCGATTTTTGTGTGACAAAAAGGTAATAGAAGCTGGGGAAGGCTAGTTTGCAAACCAAGAAGAATATTTTTTTTAGAAGGGTTGAGACATTGCAGGATCGCTGTATCTAGTGTATTAATTTGAAAGGAGACTATGTTAAATAATAAAATATTCGAAGTCCCAAACTTAAATTGTTTCAATAGTAGGCTAAGAATATATCAATACCCTCTCGTAGCTCTGACTTGACCTCTAGTGACTACCAAACCGAAAGTGTTTTCTTAATGGAATGGCGGCAGAATTCTATGATGCTGGGATTCAAAAGCTCGTTACAAGATACGACGAATGCTTGAATTTAAATGGAAACTATCTAGAAAAGTAACATACGCTATAAAAATGTAAAACAAAAAGAAAACGAGTTTCCGGGCCTCCATTGCATCTACGCTTCAGATATAAGAAATAAATATAAATACCCTTATGCTTTAATTGCAATTTCTCAAATAATATTTGTCTTCGATATATAGTAAAATCATTATACAAGGGATATTTACAATTTTTCAGGGTATATTCCCTTTTAATTAATTAATATACTCTCATTATTAAATACAACGAAAGACTCGCAGACCTTAATGTGCTAACCAACAAACTGTTGGTGAATAAAAGTGAAGTGAGTAGGTTGAAAAGATTCAGACCTTCAGATATTACTTCTAGGTTTCACCAATAGCGCATGCTATTAGTTTAATAACATTGCTCAACAAATTTTCGTTTTTTTTAATTTTTGCTTTGAAACTATGTACAATTTTCGTTTCTAACAATAGTAGTAACAACAAACTTATTCTGGCACGTCAGGTTTTGGAAAAAAATGCCGAAAAGTAAATGAAATAATATTAATTAGGTGTGTACATTATATGGTACCGTCCAATTTAAAATGTTTTTCTTTTATTTTTCTTTTATATATTCTTGGGCACTTTCTAATATCAATGCCAACAATAATCAGCAAGCATTTCACTGTTCCACTGTAACATCATATTCTTCACTCGAAACGCCTATGGACCTTGGTACTGGCAAGGCTTCCGAATGATATACTGAACGAGTAACGGAGGGCTGACTAGCATAACTAATATTTTTTCTTATTTTTGTTGGAAGTTTTGCAACAGTCAATTGGTCTGCTTGTTTACGCCAAATCACAGGTCTTGCAAATGGCATAGCGTTCTTCTTACCGTTTTACTAGCACCTCAGAGTAACAACACACAATACGCAGCAACTGCTGGGAGCCCATGCTTGGCTTGATTTCAATGGTTAAGCCAAAACAGTGAAAACATAACTTTTCTATTAAAGGTGTAATATTCCGCTTATGCTGGTGGGTAGTGAATTCTCCACATACAGAACAGAAATTGTTTGGATGCACGTACGCGACATTATGAAATAAAAAGACATTCAGGACTTACATTGAATCAAAAGAGTAGCTCGTGTAACGCGTAGCTCGTTATATACCCACACAGACAAATATCTAGCAATTCTTAATTTGATTGGTTCCAGGAGGAAAAATGGGTGTGGTTTAAGCACTATGACGTAGGCAATATGCCAGTACATGTTCAGACATGTCCACTCAATACTAGATAGAATACTAGGGCTTATGTAAAAATAATTTTGAAATTTTGTAAAATTTAATGCGTTTTTTTGGAAAAACCATTTAAGAAACTATCTCAAAATTCTGACGTGATGGAGCCTAATTTTAAATTATATTCAGAGTCAGCATAAGAAAAGACTAAACCATATTGACCAGTGTAATAGACAATAACGTACCTTCAAAAAGTTTCCTCATTATAGTTGGCTGTATTTTAAGTAATTCAGTAATCAAAGATTGGAGCACGTGTGAAGCTTTAGAAAACTTTAAATTCTGACAATTGTCATACATAAATTCAAATTATAAACGGTTATATTTTTTAAATGATTTTATTATAGTGTTAGAGTTACAACATAAAATATTTATTATTCAAAATTACTGTAGAGCTTGTCAAAAATTAGAAAATTGAGATCAGGTTTATTCCTCTAATCAGTGATTACAGGATTTCCGGCAACAGTATCCTAATCTGCCAGTTACTTACGCACAACTGCAAAATCATATTCAAGCTTGTGTTATTAAATTTGGCGAAAGAGAAGCAATTACTCGTAAGCCCGGCGGTGGAGTACCTAGAAAATGAACAGCAAATTGCAGAGGATATTTGACGTCGAATGGACAACTCGCCCAAAAAAATCAAACGCAAAACTATCACAACAAGTTCATTTGTCAGTGGGAATATGCCATACTATTTTAAAAAAGGACTTACAGTTGTTTCCATATAAAATTCAAGCAGTTTCGGAACTCAAACAGATTTTGTTACGAGAACACGAGAGTATTGTCTATTGTTTTTGAATAGCAAATAATAATGACATTCTCGACAAATGCTTCTTTTCGGATGAGGCGTGGTTCCATCTTTCAGTATATTTAAACAAGCAAAATATGAAATTTTGGTCTAAAGAAAACCCACATGAATTTGTGAAAACTCCCCTATATTCAAAAAAGTAGGTGTCTGGCTAGCAGTTTCAAGAAGACGAATTATTGGGTCTATATTTTTTAATGAAAACATCGAAACATTCGAAAATATCGAAATGAATTATTAGAGCCGTTTATTAATGAACTTCATGATGATGAATTTAAAGCAAGATATTTCCAGCAAGATAATGCACCAGCGTAAAAATCTTGAGAAATAGTAGCTTTTTTGCAAGAATTTTTCGATACAAGAGAGATAGTAGTCCGAGATAATCAGAATTGACAATTTCAGACTATTTTATTTTTCCATATTTAAAGAATGCCATTTCCAAGACCAGGCATCGCACAATCGAAGAGCCTCGGTATGCTTTTGTGAATTCTTGGGCTGACATTTGGGTTATGTCAGCACATGCTGACATAACCCAAAAGATCCTAATAAATGGCTTTGAAATCATGAAGCGTAGAGTTCAACTTTGTCTTCCAAATAATGGCCAATATTTCCAACATCTGCTTTAGTATTATTTTCTTTTAATTTTGACAATTGTACCCAAAAGATCCTAATAAATGGCTTTGAAATCATGAAGCGTAGAGTTCAACTTTGTCTTCCAAATAATGGCCAACATTTCCAATATCTGCTTTAGTATTATTTTCTTTTAATTTTGACAATTGTAATAAATATTTTTTCAAAAACTAAATTACGAATTATTACACACATTTACATGACAAAACCAAACTGTCAAAATTATACATTTGAGACAGATTACGTGCGCTGTCACCAACCATTAAAAAAAACTATGGCCGCCTCTAATGAGGAAAGTTTTTGAAGGCACGTTATATAAACTTTAAATTTAAATTATGTTAAAAAATAAATATTATTCACTAGAATAATACTTCCCATGTTTGGCATACGAGGTGAGGCTATAAAATAAAGAAGCTGATGCTATAAAACTCTTTATTTTAAATTGATATATATTTAATTATTATCTCCTTCAATATACACCCCATCTCTAACGTCAACATCGCTCCATTATCCATTGTGCAAAACAGTGCTGGAAGTCTCATAGACAGGGTGTTCCTAAATTTCCATGTACAGTGTACAGCAGACCGATTTTCATGTGGCCGGTTAGAAGTACCGCCCTCGAGATGCGCACGAAATTCATAGGTAGGGGAACCTCTGGCATTCAGTGTTTTACATCGTTTTAAGCGATAAACATAGTAGTGCAGTGCCGTATTAAGGTAGTGAGTAATGGAGTTTAAAAGTAAATTAAATAAATGTGTTTTACACAGTCAAACTCGTGAAGTGATCTCAAATGTATTTAAATATATGCAAGAAGAAAAAACTTCATGGGTACTTAAAATTCCACTGGATCAGTTATATGAACGCGTTATTGCCGCAACGGGTGTTTCTGAGAGAAGTATAGACGGATTGTTAAAGAAAAAAGTGAAATAAACGCAGGTGCCGGTTATATGTATAATTTACCGTAATTTTTTTGAAACTTATTTATTGTTCATTATTGTTTTCTCCTATAATTATTTTTGAGTATTTATGTATTATTTCTTATTGCAATTATTATTTTCATTGTTATTTCCAATAATATTAGTATTAATAATATTCTTTTCTCCACGACTATTAAATAATGTTATTACAACACTCGCCTACGCTCGTTGAAGAATATACTGTTCTTTTGTACATATAGAAAATTTACAATGTGATTATAACGAGAAAGAGATTAGCCTAAACATTATTTGCCAATAATTCAGTTAATTATCCAAATTAGTTTTACTTAATCCTAAGCCTTTCTACCGTTAAGTGTAGCTAACAATCTTATTCAGTCATCCCCTTAATGTGATGTTAGTACGCTATTAGCTAGTAGGTAAGGTAAGACAATTTAATTAAACATGTTACATGAAACTATGGGTTTTATTTTACTTCTATTTGCCTTAATTTAGTGAAATACAAACCATTATAAACATGTTCAACAATGTGATTCACTGAATTTATCCCTTACTACGTCCCAATGCACGACTCGCACAAAGAGTTTGCATTTCATTTTTCGGAATACTGTCTCTATCTAACACTGACCCTTACTTGACGCACGTACAAATTCTCCCACCGGCCTCATGAAAATCGGTCTGCTGTACTCACTTGTCCACCACTTAAAAATGTTGATCTTTTTATTATATTCTTCCGTTGTCGTTACATTTAGCGCCCCTACTTTTAAGGTTTTTAGAAAGGAGCTAGGGGACGTCATTATTATTTACGATATTTAATTGCAAACAAATGCTGCAACATTTTGAGGAGAATACATCAGATTATTTTTCCAAGGTTACATAATTATTAATTAATTGTTATAATAAATACATTGCAATTAATGGAAATTATATAGAAATATAAAAATTATAAAATTTTAAAAACTTTATTTTTTCTGTCAGACCGAGACTATACGGCATTTACTTCGTATGAAGCAGAAAAAGAATAATATAAAGGCCAATAACACGCCAGCACGATCCGGAAAGTGAAAATAAAGAGATGGATCTGTTAGGGACAGAAGAGAGTGAAGGAAAAATACTATAGTGCACCATATTGTTTTCTTATTCAGAGAAATTACATATTACTTGAGAAAATATCAATGACAAACACCATTTGCTGAGAGTCTCTACAAAAGTTAGCTTATAGGTTTAACTTAAATCAGGTCTGATCACGTCTTTATGTTGATAATTGATAATAGAATAACAAATTTATTATAAAAACACACTTGGCTATTTCACAATTTTTTATTAGATTATTTCTAACATATGTTTCGGCTGTTATGCCATTGTCAAAGTGTATCTTAAAACTAACTTACAATACGTGCCCTTTTAACTTTTATACCTATTTTTTAGTGCTGGGGTGATGGGTAGACACATTTACAATCGTGTCTATTATGGGGGTGTTAACAAATTCTAACTGTGTATTCGTAATTATTCTATTTTGTTTTTGCGCTTTTTTAATTTCTAGTATTTCTAATAAATCTAGTCTTCTACTTTTTATTACGTTATGTAACACGGTGGAGCTATTAATGTCAGGCAAACCGTGTTACATAACGTAATAAAAAGTAGAAGACTAGATTTATTAGAAATACTAGAAATTAAAAAAGCGCAAAAACAAAATAGAATAATTACGAATACACAGTTAGAATTTGTTAACACCCCCATAATAGACACGATTGTAAATGTGTTTACCCATCACCCCAGCACTAAAGAATAGGTATAAAAGTTAAAAGGGCACGTATTGTAAGTTAGTTTTAAGATACTCTTTGACAATGGCATAACAGCCGAAACATATGTTAGAAATAATCTAATAAAAAATTGTGAAATAGCCAAGTGTGTTTTTATAATAAATTTGTTAATTACAAAATGTTTCACCAAGAAGTGTCTGCTACGTCAATTAATGAGATAATAGAATAAATATTCTATTACCATAACAAAATTGTTATTTATAACGAGGCTGTAAATAGACATTAAAATTCTAACTAAATATGGGATAAATTAGGAAATTATCATTTAATTTTTGGTGCGTGCTCCAAAAGTTCCTCCTAATTAATAACTTATGATTTTTTGAAATCAAAGATACGACACATAAACGACCTTGACGGAAAATGTTACTAAAAAATACGTATTTTCCCATAAAGCCAAAGTTCACGCAAAAGTGGTCAGATAAAAGCCATACTTATACAACAATTTCTCTTCATGCCTTTATCTTGCGTATTTTCATCCTCAGCCGGCCAGTCGCAGACGCCATCTATATTCCGAATCATACACTAGGTCAAGCATCTCATCGAGGAAGAGATAAATTCGCAGGGAATTTGTGTTTCACACGCGATTGGTTTTAGGAGGCATCGAGGTAGAGCAGGAGGCTGAGAGAGCGTGTCTTAAATCGAGAATCCGAACGATTTTGCACGCTCCGTGGATTCCGCTGAGTTCTAACCTCAGATTTGGTCGAGAAAAGGATCACTCTTCGGTTGTGTATATGTGACCGCAGATAGTAGAGCGAATAGACGTATGAACATAAAATTTTTCGTAAAGGCGCCGGTTATCGGTGATGTAGAAAGTACTTACATTCAGGTAATATATTCAAGTATGGTTCTTTGACAATTTTTATACGTGTACGTGTCCAAAATTTATTCTAATCTTCAAAGTGTTTTAAAAGTTATATTGCGTGTAACAAAACTTTTTGAAAATAAATAAGACTTCCAAGACAAGTTATGGCCCATTATTTTTCCATATTATTTACAATCGAAATATATTATTTTAAACAATGTTTATAGTACACAGCTATTTTACAAACTATTATAAAATAAGCTAAGATTTCATTCGTTCGCCACTTCACTATATTTATAAACAATTTCAATAAAAAATCTTTTAGTAGTATTACGAGTACGTTCTGTGTATCACAAGAATTATTTAATCACGTTTTTTTCTTAATTGTATTATTTATATATAAATCAAGTTTAAAATTGCTATAATAAAGGTTGTATGTAAAGAAGACTTCCATTTAAAAAATGTTTTAAATTCTTACTTTATATAAAACTAGTTGGAATTCACATAAACAAATCATACAAGTAGATATATCGGAGTTCCATATTTTGTTACTAGACATTCTTACACAATTTCTATTCACTAATACTTTCCAAAACAAACACTACGTAACCTACAATTTTAGTATGATTTTTATTTAAAGTGACTACATTACCAAAGGTTCGACAAGTACATCTAGTTTGAAAACGTGTCAAAGTTTCTCAACGAAAAAAGTTTAATGTAACTCAGTTTTAGCAAATGAGCATCAAGCATTAGATTCAATCTCGTTTATTGGTGTATCTTTTATAAACTGTATTATCTGAGGGCCATCTAATGTGCCTGCTTTTAGGCTTTCTATGCTAATTCGAGGAAATTTGCGTATTAACTATCTAAACTAAAGTTTTTCCCGATTTAATGCATTCACAAATTGCTTCATGAGTGTCAACTTGCAAAGATGGAAATATGTTTTTCTCTCTGGCAACCAAAGCTTCGTTGATTACGTTTTATTTTCCTGGAACCATGACGTTTCTTAGGAGCTATTTTTCGTTAACTAAGTAATTCGAAATCAGGTATATACGAAATTAGTTGCGATGATTGTAATTTGAAATATATAGGCCAAACAAAACGACCAATAATAACCCGTTTTAAAGAACACATATCACATATTAAATACAATAGACCGGATAAATCTAACGTTGCCAACCATGCTTTAAGTACACTACACAATGTGTCGATTACAGGGTTGAAGCTGGTCAAAGGAATTAATAACCCCCGCGAACTTGATGCTTATGAAAGCATACATATCGCTAAAAATAAACAACATTCCATGAATAGTGATAAATCACCGATTCCGTTCACTTGTCTCTTTTCATTTTTATTACCATAAAAGTGTCATCGACGTTTTAAATTGAAGTATTAGCACATGTTGAGTGCCCTTTCCTTAAGAGAGGTAATATTTTTGTCGTTCTTTCGTTCGATAGATTTCAACTTGGAGAATAAACATATGTGAAGGTCGTTTCCCTAAGAGAGGTAAATTTGTCGATCTTTTTCGTTAGATATATTTGCATGTTTAAATTAGTCTATACGTGGACTCCGTGTAAAGTAGTTGTTGCGTAAGCGGTGTTCTAGCTTTACTGTGCCCCATGTGCGACTTTTAATTAGTGGTTTTACCTACTGATGATGACAACTTAGTTGTCGAAATACGTATTTAGGATACGATTAATAATTGTGGTAAGGGGTTATATACCTTTTTTTAAGTTTTTACTTAACCGCAGTCTCCAAAGAAAGAATTTTAACTAAGTACTGATTCTTAGCTCTCCTGGCGTGTGGGGCAGGTGCGTCATCCTGATTGAAAAGCACTTTCTTCTTTGCCAATTGAGGACGTTTCTCTTCGATTTTGTCGCTTAATTGTTGCAGCAAATTGGTATAATACTCCCCATTTATTGTTTTCCCCTTTCCTAAGTAGTCGACCAAGATAATTCCATAAGAATCCCAAAAAAGAAACAGTTGCCATAGCCCTTCCTGCTGACAAAACCGTTTTTGCTTTCTCTGGTGGCGGAAAACCTTTTTTGTCCATTGTTTGGATTGTTCTTCGGTTTCGGGAGTGTAATAGTGGACCCAGGTTTCATCAATGATAATAAAAGGACGCACAAAATCCTTCTGATTGCAGCGAAAACGTGCTAAAAGTCGCGAGAATAACTCAAACGATTTAGTTTTTGCTCCGGTGTGAGTAACCGCGGCACCCAACGCGTCGAATATTTTTTCATTTCCAATTCTTCAATTAAAATTCTTAGCGCACTGTCATTTGAGATGTCGCTTGAGAGTGCTATATCACGCAGTTTTACTTGACGTTCAGTCAAGACGGTACGGTGGACTTTTTCAATCATATCCGGAACAGTATCAGTTTTTGGGCGTCCACTACGAGGTTATCATTTGTGCTCATACGACCACGCTTGTATTCGGCAACCCAGTTTTGAACCTTACATAGAAAACGAAGGAGCGGATTCTAATAGGGTTAAATTCAGCTCTGCTTTGATTTCGGGTGGTGTTAAGTCTTTCAAATGAAAGTACTTTATCACTGCTCTCAACTCAGTTTTTCACATGAGAGGTTCATTTTGGCGTTCTGTCAAAAACAGACTAAGAAACAGATCGTTCTGTACTGTCATATTTAACCTACTAAAGGATGATTGTATAGAATGGTAAAAAAGATTCCTGCGAATTCGCGCAATCTATATATTAGGCCACGAAGCTTCCGAACAAACCTCGTATACGCATTCGGTTGTGTCTGATATAAAGTGAAGGCACGTTAATACAGCTTCTGCGAACTGCGGTTGTATCCGTCAGGTGGCAGCTCCTGGCTTAGTTTTGGACTTTTTATGAAGACAGTCATAGTTGTTTTGGCGTTTGTGATGTTGAGATTAGTCAGTGAGTGGTGCCAATATTCTTCTACGCTCTATCTTAATAACTTCTGTAATGTGTCAAGGGTGTTCTTTCTGTGAAAGTATCTCTTCAGTGTCGTGCACTGATGATTCTGTAGTAAGATGAAACACATGTCTGCGTATCTGGAGAAATACTTTCATACATATATGAACTTGTATTATGTTCTTCACACACGATTTTTAAGAATATTTTATATTATTAAAAACGTTTTATAGAAAAGTCGGTGAGGTTTTGCCTACTGAAGTACTTACGTTTCAAATTACTTTGTTATATTACGTAAATTCACTGTCGATCCTTCAATTTCAAAACTGAGAAATTTATTATTTAATTTCAATTTCCACTGCTGTGATAAGACTGACATTTATTGCGAACGCGTTCAAACGTATTGATTTGGACGAGTCAGTAGAACAATAAAAACTCATTAAAATTTGTTTCCAAAAATAGAAACTGTTTACGACTGAAATTTGTGCGATATTATCTACATATTAATTTTATGAGTTTTTAATTTTAAAATTTCGTTTATTTAATCCCATTAGGTGAGTTTAGTACAATATAATTCAGATTTCTTTCGCTTTTCCTGCAACCTGCGGCTATGTTCTCGAAAGCTTATTTAAATTCTTCACCAATTAATACGTAACTAACTGAAAAACAAACAGCTACTTTTCGCTACTCTGAAAATTTGTTAATGGGTATAGCTCAAAATATACGTGTTTAAAATATATTTTATTATTTCGAATAATGTCAGACCTATAACATAACCCATACTACAAAAGTTGTTTTAACATAACATCAAGAAGCAGAATTTCACAAGATAAGTAAACCCAAGAGAATTTATTTTATTTTCCACACAGAATATGTATCTGTTCGGGTTTCTTTTCATATGCACTGACGTAAACTTGCTCATTAACGGCTCGCTTTCACGACACTACTCATTAAAAATAATTAACACATCCTCAACGAAAGATTTCAGTTTGTACACAAACAGAGAAGGTATTTCAAATTACAAACGAAAGATTCCCTTCCATTACGATTTTTCTGCAACTATACAGAAGAAAGACAGAAAAGTGAGATTTCTATCATGTACAGTCACTTATTACACTAGGTTACTCTCTGAAGTTATTAAAATTAATTGACGTGAAAAAGTTTTCCATGAATTTAAAAGAAAAACTGTATAGGAATTAAAGTGACATTAGTAGTGGAATACAAATCAGGTTATCCCACTCGTTTTTAATGCCGACTTCTAAAACTAACTAACAAAGTTTATAACAAATGACACCAATTTTAAATATTCTGCTGGAAGTGCTGGAAGTTAAATACCATTAAATACAAGGGGATATTGATATATAGTTAGCCTACGCCATTTTCCTTGAACAAAACAAAATCTTGTTACAATGGCAAGAAATAATGACATTTTAAAAGTGTCACTGTAAAATCTTACGTCAAGAAGTTGAAGTATTGCTGTGCAATAAATCTTGAAAGAAAGAATGTCGAATGAAAATGTGAAAATCGATCAATTGGAGTATCGAGGCATTATCAAATACTTGTATTTGAAGAGGTTCAGTGGTCAGAAAATTTACGAAGATATGCTTTACACGCTTGGCGATCAATACTCATCATATGCGACTGACAACAATTGGACTGCGTCATTCAAAAGAGGAAAATTTTCCGTTGAAGATGAGAAGTAACCAGGAAGACCGATTTCGGTGTCCACCCCCGAAAATATTGACGCAGTTCATGACATGATTTTATCAGACCGCCAAATTAGTCTGAGACATATAGCTGAGGCACTAAAGATATTTCATATGAACACGTCCATCATATGTTCACGTTGATTTAGATATGAAAAAAAATTCTGCAAAATGGATTCCTAAATGTTTGAACGCCGAATACAAACGAGCAAGAGTGAAAGCATCACGGTCAATCTGTGCCCGTTTTGAAGGAGATCCAGATTTTTGAATCATCTTGTGACTATGGATGAAACATGGGCCTATTTTTACAACCCAGAGACAAAACAGCAATCAATGGAGTGGAAGCATCATCAGGTCTAAGAAGTCTCGAGCTCAAAAAATCCCCTGGAAATCTGTGCCCGTTTTGAAGGAGATCCAAATTTTTGAATCATCTTGTGACTATGGATGAAACATGGGCCCATTTTTACAACCCAGAAACAAAACAGCAATCAATGGAGTGGAAGCATCATGGTTCACAAAGATCTAAGAAGCTTCGAGTTCAAAAAATCCCCTGGAAAGGTTCTTACTTCAGTTTTTTGGGATATCCGTGAAATTATTATGATCGATTGCCTTAAAAAGAGCCAGATCATCTTCAGAGATTCTTATTCTAAATTACTAACCACCCTGGAAAGAAAATTAGGGAAACAAGACGTGGCATGTTAGCGGGAGGTGTGTTGTTTCTACCGGACAATGCCCCTACACACAAAAATCGCGCATTACCATTAATACAATTCGGGATCTAGAGTTAGAATTTCTGGAACACTCCCCTATTACCCAGATTTAACCCCCTCAGATTATTATCTGTTCCCTCGATTGAAAAAAAACTTTAAAACGACGTCAATTTTTGTGTAACGCAGAGGTAATAGAAGCTGTGAAGGGCTAGTTTGCAAAAACCAAAAAGAATTCCTTTTTTAGAAGAGTTAGACGCGTTACAGCGTCGATGTATTAAGTGTATTAATTTAAGGGGAGAGTATGTTGAATAATAAAATATTCTATGTTCTAACTTTAAATTGTTTCAACGGTAGGCTATGAATATATCAATAATATCTCGTAACATGCGAATGTAGATTGATGTATAGGGTCTCCAACAACGTCATTGTATCAGTAATGGGGAAAGAAACAAGTTCTAACTTTCAAACGGTAATTTCGAGTATCAAGTCTTAGTATGCAAAGTTTAATTTTCCTGCTTACCGTCTTTGAGTAACAGTGTCATTTATCATGAGTTAAATTTCTGAGATGCGCTGAAAGGTTACGCGTCCGCAAAATTTACCAGCTTCTGAAAGCTGTTAATGGCAACGGTTGTATGGATGTAAAAGAATGTTTGCAAGTGGGTTCGACGTGTAAAACTCTGTCATATGGGTGAAATAAAGATGTTTTATGAAAAGCAAACAGGTCGACCAGTAAGACGATCACGAAATAACTCCAGAAACTGCAGCATTTTTAGCCACTGAAGCGTAATTGTGTTAAGAAATGTCTTTTATTTCATCCAAAAGTTATCAAATATTTCCACATATGGCGATTTTTTTTTTGGATATTGGTAAGAGGCTTTACGTCGAATATGTCGACGAACCTATATCGATTTAATTAATGTGATTAAAATTAAATAAATGCTAAACTTCTTTTAAAAGTAAAATTATGTTTATAATAACACAAAAATCGCCTTTAAGAAAAGCTTTATTATTATAGTTTTTAATTATGTATTTGTATGGAATTATTTCCATTTTTTTTCTTTAAATTTATGGTTGTACTGAAAAATACCGAGAGAACAATATAAGTCGTCGGTAAAGAGAATTACTGTTGAATTAGAGGTGTAAGCCCGTATATTTACCTGCGACAGGGCATGACCCGAATAAAGAATAATCATTTTCTTGTTACTACGTGAACATAAGGCATTATTCACATATACCTTTCACCCTTCCTTTTCTTTGTCATTATACACAGCTAGTATTGTATAACAAAATAATTTGAATCATACTTGGGAAGGTAAAACCTCACCGTATTTTGTATACAACAAAACCAGTTTTAATAATATAAAAATACTATTAAGGATCGGGTGCGGAGAACACAATACAAGTTTATATTTGTGTGAAAATATCTTTCCAGACATGCAGGCACGTGTTTCGTCTTGCTATAGAATCATCAGTACATGTTTTGACGTTCATAATATATTGACATTTGTCAAAGAGGAGTGCTGAATGTTCTCCTGCGCTGTGTCCTAATAACTTTTGTTATAGTAAGGGTGTTATTTATGGTAAAAGTATCTTTCCAGCAGCATGTACTGATGATTCTACAGTAAGATGAAACACGTATCTGTATGTCTGGATAACAATTTCAGAGAAATATAAACTTGTATCGTGTTCTACACACCCGATTTTAAATAATGTTTCTATATTATTAAAACCTTTTTTGTTTTGTGAGGTTTTAACGACTCGAGTATGTTCCAAATTATTTTGATTAATATATGAACAATAAGGATAAGCAATCTGGATGAAATAACGCACAAATTAGTAAAACTAATAATATTTAAACGATGGAATTAACGAAATTTCAAGTTCAGATTCTGACACCGGGTAGTTTTTATATTTATATTTTTCCTATTTTAAGATGTGCATGCTTTTGACATGTATATGGTTAATGTAGACTACCTAAGTAACACATTTTTGTTCCGGGATTTTACAATTTATTAATAAATACTACTTTAACTACGTAAATTTAAATTTAATAATTAGCTCTTATCTAAATATATTTAATATTACAGGAATAATAGAAACACAAACAGGTTAGAAAGTTCAAATACGGCCCATATACACCGTGTTAGGGAATGCTTTAACCAAAATTAAAGGAGAGATTCCTCATAAAAAATACTGCAAAAAAGCTTATTATCGCTTTTCTTCTAGTCGTACGGTTTTCGAGAAACTCGATGTACAAGATAGACCCCAAAAATTTAGGCAACTACTGATATAATCCCCTTTTTTCTATCAAGTGACGCATTGATTAAAATATTTAAGATGTTACTTTGCAAGACTAAAAAAGTAAAACATTATGTCAAATTGACAGTAATTCTGGCTCAATTTAAAATGGTTCAATATACTATTCAATAGGACGCTGATATGCACTTTGTGTATGGTGAATGTGGTGGAAATGCCAGAGACGCAGTTAGAAGATACGCAGAACGGTATCCTCGTCGTAGAATACCTAACAAAAATAGTTTCATAGCGGTGCACCAAAGACTTCGAGAAACAGGTTCGGTAATACCAAAAAAGTGGGAAGAGGACGTGATGAAAGAATGGTGGTTGTTCAGACAAATATTCTTCAAATTGTTGAAGTAAATCCTTCAATCAGCACTAGAGAGGTAGCTCACCAAGTTGGAGTTAGTCACTGGACAGTGTGGAGGACTCTTAAAGAATCTCTTTGGTATCTTAATAATTTCCAAAGAGTTAAAAGTTTGAACAGGGACGATTTTGTCTTTAGACGTCGATTTTAGAATTTGCTGTTAACAAAAATTGCAGAAGACCCTCTGTTTTCGGAACAAATTTTAATGAGTGACGAATGTTGTTTTATAGAGGTGGCATTCTTAATTTATTACACAACAGGCATGTTTGGGCCGATATCAATCCTCGTGCAATAGTTGAGCAAAATTTTCAACGTCGATTTTCTATCAATGTGGGTTGGAATAATTGGCACCCGACTTATAGGCCCATATGTTTTACCAAATCGTTTAAATGGAGAGAGGTATTTACATTTTTTTAAAAAAGTATTACCAGGATTAGTAGAAGAATTATCTTTGGAATTACGTATCATGCATGATGGGGCCCATGCACATTTTACTCTGCAGTTCAGAATCTTTTTAAATGAAATTTCGATCACCTGATCTTAACAGCTGTGATTACTACCTTAGGGGCTACATGACTCCTGTAGAAAACGTGTAAAATCTTGAGAATCGTGTTATGGCGGCTGCAGAATTTATAATAAATAAGGAAAATGATCTATTTCGGGTAACTCAGTCACTAAACAGGCGTGCTGAAGCTTGTCTTGAAGCAAATGGTGGACATTTTCTACATTTCCTTTAATTTTATTAATTTTGCCTTGTTTTTATTTTTGTTAACTTAACTGAACGTCATATTGACATTGCTTAATATGTCACAGATATCATAGGCATCTGTAACAAATAAACGTGTTGCCTATAAATAGTGTTATTGTTTGTGTTATTACTAGAGCTGAGGATGTTTGCGGTATAACCATGGTTATATCATGTAACCATAGTAATTTACTATGGTTACATGATATAACCATGGTTATACCGCAAACATCCTCAGCTCTAGTTATTACAAACGGTCTGGGGCGACACTTATTACAAACGGCGGCTTGAGCTGGATATCGGGATGTAGATGGGCCGCGCTAACAATAATAAAATTATTTGATAATAAAATAATTAGATGGTGGTGATGAAGTTCCTTCAAAGGTCCAGGACGTGCGTGGTATTGGTTAATTTTAATAAATCTACAACTTACTTACTAAATAAAACACATAAGCGTTGTCCTTAAAGTTTGTATTTATATTTACATAAGAAAGAAATGAAATTGGTATATTTAAAAGTAATTAAACAAAGCAATATATACACGAGGAGCGGTAATTAAGTAACTGAAAACTAACACAAAAATACTCTGAAACGAACGTTAAATTGAGCAGTAAATTATGGGTTAATTAATGTATATAAAGTAACCTCTGTATAGAACAATACAGAGGTACCTTTGAGTTGCCAAGTTGGTCACGTGGTCTTAGAAGCGAAAGACACAGGGCGGCATCGTGTCGTGTACCTGGACAGTACGATGAGGGATGTTTTACTCACGAAGGTTCTAAAGAGAAACTCGGACTGATAGTTTTGTACCGAAAAGAACACTGGTTTTGAAAACGGTCTGTTTTATGACCTGAGTCGAAGAGAGGGGTCGATATCTTGAGTAATAGTTAATTAAGAAGCTCGACCTGAAGATGTGATCTGTCAATGGCATCAATATTATTAAAATAACGCTTGTGACATAAGCTTTCTAATAATATGAAATATAAAGGAAGATGTATAATTAAATTAAAACAATTTAAAAATAGAAATGTAAATAGAAAGAAATTCCACATTACGGTTGTTGAGTCAGGTAGTAAACGAAGGGTCTGTCGGTCAAGATATATAACAAAAGAAAAACTTTCTCTTTGGACACGAATACACAGAAAATGTCTTAAGTTAATATCGAGATATTCAAAGAAGATATATTATTTAAAAATATATAAAATATTCTATATGCTAAGCTATGCTAAACAGTGTCTTGTCTTTATTAGTTATAAATTTAACTATGCTTTTTCTCCAAAACGCTACATATTTCACAAAAAAGCATATAACTTTTTTGTTTTATATTTTATAACTAAATCGATCTGTAAGTTTTGGCTAAAGCATTCCTTCATACTCTGTATATTATCATAAATAATCCACACTATTACGCAATAAAAACAAAACACAATAAACCACGTTCTTTATAAGTCGAAACAACCGAAATTGGGACAATATTCTAAAACAAACACTACAATTTATTTATGTAGTGGGGAACGCTGCCACAAAATAAGCTTCCATAGCTGTGAACGTGCCGTTGCGAAATACCACGTACTTGACTCTCAATTATCGGGCCGTCGATATTTTACCATCATTACCTTTGTGTTTCCCGTAACTAGTCTATACAAGCGCAGCTAATCATTACCTAATATCCAAAAGCCACAAAACAGAGATATGGATTTATATGCAATAGATGTAAATGCTGCTATTGAATTTGAATACGCATATAACTCTCCATGTATATATTTCTGTACACATGTATTTTGCAGATGTTATATATAGTTAATTTTCAATTCAAACTAGACATTTTAACAATTGCCTTGATTTTCTTTGGAAGAAAATTCTAAAGCTTGAATTTAATTTTTCTTGGGGTGCTGTATTTAAAACAATTTCTTTTTGAAGGCACGAAAGATGCATGTATTAGGTGTAGTTCTTTGAGAAACTTACGTTTCCCCCTATAGTCGATTCACTTTAAAAATGCAGCATTAGAAAAGAACTTTGCCAGTTTTGATTGGTCAATTATGGAGGCAGGTTTACACTATTTATAATTTTGCATATTTAACTTACCTAGCTGTTTATATAGGTTAAATGAATTATCCGTAATAAGTGTTGTCACTTGTCAAATATCTGTCTTACTTTTTCATTTCTATAACCTCGTATTTTTGTATATTTTGTTATTTCTCAGTGTTTTTTGTTGTGTTTTATTATGGCAGAAGAAGTGGTACACAACCCACTCGAAGAATAAAAAAATCATTCAGGAAAACATATTGGTAGTAAACAGAGGCCAATGGCATATAATTTATACAAGGTGGCGCACAGCCGACTGATACATTTTGTTTTTGTTATCTGTCAAAGTGACAGTGCAAACAAACCTTTGCTATTTGCAACAGTTAATGTAAGTTTTCAAGTTAATGTGTTTAGTAATTATAATGGAACAATGGACAGTGGCAGTTCAGTTTTATTATGAGACTAAATCCATTACACAGACAAGACGCAATTTTCAACGGTATTTCACGGAATACAATATTGTTATGGGTTAGTAAATTGGAAAATACGGGTAGTTTATTTAATGTAAAACACGATGCTAAACGAAGAATTCGTACCATTGTGAATATTGGAAGAGTTGGAGCATCAGTTCAACAAAGTCCTCAGCGTTCAACATGGCGCAGGTCAGAGGCTCTTGGGATCTCGAGAAGAAGCTTGCAACGAATTCTTCAGATAGTCCAGACACTTTTTCCGCAGGATAGAATAAACCGCATAACATTTTGTAACAGAATGTTTGAAATTCTAGAAGAAAATCCAGACTGAATTTGTTATTTATGACTGATGAAGCCCATTTTCATCTGTCGAGCTGGGTTAATAAACAAAATATGCTTTATTTGTCCCAAAACAATCCTCGACAAATCCACGAAACACTTTTACATTCGCCAAAAGTAACGGTGTGGCATTGAAACGTTTGGAGTGGTGGGGCCATATTTTGTATGAACACGAAATCGAACAAGCTGTCTCAGTCAACTCTCAACGTTACATCGATGTTAGAAAATTTTGTGCAGGTGGAGCTAAGAAGAATGGATATAAATCGAGCAGAAATTTATTACCAACAAGACGATGCTGCTGTCCATACTTCCCATAAGAATCCAAGCTGTTAGACAGATGTTTGGCTATGTCATATCTCACAATGCGGAAATTTTGTACCCACCAAATCACCAGACTTATCTGCTTTGGATTGCTTCTTGTGAGAATATTTAAAGCAACTTGTGTATAATAATCGCCCTAGAACAATTGCTGAATTAAAGAATGTAATACGTGAAGCAATTAACACAATTGATCAAGAGTTATTACATAGGGTATTTAACTACTTTATGAATCGCTTGAATTAATGTATCGACAATGACGGCGGCCACTTGCCTGATGTAATATTTAAAAAATTATTTTTTTTTTTTTTTTATTATAAAATCCATGTATCGTTGTTTTAAAATAAATACTTCTACACCAACAGTGAATATGTATCAGTCGGCTGTGCGCCACCCTGTATTTGCAACAGAAGCAAAGGATTTCTAAGCCAGAATCCATTATATTGACTTCGAAGGAACTTCGACTTGGAGAGCGGACAGTATGGAATATTGTGAAGGAAATGGACTCTACAGGCGTACCTCGTTTGGGTTCTAAAAAGCGTACACGTCAGACAACTTACAATTATTGGGATACAAGAGAGAGATCAATTATCCGAAGACATGTATATTCCTTTTTACTGATGAATAAATTACCTACTTGTACAAAAATATTAAGCGTATATATATTTGAAATCATGTCAACATGATCTAATAAAATAATTTGTACCATCGCGCCTTAAAAAATGGGTACAACATTGATAGATGAACTAACGTAATTGATCAAAAATCGTATAGTGTGTTTTCGCTTTAATGCCAAGCGATGTGCAAAGGTTATATAGAATGACAGTAATCGTTTGCGTATCTTTATGTACTCCTTTAATCAACGCAGTAATACAATAAAAATCATGTACGCGTACCCGTTTTTTTAGGCGCCGATGGTACGTAGTTAATGCAGATGAGAGTTTACCAAACGTAAAGCGAACAACACTATGGAAGGTCCTTAAGAAGTTGGGATTCAACTGATTCAAGTGGGTAAAACGCAGTCCGGAGAATGTACGTGCTAATGCAACGCCACGATATGGTTTTATGGAGATTTCGTGAATAAAATTAGGACGTTTCGTGCAGAAGGGAATAAAATATATTATTTTAATGAAACTTGGATAAACGCAGTTCATACCAAACAGACCGTATGGAAGATACAACAATTCTAACTCCAAGACAAGTACTCATTGAAGGCGTTACCACTGGCCTAAAACATCCTACGGGAAAAGGAAACCGTTTAATTGTTGTGCATATTGACAGTGAAGATGGATTTGTCAAGAACAGCCTCCTGTTTTTTGAATAAAAAACACTGGAGAGTATCATGAAGACATGAATGGCGAAGTATTTACAAAATAGATGGAAACTTGTTTAACCTGCTCTTGAATCAGATTCAGTTATTGTAATGGACAACGCCCCATATCATTGGTTAAAAGTGTAAAGTTCCCTACTGCATCTTGGACAAAGATAGCATTAGTTGAATGGCTTAATCCGAAAGGAATTGTTGCTGATAATTCTTTATTAAAAGTTGAATTGCTTGAACTCACAAAAAATTATATTAGTGACAATTCTGTAACATATATTATTGATCAAATAGTATCAGAAAGTGGTCGCACAGTATTACGATTACCACCATATCATTTTAATCTGAACCCCATCGAATTAATTTTAATTCAAATAAAGCATTGTGTTGCAGCTAATAATAAAACTTTTAAGTTAGCAGAAGTGAGAACATTATAATTGAAAGGAGTAAATAATATCACTGTTAAAACTTGGGCTAATTGCATTACGCATTGTATCGCAGACGAAAATAAATTGTATGATTTGGATAACATAGTTAAAGAACTGGTAGAAGAATTTATTATCAATGCTAATACACGATCTTCGACACATGCCTTTTCGGACTTTGATTCACTTGATATATAATAGCATATCTTGATATATTTATTTAACTTTACCGTATGTATATTATTTCTTTTGTATCCAGTTTGTGCTGGTTATTTACTGTTTTGCTTTAGTATGCAACTACATTTAACATTCAATGAAAATGTAAGATTTTGTCTAAATTGTCTTGAAATAAACAGTATGTAAGAAGTTGTAACAAACTTTAATATAACTCATTAGAATTGGAGTGCATTTATTGAAACATCATAAAACTCAAATATGATTATAATTTATAAATACACCCCAAGTTTGCTTTCTAAATTACATATATTGTTGGAGGCTAGGTATAGTTATGTTAATGTCGATTTTGAATTGCGCGGTATTTCTGAAAACTTCAGTGTAAAATGGGCGTAGATTGTCGGCCAACTACTGCATTCTCAAAGTGAATCGACTATAGGTTAGCTGAAATATCAAATCTTACCTTTTGCGGCAGAGCTGATAATTTCAGTTTTCGAATATACATAAAAAGGCTATTAATTTAAAGAGAACTATCTTTGCGTAAAATTTAAAAATTTAAATTTACTCTCACAATGGGGATATTGGAGGTTATATATATATCAATGCGCTCTCGCGGTTTTAACGATATAATGAGAAGGATGTTTAAATATACACGTACTATTTTCTTAACTTTGTTGTGTAATTGAAGTTCAATAAAGTTTGTAGTTTATTAAATTTAATTAATTATTTAACGACTGGTTTAATTGCATGTATCAATTAGAAATAAAATATGTTATTGTTTGGGTTTCACGTTGTAAGAATTTTCTGTTATTACTTTAAGTACGGCTACATTTTCAATGTTTGCGTGTATAGAAGCATTTAGTATTTGCAGTTCATTGGGTGGTTGTAGTTCAGGTAACTGGGACTATTACTGTTCTTGTTTGTCTCCAGAGTTCCTTTAGTTCAATTACATGAAATGTGTACTTTTCAATTTTATTTTGTTCTTTGATATTGTCATCGTACATCTGAGGGATATTTTTCTTTCTCTCTTATTGATTATTGTTACGCCTGGTCTGTTCGTGTGATTGTTTATTTAGTTTTGTGTTCGAATTGAAATTTGAGTATCAGTTCTTGGTGCAATTTGTTTTAGTCATTAATTATATGCTCAAGTGCTTTTGTATTTGGTACCTTTTATCATTATAAGCTCCCCTATAACTTCTTGCGTTAATCGCCCTATCATATACTACATTCAAGAGATTTTTTTTAAATTTAAGTTTAGGTACGTGTTACATAGGATTTACATATTACAATATTTTTTTATTTTCTTGCATTTCAAAGCCTTTAAACTGAATTTTTTTAATTTGGAGAAGCAAAAGAAAATTATTTTGTCAATTATCAAAGAAGAAAAATAAGATGCTGTTTTGGAATTTCTATTAATACATTATTTGAGCTGCTATGTCACTTTGTATTCTCATGGTGAAGACATTTCCTATAGTAATACATGCTGTCCCTGAAATAAAGAGACCTACATATGATAAATGGAAAGATGTAATTATGTAGAATATAAATCCAAAATATTGTGACTCAATTACAATGCGAACCCCAAACTTAAAAACACCCCGAAAATTGTATTACGTGACGCCTATGAATTCAAAATATTCAGAATGTGTATAAATAATAAATACCTCATGCACATACGTTATACGTTATCATGCACATACGTTATAGCGTATGTTTACATACGTAACAGCTGGATGAGATAGGTAACAACAAAACTATTATTTTTATTATTGTCCGCCAACTTTAAGATACCGTCTCTGATACTTTTTATAATTACGAAGTGGCGTGACAAAAATTTTTTGAATACTTTTGACATTTTTTTTCTCGCTTATGAGAGGGAATTTTGGGAAAATATTTCGAATTTATATTCTATATAATTACATCTTTTATTTCAAGGACATCTGTATAGAAATGTTAAGGAAACATATTTGTATATACATACATACATACATTGGTGTTTCAAACTCATCCTAGTTCGTCAGCGTACGTGGAAAGGCATTGAAGTCATTGCCGCTAAGTATAACACAATATTGAACGTTACATTTCATGAGAAGGGGTCTCGAGACATCTGAGGCCAAGAGAGGCATGCCGGCAACGCTAACTTGTACTTGTATGCTGGCGACACATCCATACTAATGAGAAACAAATCGCAAAATGTTCTTGACCAAATGGCTATTATATGTATGGACGAAGCTTAATATTACTCCGCCATTTATTTATGAATGTTTATACTTTTGCAACTGTACAATCAAAATGAACAAACGTAACGGACTACGGAAACAGACTTAAAATCTTGTACTGTTACTGCATGATTAGTAATCATTGATTATACTGCACGTGCCCTAAGCTGGACTAGTCCAAAGGAGACACTTTTTCTGACATGCGACATAATCTCATTTTTGCATTACCTTCACTGGAAACGTCCGTCTATGATTGCGGCAATGCAGTGGGCAGCCTAGCCTATTTTATGTCGCGTTAAATTCTTACGTTGCGGAGAAGGATCAAACAAGTTGGAATATAAATTCAGCTTTGGAGAATATGAGAATTTTTTAACGTAATAATATAAACTTTCAAAGATTAAAGGAGTGTATATATATATATATATATATATATATATATATATAAAAAAATATTTTAGAGATTCATTTATATTAATTAGGTTGAACAATATAGGGTGGGCACTGCCCATCCTGTACACCCCAACAAGCCGCCACTGCCTATAAAGTACTTAAAGTTACGTGTAAGTTTTTCTAAACTTACTATTCCAGATTATGTTACATCCTGTATTTTGTAACCTATTTCCGCTTAAAATTCCCTGCACAACTAACATGAAAATTATAACGTGTAGTTACCTATTCTTTCAGGAAGATCTGATTATAAGATAATTGCAACGTGCACGTATTCATGTAACGGACTGTTTAACAGTAAATCATATATTGTATAATATCATGTTCATTAATAACGACATTTATTACAAGACGTTGAATTAGAAATAATTAACGTGAAATTGTAGTCCGCCTACGGAAACTAGTCACTTATTTCTATTGGCTTTTATTTTACAGTTGTTAACTAATGTACATCTGCAAGCTTACATCTTATTAAAAACTAACGTAACAAATTACAGATTCATGTCAGTAATACGATACCTTGCAATGATGACACTTTATGTCTTAAAATGTTAACTCCGTAAAATTATGTAAATTAATGATAATAACAATATGATTTATTGTCCAACAGAAAACAGGATTCCCCTAATAGGACAATAACAAAAGAATGCACACAGTACTTACACTAAAAAGCTAATAAATAGACTTAACCCACGACCTCCCAATATATGTCAAAAATGACTTGGAAAACAATAATTTCCACACATAATTAATTCTGAAGATTTTTATTCACTGTCCTTACATGTAAGTAGTACATAGGATACAGGCAGGAATAAGAAAAATCCCTAACCACTATAAATTAACAAACTCTAATTACAGTTTTTCTAACTAGGTTGCCATCTTCAGTAGAAGATTCTGAAAAATAAAAATAGTGTCAAACGTAGCGTCTTTGGCTAAGGTACAACCTTTGAAGACAGTCAAATATACTACATTTAACACTATTTTTCTTTTTCATATAGTGAAATACGTAAATATCTATTTCTAAGTTGTTCTTATTGCTAATTGCTAAAACATCTAAAAATTGTGTTTTTTCATTGTTTTTTTTTCTGAATTTAACTGTTCGATATTTCGAGTTTAATTGCAGTAAAAGTCATCTAAACTGCACAACTTTGTATTAAAGACCGCGATAATATCATCGACATACCAAATCCATACATTCGGGAAATAATTGGCATTTCCCTCAAATTTTAAATTAAAGTTCTCTTAAATTTTAATTTAAAGTGACTCATAAATAAATCCGCCATAAATGGAAGATACTGTAAATTCCATTAGTGCGTTACATGATTTGTCATGTATAGTTAGTGTTCGGTCTATTATTCCGTAAAATAATTGGCATTGTACCAGAAATTAATAAGTGGAAAAAAAGGCCTCTAACTGACAGTGAATTGTTTGCGGCATTTTGTGCGAGTGATGATGAGTTTAACGACGTAGATATAGAAGCAATATGTAGTAATGCAGATGAGGATTATGTCGGAGAAATGCGTGCAAGTGTGCGTGATGAATCTGATATTTCAAGTGCCGATGAAGAAGACAACGTAGAAAGTAATATCGAAGTAAGTGAGAAAAGTCACATAGGGTCAGGTAGGATATGCAAGTACGTCTCTGATAGACCATCCTCCAAAAACTTACTCAAAATGCATTCCAAAAAAAAGTTGCTAGTCTAATAAACAAAAAAGTAAATGATGATATCAAGAGTTAGAATGAAAATTATGAATCAAAGAAACCACTTGAATGGCGAAACATTAGTTCTGAAGAACTTTTGGCATTTTTGGTCTTCTGCTTTTCAGTGGCCGCTTTAGGAAATCACGAGAAAGTTCTGCTAACCTATAGAAACAAAGTAACAAAGTACCCCAAAATACAAAATTATCCAGAATTATTCAAATACATAAACGAGAATGGAACTCATTGACTAATATTTTATATTGAATACCATATTACTTTTTTTTTAGTGAATCGTCTTAAATTATTTATTCTAACATGAAAATGAATAATGGCGTTTTGAAGTACACAGTACTTTTACCTTCTTACAGATACAGCCATTCGTAGCATATTTCCTGGTGTAATTAGATTTAAAAAATTGGTCTATATAAACTCTTCCTTTCAAGGTTGAATTTGGTTTCTTGCATTCGAGGGATGTCTTTTATATTTCGCATACTGGGAAATAGAAGGCGACACAAATCATCAGATATCAGTACTAAAAATTAACCTCCTCCAACTTTAATTAGCCGAAATCCAAAGTTTTAATGCGATACGTGTAGTTTTGTAGCTACAACAAACAGTCAATGTTGACAAGTTAGTCGAAAAATGGAATTAAACCGTGAAAATTTTCGCACAATATTTTTTTATAATTTTATCTCAACAAGAAAGCCTCCCCGATTAGGTTTCTGTTTTTCGGTAATGAAGCACCACATCAGTCAACAATTTTTCGTTTTCCCTGTCGTAGAATGAATTCTACAATATCATCAGATGAGGCTGAATTTTATGCTCTCTACAATGTAAAGCTGAACTAATAGTTAAATGGCGGGTTATAGGAACGTATAGAAATAATTTTCTGAAGGAATTACAAACTTTGCTTCTCTAGAATTTAAAGTGTGTATGGCATGCTTATAAATTTAACTATACTGTCAAATTCCATTATAAGTAAAGTATTTTTTACAGATTAGCTGGTTATAATGACATCTACACTTCTAATTTCAAAGAGCAATTATTGTATTTATATATGTAATTTCAAAATAAAACAGTTATTTAATAATATATTTTATCAATGTATCTATAAATTGAAAATATATATTACTGCTGATTGAATCTTAAAATCCATAATAGATGATATTGAAGTAAAACACTTTTTACTAATTTCCAATATAAATTACAATATAATATATATACTATATATTCACAATGACATGTTTCGCTACTACTACTACTAACGCACATACTATAAATTTTTGAATTTCCCACCAACCTTTTCATTGGGTTTTACCAATCCTACTTACTGTAATCTGTTAACCGATATACAGGCTGTCCAGAAACTCTCCTGACAAACGAATACCGGAGATTCCTCTGATAATTTTAAGACAATTAAACCCAAATTCACCTAGTCCGAAAATGCTTCCTAAGGGAGCTAGAGTTCTTTGAAGATGGCGCCTTGTATTTATTTTTTTTTAATTCCTCCAGAACGCTTCTATTTAGAAAAACAAAAACTGGTATGCTTATTTATCCTCCAGAGATGAATCGATTCCATCAATTGCGAATTTCTAGTACCGGTCATAGGCATCCGTTTTTGGTAGGTCAACGGTTATTTTAAGGCATAACTTTTTTGTCTTTAACTTTTAAGCATTTGTGACACTAGATTATTAAATTTTCAGGTATTCCAGTACTAAAATGTACTCTTACTTTAAGTCGGTAGGATACACCGTTTTCTAGAAAAATCGATTTGTAAATTTTTCGTTTTTTCTTCATTAAAGTTCAATTTATTATGTACCTACTTATTTTTAGCGACGAAGTTTGCTTGGACTATCAAGGCATGGATGAAAATTAATTTAATAAATTAAAAACAAATTATTTATTACAACGGAACGAAACTAACAAAAAAAAAACAAATATCAAAGGTAGATTGTTACAAAAGTTGCTCGATGTGATGACCATTAGTCTATATGCATAAGTTTACCCTTTTGCTTAGAGAACGCCGAATTCTTGCAAAAATTCCAAAGTTATTTCTAAATTCGTTGCAAGCATCTTGTATCCTTAGCCAGAGTTGTGCGCGATTTTGTATCGGAACGGAATAAACAAATGCTTTTATGTATCCCCAAACACAATAATCGCAAGGATTCAAATCCGGCGACCTTGCTGGCCAAGCAACTGGACCGCCTCTTCCAATCCAATGGTCTTCGTAGTTATTATCTAGAAAGTTTTTGAAATTGTGGGGTACATGGCAGATAGTCTTCGAACGCTAATTTCTGGATTTTCTTCAACTTCCATTAAAATAACATCTTCATGTTCTGCTGTTACATCATTATGTCTCCCTGTTTCATTATTTTTTGGGACCACTGAACCTGTTTCTCTTAATCGTTGATGAAGGGCTGTAAATGTTGAGTGAGTGGGATGCTGACGATTGGGAAATTTTTCAGCGTATCTACGTTGCGCTGCTCGAGCGTTACACCTCATTTCGCCATAAACTAAATGCATATCGGCGTATTCCTCATTAGTAAAAACCATTTTTTTTTAAATTGAAATCGTTGTGTTTGAATAACACAAAGTAAAAAATGAAAAGATAAACTTCGCGAACTGACAACAATTTTGCAATGAAAAACGTAGGTTTTACTTCTGTTGGCAGTTCAGAGCTAACTATTGCAAAAAATAAAAAATTGAACTTTAATGAAGAAAAAACGAAAAATTTACAAATCGATTTTTCTAGAAAACGGTGTATCCTACCGACTTAAAGTAAGAGTACATTTTAGTACTGGAATACCTGAAAATTTAATAATCTAGTGTCACAAATGCTTAAAAGTTAAAGACAAAAAAGTTATGCCTTAAAATAACCGTTGACCTACCCAAAACGGACGCCTATGACCGGTACTAGAAATTCGCAATTGATGGAATCGATTCATCTCTGGAGGATAAATAAGCATACCAGTTTCTGTTTTTCTAAATAGAAGCGTTCTGGAGGAATTTTAAAAAAAATATATACAAGGCGCCATCTTCAAAGAACTCTAGCTCCCTTAGGAAGCATTTTCGGACTAGGTGAATTTGGGTTTAATTGTCTTAAAATTATCTGAGGAAACTCCGGTCTTCGTTTGTCAGGAGAGTTTCTGGACACCTGTATAATCTAAATATGTTGGTAACATTGATATTTAATGATACCAATTTAAAAGCGGGGAGTTATTATGGTCTATTTGATCATTTAACAGTATATCTGTATATTTAAGTTTATTTATTTCTAAAGCTTCCAGTAAATTTAACTTTAATCCTTTTTGTTTGACTACCATTCAGTTAAACTTCAGTCACTCTTGCCATCCATGCAGATAAAGGTTAGCGTCATTCCATTGTATGCTCCATAGATTGGTATCTGTACCTTTAAATAATGAAAATTTTCTTAAAAATTAAACATCATTAAGCAAATAGCGGAAAATAAAGGATGTAACCCAAATATAGTAGATAAAATTTTAAGAAAAAGGAAACATAATAAGGTAATAGAAAAGGTTTACCCAATGACAAAAGATAAATCAACAAATTATAAGGTGAATAAAAAAATTAAAAACCCTTACCACAATAGAATTTAACAATTCTATATACGTATTTCGACAACCACGTTGTCATCCTCAGTAGAAGAAGCAGTGTAACACTTGAAAGCACAAAAAACACACAACACTCACTGAGCCGCTATATTGCACGGCTTCTCGTTTAACACGAAATTTTAAAAGCCTGTATACTACAGAACTTACCTTATTGGAAAAACCCTACTTAAATACGTACATGGATTAAGAGACCATTAACCGATTAATGCTTTATTCTATAGAAAGGCCCTTTAGAAAATTACCCAAAGGGGACACCCTAATTTAATATACATAAAGAAACCATTATAAAACTCATCTTAAATTATATATGTCATTTAGAAATTAATATTGAGTCATAATATCTGTTAAAGGCTAATGTTGTAACGAAACGAAATTAAAAAAATTAGATTAATTTGTTAATGGTTTTCCTATCTTTTTTTGTTTAATAACATCTAACTGTCAATTAACTCGAATAAAGATGAACCTGGTATAGGACCCAAATCTGCATTAATTACGTTATTCCTATTTTTAAAGATAAAAATGCTCTCAAAACTATCTAATTCGCGGGGGCTGGTGATGTTTTTTATTAATCTCAGACAGTCAAATAATACGTTGTGACCTGATTCAAGAATATGTCGGGCAACACTTGATTTTTCCGGCCTATTGAATCTAATATACGAAACATGTTCTTTATCGAACGCTTTGTTTGGCCGACATATTTCTTATCACAATCCTTACAATTTATTTCATAGATTCCAGATTTATTGTTTACCTCAACTTTGTCTTTCGCGTGGCTTAAAAGAGATTTCAAGGAGTTATTCGACCGAAATGCTATGTCTAAAGGTTTTATTTAAATTTTTCGTAGTTTCGTGAAACGGTAAGCTAAAAAACTTTTTGCTCGCATCAATTTGAGGTAGCAAACACGTGGAATACTGAATTGTTTTTCTTACATTATGTTTTCTAACTAGCTTGTTTATTATTTCTGAATCGAAACCGTTGTAACTCGCTATGTTCTTAATTAAAGTTAATTCCTTTTCATATCTATCCTTTGTCAATGGCATGCTTAACAAACGATTGATAAGAAAATTGAAAGACGCACTCTTGTGCTGAAAAGTATGGTTTGAATCTGCGGTTATAAATCTGTTGACGTTGGTTTCTTTTCGGTAAATATCAAACTCTAAGTTTTTGTCATTCCTAATTACTAAGTTATCTAAAAATGGTAAACGTTCGTTGTTTTCCTTTTCAACCGTGAATTTAATACTAGGAAATTTTGAATTTAATTCTGTTACAAAATGATCTAAGTCACACTTGTTGGTATCAAAAATTGCAAACACATCGTCTACATACCTGACCATACGTTTGGAAAATATCTGGCCGTCTTTTTAAACTCAATTTCAAAGTGACTCATAAATAAATTCGCGATAAATAGAGATAAGCAATTAATTAGCCATGGCTGTACCCTGTTGCTGTTCAAAGAACTTGCCTTCGAATTGGAAGATATTATGACTCAATATTAATTTCTAAATTACATATAATTTAAGATGAGTTTTATAATGGTTTATTTATGTATATTAAATTGTATATTAATTGTGTAATTTTGTAAAGGGCCTTCTATAGAATAAAGCATTAATCGGTTAATGGTCTCTTAATGCATGTACGTATTGAAGTAGGGTTTTTCCAATAAGGTAAGTTCTGTAGTATTCAGGTTTTTTAAATTTTAAAATTTAGTGTTAAACGAGAAGCCGTGCAATATAGCGCTCAGTGAGTGTTGTGTGTTTTTTGTGCTTTCAAGTGTTACACTGCTTTTTCTACTGAGGATGACAACGTGGTTGTCGATATACGTATATAGAATTGTTAAATCCTATTATGGTAAGGGTTCTTAATTTTTTTATTCACTTAAAAGCCACAGTCTCCGATTTTTCAGTCAATTATAGGTATTAACATGCACAGGACCAATAAGTGAAAAAATACGAAAAATTTTACATAAAACAGAAATAAATGAAGCCTATAAAACTAATCATTCTTTACGAAAATTCATAAAAAATAATAAATCTAGAACAAACAATAGTAAAAAATCTGGAGTATACAAATTAACACTAAAACATGCATAGGTCGAACAGGGAAGAGCTTTGAGAAACGAAGACAATTATCTCAACAAGAATGCCCCGCCGAGTTAGTTTCTGTTTTCGGTAATAAAGCACCACATCAGTCAACAATATCTCGTTGGTGTGGAGAATTCAAAGTGATGAGCTTGCGCACAACTTCGGCGTTTTCCTGAGTGAGTGCCATTTCTCGTGCATCTGCTATGGGATCGTCGCTAAAACTAGTCCGTGGACGGACTAGTTTTAGCGACGAACCCATAGCAGATGCACGAGAAATGGCCCTCACTCAGGAAAACGCCGAAGTTGTGCGCAAGCTTATCAGCGAAGATCGACATGTGACATATTGCGAAATTGAGGCATCATTGGGGATTTCCAAGACCTCAATTCAAAAAATTTTTAATGAAGAATTGTGCGTAAAAAAATAGTTTCCCGTTTTTGAATACCGCATCTGTTGACCGAAGAACAGAAAACATCTAGTGTGAATTGGTATATCAACTCTATACCGCTTCAACGCAGGAAACTTTAAAAACGTAAATACTCGTAACTTTGTGAGTGGTAATGAATCTTGGATTTACACATACGAGCCAGAAAATAAACGCCAGTCGTTTAGGTGTTCCAAGGTGAAGAAAAGCCGACAAAAGTAATCCGTTCTCGAAGTATCTCCAAAAAGATAGCCGCAACATTTGTCTCGAAAGCAGGTCATGTATCAACAATTTCTATACAAGACTAAAGGACTGTTACTGCCGATTTGTATATAACCCTTTGTTTGCCGCAAGTCATCGCTGAGCTCCGAGAAACCAACCCACAACGACAAATCATCATCTACCAAGACAATGCAAGTTCGCATACAGCTCGCAAGACTATTGAATTTTTAAAACAACAATCCCGACCTAAATTTCAACGATTTCTTTACCTTTCCGAAAGTCTAGGACGGACTGTGCGACAAAAGGTTCCAGCCGTCAAAAACGCAATTTTGCCTGTACCAACAAAGGAGTGAAATAACTGCTTCTAAAGTTGGTTCGAGTGCATGCAAAAGTGCATTAACCTTCGTCGAGAATACTTCGAAAAGCAATAAAATCTTCACAAGTCATCTACAGTTTTATTCCAGCTCTATATGCAAAATACAAAAGACAACCGTCTACAACGAACTTTCCTTCTTTAGCGCCAATTTTGTAGAAGCCATCGTAAGTATTTTCTATTAAATTCGGCAAATCTTCCAATAATTATAAAATACGGATGTCCTAACAATAAATTAAATATCAGGGCTAATTGCTAGCAATATTGTTGCATTAATAGAAGAACTAACTATTGTTACTTATATTTAGTTAATAATAAAGAATATTTTTAATACAATGTCTAGCCAAAACATTAATAACGCCATTAAAATTTTTGATATTATAAAATTCTTAGAATAAAACTTATTAAATTTATAGGACTATAGCAAAACACACGAAGCATTTCGTCATCAACCAAATGCAGTGACGCCAGTATTGCCAGTCTCATAACAACGAAAATAATGGTCTTATATAGTACTAAATATATAATTTTATTTACCTAGAATATATTATATGTATATAATAGTAATTGTAGGATTATTGCGATGAATAATATTAATTAAAAAATAAAATTTTGGCGTCATTTCAACTAGTTTTATAAAAATATTAACATACGATGTTGGCCATCATGAAAAATCGTTTACATGTAACCTGCCGAATCATTTGACGGTATTTGGTTGTTAAAATAATAAACTTAAAAATGTTGTTTTGTCACAAAATACATTGGTTTGTAACTTATTTTCTTTAATAACTTTCCTCTAGAAAATTTAGATATAAATATAACTTATAAACTTCACCGTAAATTTTGTAAGTCGACGCAAGGCTCACATACATGTACTACAACCATTACGTCATTGTTAGGGACCGGAAGCGAGAGGCCCATGATCCATCACCAATGGGCGTTCTATTCAAAATTTGTATTTCTACAGAGTTTTTAATTTTATCTATATAATTTGAAAACAAACGGGTGGTGATCTATAAAATATGATATACATTTTTATTTGTTCATTTTGTAGTTCGAGTTGGGTAAAGGAGTATTAATATTAACTAGCAATACTTTCTCAAGGTTCTCTTCTGTAAAATTTGTTTTCTTTGAATGAAATACATCCTTGTAGATAGAAAACGTTCTTTCTACACCGCAACTGGTTGTAAATGCATATTGGAAATAGTCTTTTATTTCAGCGTATTTAGCAGTTAGATTTTGAAGAATTATACACAATTGCCGCAATGTTACTAAATCTGGATTTCTATTTAAAACTGCGTAAAACTTTTGCCGAAGGCCACATCCGAAGTCACTTGGAATATTTTTTAAATTATTAATAGCCACATATAATTTGCTTAATCCATTATTTAATTTCAGATTTTGATTTTCAAAATAAGTGATTAGTTTTGGAAAATTTCCAAAAGTATTCCTGAACAAAGTACGACTGATTTTTTAAATTTGGAATGCAAGGCAGTGACAAAGATAGAAGTTTTCCCTGTAAAGAGCTACTCTCAATGGTGCTTTTCTGAAAACTTTTTTAAAAGCGGATACAATTCTATCAACTTCCGGAAACCTGTCTGAAATATTCACAGATTCTGTGGAGAGCATGTGCTACACAAGTAATATGAAACATATTAGGATATGTTTCCTTTAATAGTCTTGCCTGTTATATGCAGCACTGTCACTGACAAATAAAAGTATCTGTTCTTTGTATCTGTCGTGCGAATGAAGTATTTGGTGCATATTCTCGTAAATGGTTTCAACTACTGTTGCCGCATCAACTGTATTTATAACTTTTGTTGCTATTACATATGCGTTATATGGAATAGTTGGATGTAGTACACCAGCAACAACATTTACAACACAGCGTCCTAATGTATGGACAGTTCTGTCGGCACATATCCATAGATATTGATTTGAAAAATGACTTCTAATTCATTCTACTGCTTTCGTGTTTCGTGTTGCATTTAAGAACATAAAATTTGCGTAAGGTGAATTTATCAGTAACATTTCGACCAATATATTTTTTGCAGAAATGTTTCGAAGATGAGATTGTTAAGTTTATTTAATGGAATATTTGCCGCCATTAAAGTTTCACTGAGTTCTTCTTTAAAATTGTCAGATTCTAACGGGTCTAATTTCTGTGTATATGTTTGCGATGCTAAGTGATATTTTTATGTGGATTTCTTGAAATTTTTTAACGATATTTTACAGACTTTGCAATAAATTTCGGAATCACTGGCAATGGACATACAATCAATCCAACTCGCCATTGTTTCACGATGCCATTCTCGACGTTTTACCATATCATATCTGAAAATGTAATTTAAACAATATTCTAGATCTAAATAAATGAAAATTAAAAATGTATACGTAAGTTATTGAAACTTACCGAAATTCACTGGACACTTACGTCAAAATAATTGTGAGAAGTAGATTCGATGAAACGATATTAAACACAGGATCTGTTACAAAAATTACGAAGTACCTATGTAATTAACAGTTAAAACAATGGAAAAGGAAACTAACTCACCGTACTTTATTTATCTTGCGAAATATAAACTAATAAATAAAATAATTTTTAAAAACTCCTCACACTATCTACTCCGAGGAAGAAAGGAATGTAACTGTTATATCGAAGTAATTGCGTCACAATTCTACGACAAAAAACAGATGTGCGGTTAATCGAATGAATAGTGCTACTCAATAACTGCGTGTTGTACTTGGCGATGTTATAGACTATTTATAGAGTTCATCACAATTTCGCCCCCATGCGTCCAGTCTCTAGTCATAGATTTGAATGACGAAAGTGGATTGCTTTGTGCGTTTTCCTATATTAAGAAAATTGGTTGCATAGATGATAATTTATATTTATAATACATATATGTATAGCAAGCGTCAAATAAGATGGGGAGCGAACGGAGTGCGCAGTAGTCGTTTTTTAAAACGTGCACGCCCACTTAGTCAAGTAATTGTCAGAATATATTTGTCAGTGACGAAATATAATGACTTTGCTAGGGGATCATAAAGTGAGACACACGCTCAAACGAGAGAAGTAGTTTTTAATGTTTAAAATTATTTTTATAAACATAAAAGTACATCATTGCTATTAAATGAAATAAATATTTAGAATCAGAAATATTAGTTGATGAAATGACACAAAGTTTAATTATTAATCTATGATATAATAATGAGAGTGACAGTGATGACGACAACTTCAGTTCCGAAGAAGATTAATTTGTTTAATTTATTGTAATGTTAGTAATAAAGGAATAAACCATTTATGTTTTGCGATATTCTTAACTCTGTTTGTACATTTAAATCTCATTTCATATGTAAATTGTTTAATTAATTATAACATCAAATTGCTTCCTCTGTAAATTTATACTGTTTTAAAAATATTCTTAAAAACCTGTTTATACATTACAATATCATTATTACTGTCAACACCAAAAAAAAAAATGGGAATACTAAAATTTGATAGTGTGCTATTAATTTTCAGCTTATGTCAGTTTCATTCGTGTGAAACGGTTGTCAAACGTTCTATTGGTTTTAATTTTTAGTTTTAAGTATGCCAAAAGCCCGAATCTTAATACAATTGAAAATTTATGAGGCACATTGAAAAAACAATGAGTCGTAATAATTTTAGACAGGTAGGAATTGAATAATGGAATAAACGAGTGTTGGCAAAATTTAACTGCACAATATTGTAAAGCTCTAATTGGATCTATGCCTATAAGGATTAATTTGGTGATAGATAGTAATGGCAATGCAACAAAATAATAAAGTATTATATTTCTGTTAATAATTACCTAATAAAAAATATGACCTTTATTTTCTTGCCTCATATTATTTTACGACTTCTAGTTAAAATATTTTGATTAATCATTGGGATGGTAACGTCAGGTAATTCTAACCTCTTTGAAAAAGCCATAATTAAGCAGATTAAAAAAACATAAAACACAAATTTATGTGTACGTGAATTTCCCTTTTTTTTGTGGGAGCGTAATATCATTTCGTTTGGTAATGAACGTATATGCATATATGTCACTAGACATATGTTTCGGTAACGTCTAATTGATTTCACAATAAATCTATACTGTTAAAAAATAAGTTTGTATATATTTCACTCTAATAAATTATTAATTTATTAAGTGATAGATGTGTAGTTTACGCCGCCTGTGGTATCTTGCAATTTTATGTAAAACCAAACACAAATCTCCCCACTACTTCTAATGCTGCGCGAACTTACTCTCACCGCTCGCCATCTTATTTGGCGCTTGCTATACTTATAGATTCATTGTGTTGAGTAGAGCAGACCAATTTCCGTGCGGGCCATGTGCGCCGATGTGAGGATGATTGTATTGCATCAGAACTAATAAAAAGCATTCAGTATGTGTTTAGTACTTGCTTAGATTGCATGTAAGTGTAAGCATACGTAATAAAATGTCGTCGGCACATAAAGCGAGAAAACGACCGTTGTCAGACGAAGTGAATAAGTTTATTATGGATTTCCCGGACTTAATATACGATGGCTCAAAAATTAAATGTTTAGTGTGCAATACATATCTAATGTGTTGGTCAAAAACACATTGTAAAGAACACGTAAGCAGTTCGAAGCACAACAATAACAAAATTAATCGTTTATACATGAACTATGTGTAACTATGATTGTGTAACGGTGTTTTTTTAAATCCTCTGTCGTGCACACAATCACTGATTTCATACATTTTCCATTTTATTTATAGGTACATACAACGCTGCTATAATATGTACTATTCTTATTTTTCGTGTGTTTATGCATATTACTTTAATAGCAGAAAACCAAATGTATATTTAATTATTTCTGATAGAATAAATGTCCTTACTTCTATACCTATATCGGGAACAAGCTCATGTTGCGTCCTATTCTATCGCATATTCTAATATATTACGAATTACACTCCCATACCATACCGGCGCTAATGGCGCGCCGAAAATTGGTCTGCTCTAGTGTTGAGTATCAATGAAAAGAGACGATATTTACCTAAATCCTTTACCTGCTTTGTATCCCAACAATCATTGAATTTGTGCCGCTGGTAGTTATTATCCAATCATAACAGTAATCATAATAAAGGGCGAATATTTGTTTTTTTTTGTTACTTTAATTTCTCAAAATAAAAAAAAAAGATATTACAGTAGAAAAAGAACAAGAGTTTCAACAATATTGGGAAGACTTTATTCGCAAATAAAATTTCGCGATGGAAAGTGGTGTTTCTTCTTAAACTGTGTATCGTGTTTCAAATTTAATTAAAGAGAATAATCTGATTACCAGTAGTGAAAGATCATACGGCGATAGAAAAAATCTAACAACTAGAGATGAAAGGAAGTCATTAACATAGTAACGGCTAATCGTAGACTCTTAAGCAAAGCAATAAAAACTAAATTAGAACGAGAAGGAGAGCAAATATAAGAAAGAATAGTACATTGCAGTCTCTATGAAGCAGAATTAAAATACACGCGTCCAATTTGATTCAAAACTAAATAACAATAGAGCCTAATTAATAAAAGATATTGAAAAAGCATGAAGGAATACTAAAAAAAATTAAGAAACTATTAAATCATACATTATCAGCATGTACGCAAGAGTAGCGGAAGTAATATTGATTAAATATCGTTGTAATATTTCTACGTATTCATGAATTTAACAAGAATTTTTCATATAAAATCATTGGTTGCTTATGTATTTGATTAAAAAATATACTTTAATAATGCTCCTAATATTTTGGACCGCCACTCTATATATCGAGAATTATCTTCTCTAATAATATTATTGGAAAAAATACGAGGGAAGCATAACAAAAACTTCACGTAAAATAATTTTCTAACCTGTCCTCGTACAATCAATCTATTATCACAACAAGATCATAATTTTCCCAAACGATCTTTCACAATTAAGAGGAGTATAAAGCAATTTCCTTCGGCGAAAATCTCGACAATGAAAAAGGATAACAGAGCTTCGGCCGATGCCAAGGCATATTTCCGTTATGAGCTATGATAACGAAGAGAAATACTGCAACGGCAGCAGCATCCAACGCTCCGGTCCGAGTACGTCCACCACGCCAGTATTGCCAACATTCACCCAGTTATTAATCACTTTAATAACCCCGTTTTGGCCCGTTTTAGTTGATGATCCCACTAACCGACGCTATTTTAACACTCTCATGATTGGTGGGGTCGTTTTCTTCCTCATTCTCTTCGGTTTCTCTTTCTAACCTACATTACCCTTTATCACTATTATCGTGACATTTTCGCTTCTCTCTTCATTCACACTAAAAAAAAAAGGTATATCAAGTAACGAAGTAAATGTATAAATTGCTTCATTATTCCGCTTTCGTATTCACGTTGATCATTCAGCAAATAATTTTAAAATTTCATACCACGAAGTTTTCTTAAATTCTTTTTTCTTTTTTTTCGTTGTAAAAGCCTTAATACATGACTCCCACTATTTTACTGTTTCTAAATATTAGATAGCACATACTCGTGGTATTAAATTATAATTGTTTCTTATTCAATACTTGCTTTGTTCTTATAATATTAAGTCACGGAAAGTAAGTGAAGTATATACAAGGTGGCTGTAAAAGGTCTTTACAAGAACCTACTATACATTCCTTACAGCAAAATACCTCGATTTAAGACAACTTACCTTAGCTCAAAGTTGCTTAGTTTGGGCGCTATACGGAGCTGAAGTTACACTTCTGAAATCGTTTTTTTATATAAATCTATAACTACGTCCCTGGGGAGGGATATGTTCGGACACGTTCACAAAAATATTAATAGTGAACCTGTATTTGTGTTCTTCATACCAGATTTTTAATAATATTTTATATTATTAAAAATACCTTTGTATTATACAAAACTGGTGGGGTTTACCTACTCATGTATGTTTCAATTATTCTGATATTATTTAATATTTACTTAAAACATTTTCATTACTTTTCTTTTTAATTGATATACAAGTGTTACTATAATCGATCGAAAGATAACAGCAAAACTTAATAAATAAATATATAACGTCACCTTGAACATGTATTAAGCATTCTAAATTATCCGATAACTAAAAGTAGGCAAAACATCTGTTAGAAAGACATTGGAAACATCACGATGTGCTGAAAATAAACCATCGCCCTCATTACATTAATTTACCATTACTAACGAACATTTTCCCAGCAAGAGGTTAGAGTGTTCATTTTCTCAAAACACCACTGTGTCGAGTTTACTCGCTATTCCGCATTTTCCTCTAATAACTGCTCGAAACCTCTCACAAATTCCTCGACCACTTCTGAAGTACTAACTTTGTAATATATACAATTCCCTAGCCGGTGTCAATGCACACAACAATATTATTAACCAACATTTAAACAACTAAACCACATACACGTACATAATTAAAACAATCGCTGTTAATTTAGTAATGTTAACATAAAATGGGAATGTGTGTGCCTCCCAGTTTCAGAAAGTTAAACAGTGATATTGTTTATTATTCTTTTACATTTATTGACACGGTTTTATCGAGCACAGTATAGTCAAACTTGAGTGCTAAATTCTGTTTTGAAAATAGAACTAATAAGATACAGATATAAACATTGATTATTCTCTGTTTTATATTATAAGATTTATCATGTAAAAATAGTATATTGATGCTTAATAACATCGAGTGATACATTTACGTTAAATCACGTCTATATACGTACACAAGAATAGCACAATAATTTTGCATTGGAGACTTTGAAGTAGAAGCTGCTGACTTTCCCGGTCCTCATCAGCGTACGACAAAACTTACTATAACATATACGTATTATCGTATGTCAGGTTTTATGTTATCGTTATGGCTGCTGTTAGTTTCAGGTAGCTACAAGTTTAGTTAATAATATTTACGGTGGTTCATCAAAAATATAAAACATATAATAATCAAAAAGTAATAAACGATTTTATTGAAATAAATTAGTAACAATAAACTAACGAATCGATAGCGGTGAAGCTAATAAATTGTAGAACTATACCATGCCATCAAAATAAAATCTTCGATAATAAAAAGCTTTGGAAAGAATGTCAAGGGTAATAATGCATGTAGCTCCTGCAATAAACACGTAATAAACACGAATAATAAATATACTACTGTCCTCGAGGAATGTGTGAGAAAAATTGTGGACTGGGTCCCAATCGTAAAAGTACTTAGACCTCAGATAAGCTAAGAAATAGTCACGTTGTGGTTAAAAACTTATTATTAGACTTAAGACTTAAGACGCTGGTTGGTGGTGGTTGTGCTAACAATAAATTGAGATTACTTGAAATTATTGGTAGTGCTGGTGATGCAAGGTCCAGGACATCCGTGATGTGTGCTGAGATAAATATATTACAACTTACTAACTAAATAAAACACAGGAACGTTGTCCGTAAAGTTTGTATTTTTTATTTACATAAGAAATTGAGCGTTCATATATTTTAAAGTAATTAAATAAAAGTAATATGTACAAGGAAAGTTGAATAAGTAATTAAAAATTAACACACAAAAATAGACTGAAAACGTTAAATTAGGCAGTAAATTAAAGGTGAATTAATTGTGATTAATATAAAATAACCTCTGTATCGAACAATACAGAGTTACCTTTCAGTTTCGAAGACGTTCGTCGCCCACGAGGTGCGCATCATGTACCTGGACAAGTATGTAGAGCGATGCTTGGACGGAGGGCGAAGAAATTAATTAGTTAAATTAATTAAATTAATGTGAATTAAATAAGAATTATATATATTGAACAATACAGATTACCTTAGAAGCGAGGCTACAGCCCCAGCATGCTACACGCCGTCCGGCGGGACGGCGTGTAGCATGCTGGGGCAGCACGTGAAGTAAGATGTGTATCTTAATACGGTTCTGAACAGAAGGAGGAATTTGTGTCGAAGAAACACTGGTCTAGAATAAAGGTTTATTTTTTTGCCCTTGGAGAAGGGGATCGAAGTTGTCGAAGTTTTGAGTAATGAATTAATCAAAAGCACGAGCTGAAAGGTTGTGATATCGATGACACAAATATCATTAAAATGTCCTTTATGAGACAAACTTTAAAATGATATGCGACACAATATAATTATAAGAGATGTACATAATTAAATTAAAAAAACTTAAGTTTAGAGCGAAATGTAAAATATTTGTAACGTTCGGTATATTTTAACCGAACGTTAGATATGAGTTGACCGTTCAAGTCAGCTAGATTTCGAAAGGTCCATCGGCTAGTGCGATAAGAAAAGGAAGGCTTTCTATTTGCAAACGAATATATGTATACAGAAAAATGTCTAAATTGAATTTATATTTTAAATATTTGTAGAAGAAATATTATTTAAAATTAAATTAAACATTCTATATATGCGAAGCGTAACAAACTAAGGAAAAAAGAGCTAACAACTTACAAGTGGCATACAGAGACTCGCATGTCTAAGTATTATCGTAGCCAGGCTAGAGATTTTAGAGAGTTCTAAGTAGATTCAACGATGAATTACTTGGCGTTACTGTGTATATAATTAATAAATAAATTGAGTTTGTAAAGATGTAAATAGGTGATATTTGAATAATCAACAAGAGTTTTATTACAGAATTTGGGCAACATAAATAATATGTAAACTCAATAAGTTGTAGGCAAAGGGTTGTTAATTTCGTTAAATGTCGTAAAAATTAATTATGAAGGAAAATTGTATTGTAATATTAATTAGTAATTAAGTAGTTTTGTAATACGTATAGCTAGCTTAGTTTATTCTAGAATAGCAGTTTTGAATGATTCATAAAATACATATATAATTGAATATATATATATATATATATATATATATATATATAGTAAACTTAATAAGTCGGCGATTTAAGGTCTGGTTTATTACTTCAAAGTATATATATTTAAAACAACCCTACATGTTTCGGCAATGATGCCTTTGTCAAGGATATAAAAAATATAAATGCATTTATATTAGGCATCATTGCCGAAACATGTAGGGTTGTTTTAAATATATATACTTTGAAGTAATAAACCAGACCTTAAATCGCCGACTTATTAAGTTTACCATATCATACCAAGGTCACGAAAATATTATATATATATATATATATATATATATATATATATATATAAATTCAATTTGTTGGCGATTTAAGGTCTGGTTTTAGTTCAAAATGTATATATTTAAAACAATCCTACATGTTTCGATCTTGAAAAAGGCATCATTTGCCGAAACATGTAGGATTGTTTTAAATATATATATTTTGAAGTAAAACCAGACCTTAAGTCGCCAACAAATTGAATTTACCATAACATACAAAGGTCACGAAATAATTATCTATATATATATATATATATATATATATATATGTTCTCTTTCAGGTTTCCGCGGGTAGTAGACATTTGCCATCTTCAGGTCTGCGATAACTGTCTGCTTCTGCTTCTGGTTACTCGTAAGTTTACGAGTAACCAGAAGCAGAAGCAGACAGTTATCGCAGACCTGAAGATGGCAAATGTGATTTTGCCGAAACGTCGTCCAGAAACCAGCACCGGTCTTTACAAAGACCAAACAATGGAAACGCGGAAGAAAACCCGGAATCCAGTTACAACATATATATATATATATATATATATATATATATATATATATATGGTAGATTTAATTAGTTGGCGATTTAAGGTCTGGTTTTACATTAAAATGCAATCGCCAACTAATTAAATCTACCATAACATACAAAGGTCACGAAATAATTATCTTTATATATATATAAGTAAGGTACCTTATTTTTAGAACAATATTACACGTGGAAATACAGGATTAATCAGCGACAAACAGGTCCGGAAGTCTTGAGGGAAACCAATGATGTTAATTTTGGAGTTTCAAAGTAACCTGGAAAGGTTGATGCTTCTATTTTATTTCTATGGCTTTCATAATTTTCGGGAAACGTTGTAAAACTTGTTAATTGTAAACTTGTAAAAGCTTTAAATTACGTGATTTATCCATTAATAATTCGGCGCACCAAAAATACGTGGATTACGTTTTGCGTAAACGAACGCCAACCCTTAATTGTTTTTATTTTTCCAGGGCCTCTGCTTTACTTTACCAAATTTCCTTTAATTTTGTCTGTATTTGTTTTTAATTGATTTTTATTAACAAATATCAACTTTTTTAATTGTTGTAAAATTTCAAAAGTTAATTTTAGTATATATTTTCATGAAACTATATATAGTATCGAAATGGTTTTTTTTCAGAAGCCCGACATCGCTCTTAAAGGATATTCCTAGAAGATTCTTTGATGGAGGTCCAAAACAGATGCTTGGAAATCTGACGGAAAACGATCAGAAAAATAAAGTGGGTGTGACCCTCCGACTGAGTTCTTGAATAGCTTGTATTTGCAGCGTTATCGCACTGCGAAATTAATTTATGTTCTTATGACTTAGTTGTTGACAGTAAATCCCAGCACCGATGCTTACATTTCTCGGAAGTCATTCATAGAAGACCACGCTTTGTCCCACCAGATGCACGACATAAGTTTATGCGGATGAATATCAGTTTTTGCCAGGGGCGTTGCCTTTTTATTAGGGCTAAGTCGTTCTTTTCTGTTTTTCATATTAGGGTGAAGGCACCATTTTTCATCGCCACTTCTTACTGGCGGGACAAAAGCTGTCAATACTGTAGACAAACTCAACGATGTCGAACTAACAAAAAGGCACAAACATTGATACCCTGATACCCTGATTTTTGAATTTCGCTTATGGAATGCAAATGTCGTATTATGGTAGAATGGTTATAATTCACTATAATGGGCAATTTCCAAGTTGATTGGTGTGGTTAATTATAAATTAAAGCTTTCAGGCAATCTATATCAAAATCAGATTACCTTTCTGAACGTTGCGAATCGTTTATGTTGAAATGGTCCCCTTTAAATTGAATTACATATTCATTGTAAACGGCCCTAATGGTTCTAGTGGCTTTCGATGTATTAACTCCTCTGTTGATTTCGAGCAAAAGAATGTGTCGTAAATGACAATGTTTGCACGTATTTAAAAGTTAAAATATAAAATTTTTTTAAAATGTCCGCCCTTTGCTTTCACACACTGCTTCAAACGGTTCGGCCACTCGTCAATCACCACTTCTAGAGGTATTGAAGCCACTGCGTTACGAAATTTACTTGTAGTACCTCGACCTTCCGGTGTAGTTTGGAGCAAGCTTTCTCTTGTAGAACATTCCACAGACGATAGTAAAATGGATTTAGATCCGGGCTTCTCGAGGGCCAATCTTCAGCAAGGATGAATTCGGGCAAATTCGCCCCCAACCAGCGTAGGCCTTGCTTTGTAGGCCAGTACGGAATCTTGCTGGAAGATCCAGTGCTTTCGCGCGAATAAGATATCATTCAATGGCTTTACTACCTTTTCGAAAATATCAGTTTGGAAGTTCGCTGTTCGAAAAAATGCAGTTAAGTGACACCATCATACGCCATTCCCCCACCAAACCATCACCGAAGCAGGATGATGACCTCTTTTTACTTGCCCAATTTTTTCTGCAGCTTTCCGGGAACTGTGAACACACACTTTTATCATTTTGCCGATCTGTTCAACAGTGAAAATCTTCTATTCATCAGTAAAAAGGATTTGCCTATGCATTCCGTTTGCGTATTGCTGAACTAACACTTTTGATCTCGTGTCCCTGATGTTACGTAGAGCTGCCGTCAATCGATGTCTTGTTTAATAATGCGAGACATTTTTCTGAGAGGTATTTTCATCTCACGGGCAATATGCCCCATATGATTTCTGCGATTGCTTTTACGACTGCTGGGGGACAGAGGAGATCTCAATGTATCGTTTCACTGCCTAATAAAATATTTTTTTTTATATTTTGAACGGTTTTAATAATTTGAAAATCTCCATTGCAGATTTATTACATTTGTGCAATGCAATAACTGTGATATGATTTTTGTTTTTATCCCACTCCATGTCTACTGCTCAATGTATCGAGATAAACTGATTTTCTTTTCGTAGTATTCATACTTACTTATAACTGCGTGATAAAACAACAATTTGTCGATACTTGCTAATATTTCAGCGGCGCATTGAAATTAGAGACGGAAATTATGTAGTTAACAAATTTTTTCATTGCATTCTCATCCTAAGTACCAAAAATTCTACGAATTTATGTATCTGATATTACTTATTAAATGAAATAAACAACGAAAATAAAAACTAAACTTATGAAGAACGTAAGTAAACATAATAACTTATAATAAAATCTTAATACGTCTTTTTATTGCCCTTCTCTAATGATCACATTACAGCGTAATTACATTCATTAATTTATATACTCAAAGAATAAAATCAAGATTTACGTATTACGCTAAATTCGAAAGAAATAGCGCGAGTATGAATGAAAGGTAATTAAAAAACTTCACTCTCTCGGCACCCGGATGTAATTTCACTGGAGAATTCCAAAATAAAGAGAGCCAAACACAAAAGAGCCTAGCGAGCTTATGGGTAAAAAGAAGTCACAAAAGTTTTACAATAAATCGTCGGCCTTCCTACAAAATTAACACTCTTAATTATTAGAAGAGAAAGCCCAGAAGGCGTTAGCCCTGACACAGGATGAAGGAACACAATAGCCATCTAACAATCACCTCAAGAATTAATTTGGACTAGTTCATGGACAGCAGGGGATAATTTCGAGGTTCGCCCTTCGTTTTTGCGAGCGTTATTCATCTGTATTTCTATTGGTTCTTTCTATCTGCGAAGTGTGAAGAATTATAATTTAAGCAAACACAATGATCTAAACACGGAGAGTGCAATTATTCTTATAATGAATTTTTAAGCACAGAAATTTTGTCCTTTTTAAATTCTGGAATGTCTTCTACCTTATATTATGAACTTAGGCGAATGTAGTTAAAGAAACTCATGTCGTTTTAAAGAGTGCTTTTTTGTAACTAATTGTTCTTAAACACATACTTGTGCTCATGTTGCTTCCGAACATCGAGTGTGGAAGGTACCAAGAACGTTTCAAGCAGTATTATATAAGGTGTCTCAGAGAGTATTGCACTATTCTTGCTAATTTTGCTCCTCAGCTATCATCAGTTTTCGTAATTTAGTTGGTTTAGAATTTAAAATTCCATTTATTGAAAATTCATGTGTATAAAATTACATTATTTCAATGCCGTTTGGCTACTTAACTCTGCCTCTACTCTTGATGTTGTACTTCTTGAAATGCAGTGGCGGGGCAAATATTTTATAAATATTTTTGTCATTTTTTTCCACGCGTCTGTAAAGGGATTTGCGGAAAATATTTTGGATTCATATTGTATACAATTATATTTTACCATTTTTCATACGTTGTCTTTTTCTTTCAAGAACACTCAGTATATGTGTTATCTATTACAGACAAAAAAAATTTGAGGTATAATATTGATTTATATAAACGCAATGTATGAATATTGACATTTTAGTAACGCTACCTCAGAAAATGATTAAATAATTCATCATCATAAGAAATATATAAACGATGTGTAATACTACCCTGGAAATGAAATTAATATGTTGAAGTCATAAAAAGGAACATACAGCCTGGTCGAGTAGATTACTAAAATATTATATTAGTCACTTAAGAAAAACGTTTACAAATTACCCAGTTTTCACCAAGCACTTAACCAATTATTTATCACCGGCATTCCATCTAACGTTCTGCTTGAACGAATGCCGCGCGCTGACTCTGTAATAAGGTAATACATCACGTAAATTCCCTTACTTACTCATCTGCTAGACGTACCTGAACGAACACCTAGTGTTAACCATTGTGAGACGAGCGCCTTTAACTGGTTAAAAAATGCATTTATTTATTTTGTTTTTAATTTCGTATATTTTAAATAATAAAGCATATATACAGTGATGGGCAAAAATATGGAACCATGTAAATATCTGTCATGTTAATAAAAATATTGAAATATTGCTTAGGACATGAAAATTAGCGATGACAGGTCTTCAGTTTAACTCACTCTTAACTATACAGGCTATTCCAAAAAATCGCGACATACTAAAGTGATATTTTTTTAAATGGGATTAATTAAATTTTTTTTCACATTTTGGGATTCTCGTGGATAACACGATTTCGTCTAACTATATCACTTGGAGTCTAAAGTATTTGGCTTAAGATTTATTAAAATATTTGAGATAAAAGCAAAACTTTTTCTTTATTTTATAGTGCAAGTTATGACAATTATATTTTGAATAACATATCATTGAAATCTCCACCTCGACTTTGTTTGAAGAATCGAATTCGAAGAACTCAATTTTCAGTGACTTTTTGCAATAAATCAGATACGGTTTAATTAATGCAGCGTTTGATGTTCAATTTCAAAGCGTCTGAAGTTCGAGGTTTATTGGCATAGACCGACGGCTTCAAATATCTCCACAAAAATTAATATAAAGATGTTAAATCAAAACTTCTTGTGGGCCAATTATAAGTTCTGTTTCTGGAGATTACAGACTATCCAAACTTTTCTGCCAATAATTCCATAGTGGCATTAGCAAAATATGGTGTCGCACCATCGTGTTGGAAAACACGTCTTGCAAATCAATTTCATTCAATTTTGGTCACAAAAACTCTGTTAGTATTGATCCATAACGGTCACCATTCACTCTTACTGCATCTTCATTTGCATTTTCAAAAAAAAAAATAGGTCCGATGATGCCATAAACCACTCCAAACAGTAAATTTTTCTGGATGCGAAGACTTCTCATGAATCTGTTGTGGATTTTTTCACATCAAAAACGACAATCTTTTTTTTATAACAAACACGTTTAACCAGAAATTAGCTTCATCTAAAAAGATGATTTTTGTGAAGAATCAGGATCAATTTCAAGTTGCTCTAGAGCCTAATCAGCAAACTTACGACGCTTATGATGATCAAGTAGAATATTGGCCAAGGCCTCAAGAACTTGGCCTTGAAAGGCCAACGTCGCTTAATCGATCGATTTGCGTCTTCTGTAACACTGGCACCTACAGCGTCAATATTTTCTTGGTTTCTTGCGTTTCGTTGTCTTATTGGTGCTCTGGTATCGTGCAAAGTAAAATTTGTTTCAAATTTTTCAAATATTTGACGAATAGCAAGCATAGAGGGCGGGTATGTGAACCATAATCTTCACGAAGGTCAAGTTGAGTTTGAACAAAAGAACGATTATCTTTATAAATTTTTTAGCTAATAGCCAAACGTCGTTGAAACGTGTATTTTGCCATGATATATTGTCAAGCAATACCAAACACAAATGATAGCTAGTGACATTAATACCACTTTAACTATGGCTGCCATGACGTTTTAAAAACATATCGTACCTGTTGGGAAACCCGTTACTAAGGATTGTTTAAATCTAAACCCTCACATACCCGAAATTTTAATTACAACGTAGTAAGTGATATTTACTATAATGAAAGTGCCATTAAATGATTGTTGTGTGTCAATAATAGCTGAATTAAATGAAAGAGGAAGAATACAAATATTCATGATGATTGGATTTAGCGATTAGGACAAGAACCCATGGAGAAGTTTGTTACCTTTTCAATAGTGTAAATCCCAATCGACTGCCAATGTTACGTTGTCTTGTTATATCCTTAGAGGGAAGCCTTCATTTATCTATAAGCTTGGCTCAAAGGCATAATATTAGTGTCGTTTGGTAGGATTTGGTAGGTAAGATTTATTAAAAAAGAAAAATACTATTCTTATAGAATTCGTCTCGTTCAAGAACCCTCTGATGGTGATGTTAACAGAAGGCAAAAGCGAAACAATGGTGAATATTTGTAACCATGATAAAATTTTTGTAAATAATGCAGTATTTATTAGGATTAGGCAACTTCTTTTTAGGAACAGCAATTTAGTAGAAATTACGTCTATTCATAGACGTAATTGCCACTATTAAACAAAGTAATTCTCACTGGATGCAAAAGGCGTATACTCAACAACCTGGAACATTAAACGTCTGTGCTGATATTTGTAGAAACAAAATAATAGGGCCATTTTATAGAGAAGAAACTATTACCTATTTTCTTTTTCATTTGTCTTTTTAAGCAGTCATATTTAAGCCGCAGCACATTCGCGATTGAGACGCCTGTGAGGCTTTGAAATTCTTGGACTATGGTTTCCCGGGCCTTATTTTTCTCGCACCAAATGACGGTGTCGCTCGCTTTGTTTTCTATATAATAGTGTCGCAACGCCACGCCCACTAAAAATCTTGTCTCCATCTTCATAAAATTGATGGTTCTTTCACGTTTTCTAAAAATTGCAGTATTTTGGATTTTAATATGATGACCTACAATAACAGTGATATTTAAAAAATTAAATTTCCTCACATATTTAGAAAATGAATTATGACATAATGTATTAATATCTCATATGTTTTTTTCTCGCCCGATAACATAACAAAATTATTATATTAGGAATGAATTTTGAAACTCGGTTAAATATTAAACATAACTCGAATCTGTAGTATGTTTGTATACATTTATTATCTAAATGTAGGTATATTAGAATTTGACAATCGCTTGCATTTTTAAGATAAGGGACTTCGTTATAATCGATTATTTTTGAATCTTAATTATATTTATTGCCTATTAGACAATTTTGCAGTTTAAGTTTGGTTATATACATAAAGTGCATAACCATACCAGTCAAATGAATCAAATGCCAACTGCAGATATTAAAGTACAGAAATTCCAAATGATAACTCTATTTTTGAGGAAGTATATTATACACTTGTGGACAAAAAATTCCGGACACCGAAGTAAATGTCTGTTAGTACAAGAAAAATGTATTTTTTTTCTTTCTCTTTTAACAAGACATGAAACATTAACTAGAAAGTAAGAATGAGAAATAAAAGAAAGGTACTTAACATTTTATTCACTAAGAAAAACTCACGAAACAATAAATTGTGCAAAATTAACAAATTCATTGGTCTTATCGGCTAGGTTATTAAGCGATTAATAGTGCATTCTAGCTCCACGAACTCTAATGACTTCTGCCATACAGCGTGGTAAACTTTGAATGCAGTTGGCGACCTCTTCTTATGTCATGCTTTCCTATTCCTTACGAAGAGCTATTTGAAGATTCCGAATGTGTGCTGAACACGTCGCCCTAACAAATTCCAGAGATTTTTGATATGATTCAAGTCCGGGCTTCGAGCTGGCTATTACAAACGGCGAAAATTAACCGCATCAAAATATTGCTCAACCACCCGTGCGGTGTGACGTCGCGCACTATAGTGCATTAAGATAAAATTTTCACCTATGAATAGAGCAAATGGTGCGACGTGGTCAGCTAAACACTCGTTGATGTACCTAACAACCGACATGGAACCATTTTCAATGAGAACAAGCTCAGTTTTCACGTGCAGTGAAATACCAGCCCAAACCATTATATTGCCTCCCCTAAATATCATTCTTGGAGATATACAATACGCTGAAAATCGTTCACAACACGTTCTCGCCCATCTGGTGAACGCAGACAAAAACAAGCCTCATCCGTGAACAATACGGAGGTCCATTGATCCATTGTCCAATGTCTATATTCACGGGCAAATCCTTATCGCTGAACAAGATGAGCTGGGAGTAAAAGTGGATAACCTGACATCAATCCCTATTCGTTCAACCTTCGCCGAACGGTTCGTGCCGAAACTGCAATACCGTAAACGTCTATGATTTGGCGAAACACAATTGTTGATGGTAAACCATGTAGTGTAGATAACACCATAAAACGGTCTTCTCGCCGGTTTCTGGGGCGAGGTCTGTCTGATCTTGGCCTTCGTGTGTATTCCCCAGTTTGACTATGTCACTGTATTGCGTCTTGGACGGTTCTCCTGAGAATATTCAAGACAGCAGCGATGTATCGAATACTGCGTCCATCTTCATTCAAGGCTACTGCTCACGCAACATTTTCTCCTTGTATTTTGTCGAACAATAAGTGTCAGTACTGACAGCTCAAATGACCTTTTCACACAACAGATAAAAGCTGAATAAAAAGCACACAAAGATTTTTTGGGTTGGCTTGGATTTTTTGGGTTCGTCATTATTTTTGTTTTTCTTTTGGCTATTTTGATAAATTAAATGTTTTGTATCTTCTTTAATTTCCAATTCTTATTTCATAAATAATATTTCATGTCCTGTGAAAAAAAAAGGAATTTTAATTATGATAACAAACATTTACTTCAGTGTCCGGAATTTTTTTGTCCATGTGTGTATATAATTATCGGAGAGCGGACTGAAGCGATTGAATGATCAATTGCCCCGATACACGTTGTGGCGGTATCATGTTTAGCAAGCATGTTATAACAGCCCCACTATTTGCTTGCTCGATTGCATTCATCGAGCAGATGTTATTTCCGTCGTTATTCTGTCTATTCACTCATAAAATTCTATTTTACGGTGGCGTGTTTCTCGTTTTGCTTCTTTCAGTGTTATTTGGTTACAACTTTTAGTAATTTAAAAGTCCGTTTTATATTGTTATATTGTATATTAATCCTATTATTTTTTATAAATATTAAGTTTAATTATTAATTAATTAATACTACCTTATTTTTGGAATAGTTTTCGTTTCTTCTTTTAAGTCCATTTCTTAATATTACCCTTTATTTTCAATAACATGTTAGTTAGGATGGATTATAGGCCATACAGATTGACTGGATATTCGTAATAATACCTAGATATATTGAAGTCTCTGTTCATTAAGTTTAAGGCGGCCACAAAAGTGTAATGTGCAGACATGTTTCTTCGAAAACTCATCTAGATTACTTATGACCATCTGCGCCTTTTAACATTGTTAACGAAGAACTGTGTCAAGCTTTCATGGCAGCCAATATCCCATTCAAAATGCTTAAAAATCCAGTCCACAAGAGGTTTCTTACAAAATATTCTGATCGTCATATACCAGATGAATCTACTTTACGTAAATACCACTTACTAAACCGTTATTTGAGAACCATTGAAAAATACGAACCACCCTCTCTGGTAATTATCTTTGGGTAAGTGCAGACGAAACAACGGATGTAATGGGACGATATGTGTTAAAGGTAGTTATTGGTATTCTTCATCCGACAACTTCATACCAACCATACTTAATTGCGACTAAAATATTGCAGAAGTATAATTGATCAAAGTATTCATAATATTCTGTCATCGGATAACAACTATAAAGACAAGATGCCATTATTTTTGACTGATGCGGCAGCTTATATGTTAAAAACAGGGAATCAAAGCAATATTATCCCAATATGCTACACGTTACCTGTGCAGCACATCCACTACACAAAATATGTGAATATATCAGGGGTCATTTTCCAAATGTTGATAAGTTGGTTTCATCATTTAATATTTCTCAAAGCTGAGACAAGAAGTTGATGCCATATTTAGCAGAAATCCAGATTTGAATATATTATCTCAATTCTGCACAGAGCCGATTGAGAAATCTATACATTCGAAGTATGGTGCACTTTTGCAACATTTTAATCACGCACCCATCACCAGTTGTTATTATGGAACTGAGATTTTCTATTTTTAAAGACGTTTTAACATCTAAAAGAACTAATTCATTACAGGAACACCTTGAACAAATTTTAGTAGTTCATAGTAACGTTTTACACTTTCAATGTTTCACAGAGAATACATAGTTTTGAGTTTTGTTCTTTGTAAATTATTTTTATTCAAAATTCAATACGCAATTCGCTTGTCAGCATTACTTTTGTTTCAGCAGTAGTTGCTGTCCAAATCTCTATTTACATATTTATTTAAATAAATTTTTCGAACGTTCTGGAATTAAATCAAAATTTTCAAGTTTATTTTATTGCATTTGCGTTAATATCTAATTCAAATATCTTCACGACAAAAAGTGTCAACTCTGTACAGTATTCCCATGAGAGCTATACTGTTTTATAAAGTGCGAGCGGACTGTAGATGGGATAGAATGTCTGGAATACTATAGTTCACCTCTTTGACCAGGAGTAGCGGAAGTAGAAGCAAGCATATTAAGTATACCTAACTCAAAATATTTGAAAAGGAGAGTATCAATTTCAACCTCGTAAAAACTAAGAAACATAGTCGATAATTCATAATAGTACCGACGGTATCGCGAGATGAAAAATGGACATACATTCACATAATTCTTAGTAAATTCATATTCTACTTTGTCATATGAAGCTCAACACGCAACATCATTTTATAAAGCAATTTATAGACCATATTTGAATGTGCAGTGACATGCTATATACTCGTATAACGTTCGGTACAGGCTCAAATTTTACAAATGATAAAAGGAAACGTCGAGTAAAATATTGATATAAACCAGATATAATCAAAAATGTATAATTATTTGCCTAAAATTCACACAAATAAAGGCATTTTGAAATCTCAATTACAGCCTGGAAGAAATTAAAACTTATAATCGATTTTGTAATTAGTTTTGGAACTTTATATAAAAAGGAGTTCTTGTAATGGTCGCCGGAGATGGTACTCTATTTTAGAAATCATAGCTGGCACCGACAGTGATATTAGAAACATTAATCCATCAAACTGAAGTTGAATAATTGCTCACTTAATTTTCAGTTCCACATGTACGTATAAACAACTTAATTCTATTTTTCGTTTAAACGTTTTTTCAATCGCTTCGTAGGAGTACTTTTAATATCTTTATAATGGCAAAATTCATTTGGTAGCTTTTTCAAAACGTATTAATATCACAAAATCATGACCAAGATATATTAAACTATTAAGCTGAGTCCATTACTTATGATGGGGATTTTAATTGTATTACAAGTTATAATCCCCACGATTTCTTGCCATGTATGTGGTAATTTGTCATCAAACTCGACCAATTATGAAATAAGTAGCCATAGAACGAAGACTAGGGCCAGATTATAATTTTTAAAATCTTCAATTCGTTTTGTAGCAAATGAAAAGGATAATAGGTAATATGCGAGTACAGAAAGGATAAGAAAGGCAATCCCAGTTACAAAATTTTGTGTCTTACGCATTCAAATGTGGTATTATTTAATAATAATAACAATAATAATAAATATTTATTGTCGAACAGTCTTGACACTTAATACAACAGTTCAAAAAACAAATAAAAAGAAATGCGAACAGTACGTAATTGAATTGACTGATGCAAGTGGTACTTTGTAGTATACATTGGTGCGCGCAGGGCCAAAGAAATAAGTACCTGGAAACGCGTATTATGAGCTGGTACACTAAAAGAGACAAGTGAAAGCAGCAATAGAGAATCCAATGAAGAGCCCAACTTGTTGTCTAACATGTTGAACTAAAAATTTTGTGCTGGCCCCATATCTTCGAGCGACAAGCGACCGTCCTGACACAAAAGTCGCGTATAGTCAACCCCTCTAGGTGAATAGATGCCATCAATTTTGAAACTTAAGTACTTTAGAAATCCTTTCCATGGGGCAAAAGGACTTAGGCAGGGATGTTAGCTTTTCGTCTACCTTATTTAAAATATATATTTAACAAGCACTGGATAATTGGAGAAAAGAAACTGCAGGAATTGGGATTTAGATAGAAGGTTAATGCTTAAAAACCCTTCTATTTGCTGACGATCAAGTAATTAAAGTTTGAGTCGAAGAGGATACTGACTACATGTTTAAAAAAACCTCAAGAAGAAATACAAGAAGTGGAGATTATATATGAATATAAAAAGTATAAAGTAGGGGAAAGGCAAGAAGAAGACACATAATTGCAAATCAGGGAAATAGGGAATGTACAGAATATAAGTATTTGGGAAGTGTCTTGTCAGAGGAAAGAACGTCTAAAAAGGCCATACAAGACCGAATACAGCAAACGGAGAAATGTACTCGTATGCTTAACTCCCTATTGTGGTGACAAAACATCAAGTTAACAAATAAAATAATGATTCACTTAGTTATCACTGAACCAATTCTAACTTATAGCTCAGAATGTTGGCAACTGTCCAAAAAAGACAGAAAGGTGATAGACACTGTGCATATGGGCTTTCTAGGTCGAATATAAAAAAGGAGCAAATACCGAAGGAAGAAATAAGAAGACAAACAAGAAGAGTATATTCAAATAATTAAAAGCACCGACGGAATAGAAATTAGACTATTACTCTGTTACGGACTTGTAATGAGAATGGAGGAGAATCGATGACCAAAGTGGCCAGTTTGTCCCAAAAACCAAAAGAAGGGACGTTTCAAAAGTTCTTCCTTCGGGCTACGTAGCGATAAACTCTCTCGTTACTATTCGTACTCTGGCAGTTGAAATTAGAATTAGTAAAACCATCGTACACCGAATTTTGAAAACACATAGGTACCATCCATTTAAAATTTATTTCGTTCAAGTATTGATGCCGAATGATTTCCAAAGAAGGTTTGAGGTCATTGCACGTTTACATGTTTTAGCAGAAGAAAATCTAGACATCTTTAACTACATATTCTGGAGCGATTAATGTCATTTCCACGATAACGGAAAACCTACGTTAGCCTACGCAGCGTTAACCTACGCAGCGTTAACAAGCATAATGCCCATTACTGGTCAAATCAAAATCCACATTGGATGCAAGAAACGCGGTTCCAGACAGTGTGGGGAACCAACACTTGGTTTAGCCTTTTCAATTTCATATTTAATTGGTCCTTATTTTTACGAGAAAACCTTAACCGAACATCGTTACTTAAATTTTCTATAAAAGGTGTTGCCAGGTTTAATGCAAAATATTCCTCTCGAAGAAAGAAGAACAGTATTTTGGCAACAAGATGGTGCTCCCTCACAATGCACGTATTGTCAAATATTATTTAAATGTGACTTACCCTAATAATTGGATTGACAACAGAGGTCCTATTGCTTGGTCTGCGCGTTCTCCGGACTTGTCGCCTCTTGTTTCTTCTTTGGGCCTATTTAACGGAAATGTATATTCTGGGCGTTCTGTCAACTTGGATGATTTGAAGAATAGAATTCGTCAAGACTGCCAAACAATAACCCGAGAAATGATAACTTCTGCATGAATGTGCCGTATGGAGGCTTGTGTGCAGACAGGTGGAAAAATATTATTAGTTGTTTTCTATCATTTGCATCATTTATTAGCAAATAATGATTAAAACACCTTCCGTTAAAATAACGTTTCTCTATAGTGTTCATAGAAGTTTCTCAATAATTATTTCAAAAACTGCAAAAGTAATGAAAAAAGTATTCAGACGAAAGTTATTTGGGTCTTCTTGATTAATATTAAAATATATGATTCCAAAAAAAAAAGTTGACATTTCAATGACCTACAAGGTGATAGCTAAATGTAAAACTAACTACGCCATTCTGTAGAGTTTAAGAGGCCAAGCAACTTGCATTCCAAGCATTTATTCGTAAATATACCGGGCGAGGAGTTGCAATCTGTAAACTAAAATCAGGGCACCCGGTATATAAAAATAGAAATACCTCAATTCCATCATTTATCCGTAGGCAATCTGCCTATGCAAAATAATAATAAAACAATTTGCGTGTTCGAATTCAAGAATTATTATAATTCGTAGTAAATACAAATAAGTAATAAGTAATTAATATTTGTTTTTGCACAATTTTTGTATTTATATTATTAGTAAAGTTTCAGAGTTTGTTGTACTCAAATGTACTAAAATCTGACTTAAAAAATACGCAACCGGGAAAATCTTACAAACTCGTATAATACTCTTGGCTGTTTCGAGAAAATGATGGCGAATAAAATGAGCAAATAAAACGCAAACTTGGCTGGAAAAATAAAATACCAACACAAACAGATATGGGTACTATTAGAATAACAAAACGCGGTTTTTATGTTGTGTTTGTAAAAAAATAAGCCAATAAAATATTATGAATGCTTTAAGTGAAACCCCAATACAACTTATATGAATTGTAACGCAGCAAGGAAGTGGTAGGTGTGGATTTTCTTTTCTTTTATTAATATCGTTATAAATAGTAACAGGTTTATAAAAAAATCCGCAATCAAATAGGCTCTGCACAAAAAATCGTACGTCCTAACTTAAGTCTGTGAATTATATTTTAAATGTCAAATATTGCCTGTCAATAATTATCAGAATCTAATATTAAAAATAATATTGTGCATATTTTAATTTTAAACTTGCATTTGGAAACATACATGAAGCATTCATGGTTGAATCCCATTTTCGAAATGGTCGAAAGTACTTAATTTAAGATAGCTTAAGAGAATTTCGAGATGATTTACCGAACTTTGTTCTTGATTATTAATATTTTTCAGAATACACTCAACAGAATTGTTTCAGTTTTTCACAAACCAGTTGTGTTGTACAAGAAAGTTATGAGCGATCAAAAAAAGGAAACTATTGATAATGTTAGACAGCTTCAAAAGCTTCAGTACGAATTATCGCTCAACAAACTGGGTAGGTAGTTCTTGTCATACAATTTTAAAAGAAAATTTACAATTATTATAACTTGCGAGGGTAAGCTGAAAAATTCGGTAACTAAAGTATACCAAAAAACTCCTAGACAAAGCTTTTCTTTTGAACAAAGCATGGTTGTGTATTAGTGGAATAGGTTGACTAACAAAACATGAAAATGTGGAGTGATACGAAACCCAATAATTTTTATGTTGAAGCTATTCTCCATCCTCAAAAAGCTGGTGTTTGGTGCGTTATAAGTAGAAAAACGGATTATCGATCCAATTTTTTTTTAAATTGTATTTTCGCTACGCTAGATATCGATAAGAAAGTTTGACATTCTTGAATCAGCGTCATAACGATGAACTAGTTTTGCGTTACTTTCAACAAGGTGCTGTGGAGTTTACACAACGTATCAAATAATCAATATATTTCAAGAAGTGTTTGGAAATAGTTTTTCCCCCCAAAATCTTGTGATCTTACACCGTGAGATTTCTTCTTTTATTATTTTTTTAAATTTATCAAGTGCCAACGTAAGATTTTATAGATCTGCTAGATAGTGTGTCAAATAATAAACATGTTACGGGAAGTACTTGAAAATTGTTTTTTAGTTTGAACAGCCAACATGAATTTCCTCCAAGATCTTGTGGTCTTAACGCGTGAGATTTCTTTTTCTTTTTTTTAATTTAATTTATCAAGTACCACGAAATAGATCTGCAAGATAGAATTATAGAGAAAATTAATGAAATTAGAATTAGTTCCATACTACGTTAGTGTATACAATTATAACTTAATAAATTATTTTAAGCTATTTCGTACAATAGTTTGCTTAATGTTAATGCTAAACTAAAACGATCATTCATCTATTTCCGTGTCGAAATATATTCTAAATAACCGATCAATGTTTACCCGCGGCTATAGCTTTGTCATTTGAGAGGTACAGGTCGTCAACTGCCCAGCCCTTCCAACACAATAGGGATGGTCAGATTGGGCCTCTCCGCATTCACACAGATCGCTCTTCACCTAGAAGTTCCACCTCCTAAGGTTTACGCGACAGCGAGTGATACCAGTCCACGGTCTATTCTATACCTTTCAGATTTTTTCGTTGATGAGTATGTTGCCGGAATTGTAGCCTCTCTTCGATCGGACGTTGAAATTGAATGGTAATTTTAGATCATGTACCAGGCTTTGAACCCAGGTCTCCAACAGAGTCCTGTGTTCATCGGTTTCATTGTACGCCCATTGTGCGCTGTGGTTTTGAATCGCCAAGTATTATTTTTGAGATCGGAAGCTAGCAGGTTCTGCAAAACCAAAGCTTTCATTCGAGGGTTTGTATACAGAAGCAACTATTAGGAACTGGAGATCGACAACAAGTATCTCTATGTTGTTTTTTTCTGTGAGGTGTGCTGAGCAGACGCTCAAGCTCCGCTTTACGAAAATCGCACTGCCATATTATTCGTGTTTATTATCGGTCTACGGTTGTTAATGTTACAAATCAGTTTCTTGTACTGCCAGAACATCTAGTTGAGTTTCTGTGCACATCTGAGATAACAGCTCGAGAGAGTCTTCCATTGCTAATCGAATTCATCACAAGTGTGAGCTTTGATAAAAGGCGAGACATAGTGACTCAACGATACGTCGGCATTGACAGGATTAGTTGGGAGTGTAAAAAGAGAAAACAATACTCTAGTTCTCAAGGGCGCCCGAATGATTTACTTGCTTATGTTAGCTGTAAGATTTCAGTTCTTCGTCAAGGCTCCTTTTATGCTCCAATTTTCTAAGTAAATAGTAGTATCAATAATTGGGAATTATTACGAAATATTTTGATTGATAACTAGAGACTATTATCATAACAAGACGAATAAAACTTTTGATTTCAAAATTATTTCCATTAATTTCTATTTAATTTTTCTTCATACATCAGTAAAGTATGAACAGCATGTTAATAGAATTGTGTAATTTCTTCCACGCGTGTACCATAACCAATGAAATTGTGTTAAGTAAATGTATCATTCTATTGTACCCTCTATCAGACATGACTTTAAATTCTCATGGATTACTTCGACTCCGTATTTTTCCGGACATTTTGGTATTTACAATCTTAATAATTATTTTTTATAATTATTAATTGTGTTTCTGGATATTAATATTTATGCTAAGTTAAAATATTCGAAAAGATTACTTCATAAACATTAGAAGAAAAGTTTAATGTTTAAAGTCTTTCTATTCCTGTACCTTATATAGAAAATACGATAATTTAATTTCATCTCACGAAATAATGTTCATTTCAACCCGCTTCACTTCATAGCTCATACATTTACATTCTTTCATTTGCTTGCGAGAATTTCTTTTATTTTTCTGATGTCGCTTTTCAACAACGAAGATAAACGGTACCATCTCGCTGAATGTCTGTAAAATTTAATTCCGCTATAAAATGGCACAAAAAGTCCTTACTATTTTTCGCATTGTTACAGAATTTCTAATGTATACCCTTGGAGCATGCAATTTTTAATTTTTAACAATATACATTATATTTAACTCGACCAATATTTAATATTCGAGATACCGAATGCGAAAACATTTATCTTCTCAATAGATAATTTACAATGGGTTGAAAATTGCTTACTTTGACATCTTAAGAAAGGAAAGATAAAATTCTAATTGCGAGATATTACAATTATAATGAATGTCATAAAGAAGATTGTGAAGTGCGTGAAAGGTAACTACGACTAACTAATGCTAAGGGTAGCCGCGAGGAAGATGTTCTTTGCAACAGTGGGCCAACACAGTACCAATGACGCAGTTCCACTCCAGAATCCGGACAACGGACCACGCCCGCAGAAACCTACAAAACAAACTATGTAAAACATAATATAAACATACAAACACTATATTTGTTCAAGTTCTGTTAGGCTGGCAACAAATACTCAGTTGCCAAGGTGATGTGGCGCTTGCGCAGTACTGCTTAGCAATATATCTGCTAGCACTTCCTAAGAGGGTTGCCCAGTATGTCTGGTAATTTTAATGTGAGCGTTGATTTATCATGATTACTATAATCGAAGCTCCAGCCAAATACGGGATTCGGTCTGCGATCCATGTTCTCCAAGCTGCAGGCAACAATGCGACATCAAAGATTATATGTTGTGTATGAAAGAAACATTATGAGATGAGTGCAAAAATTCTGAAGGATTTTTTGGCAGAGACAAGGATAAGGATGTTAAGGAAAGAAGTTCATAGCAACAGACGACATTGTCGATAAGGTCATCAACATGATTCGATACAGCCGCTGGTTTATAATTTTTAAGCTGTCTGCTGATTTTCCTCAAATTTTTCGGTCAGCTGCCACAAATTTTGTGGCCGGTGGTTTCTCAAACGTCTCACAGACATTCACAAATTTCAATGAGTGAGTTCTGCGCTATCGTTCTTGCAACACATTAATAAGTAAGGGGAAGCAGCTTTTGTAGGAAAAAATGAAACGCGAGACAAAACGTGAACACCGATACAAATAAGCAATCGAAAGAATGGAAGCATACTAAATCTCCCAACAAACCAAAGAAGTGCAAAGAAACCCTGTCCAGCCAAAAGCCCATGGCAACTGCTTTGCTGGAGGAGTTCACGACACCTGGGATCACTATTGTAGTGCCATACTGTCCATGGAGAGCAATACATAGCAAAAGAAGAGGTACGTATCATCAGGTATTGTACTTATTACTGATAATCTCTGGATATTTTAGCAGCACTGCAAACAAAGTAACTGTCAAAGAACAGCTCTCACCAATCTGCTACAGCTTGACAGCAATTCCAAGCTGTAGCAGCTTGAGCTGTTCCTGTTATGACAGTTTATATATCTTTAGAGTTATTATATTTTAGTTCAGATGTTTCAAGAAGGTCTTTATAAATTATATCCACGAAAACCGCACGTTCATAAATTAAGGTACTTGACAGAGTAAGTACATTACATGTTTCAAAAATGTGTTTCCATGCATCTCTTGGTTTTGAATTAAAAATGGCTCTCAAGCACAATTTTTATATTTGAAAAATTACCACTGCTTCCAGCACAAAAAATCACACCGTACCTGAACCCGAAGTGAACACAAGCATACATGACAAGGTACACTAACATCTTTGTGAGATTGTTCTCGAACAAAAACAAGACTTACAAAGTGCACTTGCCAATCCATTAACCTTCATCCCAAGGAAGCAAATATTTTGACACTGAGAATGTTGTTCACTATAACATCTTATTTTAAGTTCTTTTTCTTTTTCATTAGTTTAGTTTTGTTTATGTTTAGTTTGAGATTATTGACATCGAACCATGTTTTGAAACTGTCAAACTATCTTCAACCGTCTAAACTAATTCTTCTGCTGACTTTGCTCGTGCCACGAAAGTAGAATCCTCTGCACACATTATAAGGAGATTTTCATGTACTGTTGGAAGATCATTTATATACGGAATAAATAGAAGTGGTGACAGAACGGAGCTTTTATGAACATCAAATTTTAATTCACTCCATTCCGATTTAACTATTATTAAGGTACCTTTACTGAAAGAATTTCTCCTGTCAATCTTAAACTTGTCGAAGTTAAACCACTATATAGGAATAGGGATCCTTGTGTTGTGCCTAATTATAGACCCACCTGTTTGTTGTCTACTTTTTCAGGTTTTTGCGTCTATTGTTGACAAAAATATATTAACATTTCTTACTAAAAATAACACCTTAAGTCACAATTAACATGGTTTCATGAAGATTTTAGGTTCATTCATCGACTTTGCAAAGGCCTGTTGACCATGAGTTGTTTTTAATGAAATTTGAACAATATAGTTTTAGAGGGGTGGCTTTGAAATGGTTTAACCCATTCTTAAGTAATCGTAAGCAACTTGCTGTAAAAGATCATCAATCTATTACACGGTATATTTTTGTCGACGTTCCTCAGAAGTCTGCTCTTGGCCCCACACTTTTTACGATTTTTATAAATGACCTCTTTAAATTTTTTACCCTACAATCGACCACGATCGTTTCATATGCAGACGATACTAATATTTTAATTGCAGCCTCATCTCTGAATCGGGTTTTCAATACAGCTCAGGTAATTTTCGAAAAAATATTTCTTCGAGTATACAACAAAAAATTATGCATTAATAATGACGAACTGAATTATATTATTTTTAATTCTCAAGTGAGTGAAGTTACTGGTCCGATTTTGGTGAATGACATTAAAATACATTCGGTTGACTGTACGGGGTTGTTAGGTCTGTGGATTGATCGGAATTTGAAGTGGCATGTACATGTTGATTATATTTGCTTCTAGATACCCACAGTTGTATTTTGTTTTAAGGCATTTATCATATCGCTGCAGTAAGGTGGTTTTGATCAACTTTTACTGCGGCTGTATTTATCCTATTTTAAAATGCGGCATTATACAGTGGGGGTCCGTCTGCTAGCATGAATATAATTTTTATACTATATAAAAGAGCTATCAGAATTATTGAAAAATTGAAGAAAAGGGATCTTTGCTGGTCATTTTAAAGAATTAAATATACTCGCGTTACAAACGATTTACATTTATTATGCTATGTTTACAAAAATTTGAAAAATGTTGAAAATTTTACGGGTCGACACTGTTACCAGACGAAGAATAAAGATCTATTATATGACTTCATCTCACCATTTTGACAGTTTTTCAGAGACACCTTGAATATAATGGTTTCAAATTGTTTAATGAACATCCGGAAAATATTAATAATGAAAAAACTTACAGAGTTTTAGGATATCTTTAACCCTTAAGTACTACCATATAAAAATTGTTACACGAATACTACAACTGGGTCACAGAGACCCATTTTTCTTTTTAATATAGAAACAAAAAAAATATGATTTCAAATAAATTTTTAGAAAAATACAAAATAGAGACACAAAATACTTATGCATACTCACAAAAAAATATTCAAATACAATTTGAACAAATATTTCTAGCACACCTCAAACACACTGGTATTTTGCACATTTTACAGTAGGTGTTTGTTTTTCTGACATTTTTGTATGTCACAGTCCTTTGTTGAGAGTTTTAATTGCATCTCCAAGTATGGCTGAAATTGTTGTCTTCAAACTAAGAGGTAAAGAAGTTGTATATGTGTGGTGTGCACAATTGGTGTCCAAATATTATTAGGAAATCAAATCGAGAAATTTCTTTACACTCCTTAACGAATTGATAAATAACTCTAATATTTGCATCTCGAACATTTGAAAATATACGAAAAAGGGGCTTAACTTCTGGTGCTTCTTGAAGTGCTCCTGTTAGCACACTTCTGATCCAGTGGATCTACACCTGCCTTGGTATCGTTGTAAAACAGTATTACATCAGGCTTTTTTTTGTTTCTTAATCCACAATTTCATCATGATATATACTTGAAATCAAAACAAAGATTTGTTTGTTTATGAACATACCAAATGATCATCTCGTTAGAAGTGAATCTAAATAGAGGTGAGCACCTCTGTCGTAGAGGACAACATAAATTGTAAATTGTATAAATTGAATATTTTATTATTTTTTGCTGTTCCAACGTATGTCAAATTATGTTTTCTTAATTCCCTAATTCTAAAGATGAATACTAATTATCGCCTGTAATATTGCGAGCAATATTTCTTACTGGTTCAACTAAACGCAGAACCACTTCTGTAGCATTTGATAATTTTATTTCTTTCAGATTTTTGCGAGGGTTTGTCTCTGTTTCTTAGTCCTTGCCAGTATAAACCTCAGCATTCACCATATAATGAGTTTTGCAATCAGTGAAGATCTGAATCTTAACGCCATATTTTGCTGGTTTATTAGGATAAACATTCGATATTGGCGACGGTGATTGAAGCGTATAACATTTCGTCCACTGTTAATAATTCTCTAGGAATATAACAATCCTTCCCATTAGTCAAAAACTTTCCAAAAATGTCAGCTATAGGCGCCAGCTTGTTTGTTTTTCTCCTTTCTGCTCGACTACTTGTCCTCAAAATGTGGACAGCATAATAGAAGCGAAAATCTAGACACCGTAGAGACATCGTAGCACAAAACATATCTCTTCCTGTACCAACTGTAGTTTGCATCGCTCTTAAGTCTTCGTGTCCAGATTTTAACCTTGCAGGTACAGGAGACCAATTAAAGCTTCAATTTCCACCTTATCTGTGTATTGGAATAGAACTTGGAGAGAATGCACGTTGAGCATTTCTATTTCTCTTAGGTTTCCTTGGTGGACTTTCCTTAGCTACTTCTTTCAATCCAGTTAAAACCTTCTTCGTGGAACAGTTTTAGACCACTCTATGTTATCTCTTTTGCCATAACAAAAATTACTATGTGACATGGTTTCATCTTCTTCTAGTTATTGATTTTACAGTACTTTTATTTTATTTGACGTCATAGATATCGCTATTCTAGGCTTGTTCCTCACTCTCAGATTCTTCATTACTCTCATAATCTTCCTCCCTGTTAGGTTTCCATTCTCCTTCACTGTCAGAGTAATGGTCACTGTACAGTTCTTCGTCGTCTTCATCTTGCTACCTACTTAAATGGCCGGAAATTTTTTGACACACCAAACTCCGTCATAACGAAGTCTAAACCGGGAAGATATACATTCGGTAAGCCAAACGCTTAGCGAATTCGGAAGTCATAATCGATAGTCAACCGCCACGTTAGAGGAAGGCATGACGAGACACATAAGATCCAAAGAACTCCAAAATCCCGAAACGGTAAAGACTCGACAAAACCAAATTACGAATTACTTGGTATCCTACTGTTTTCCTGTTCGTCGGAGATGGTAATTATTAATCCTCTGCGTGGGTTATAAAGAAACTTTGTCTGAGAGCTGTTGTTCCGTAAAAGAAACGCAGTGGTACGCCATACAAAAAGCCAGGTTGGATTATTCGATACTCCAAACCGGTTCAAATAGCAAAACGACAAATATTGGCTGTTCCATATAATTATTCACTTTTTGACATGATCAGTATTAAACGATAAATTAGCGATAAGTCAAAAAAACGTGTTAAAACTCTCGTTAAGAAAATGTGCACTACTTAATTTGAATCGGCCTTACACCATCAAGGTAGGCGATCGAATCCCCTTCCCCCGCCGCTAAACGAAGACGATAGCGGAAGGGGGTGATATAATTACCAAAATTTAAACACAGGGCGCGATAAGGTTTCCAAATAGACGTATTTAAAGATTCGCAAGCAGTATAAGATACCAGAACTCGTCAATAAATAATGAAGACTATAAATAGTTATTAAAAATGGAAATTAAAGCGTAACAATCTTTATCAGTTTCGTCGCCACCATCCAAAATGCTGGCGCATGTACTCAACTCATCACTTTCTGGCAGCAGTTCGTCTGCTCTATTTTGTTCAGACCCCTCATTATCTACCCAAAATTCATCACTTTCTATGATTTCTAACAGTTCTCTTTCAGGAAGTGGGCGTTACTTACCCATTTTACTGAAAATAAAATAACGAACTAAAATAAAATAAAAATAAAAGTTTTATAAACAAAACTCAACTATCATTTTAACTATTCCTGAATCAATTTGACCCCGTAGTGTTCATTTACTACACTTCTGATAAACTTTTTTTTAGGAAATAACCTTATTCGTACCGTTCCTGGTTGCTGTTAGGCTAAAGCCCTGGATGAATAACAGTGCCGCGTTTCGCTGTATTGACAACTCTCGACATGCGTTTGGGTCCCGGTGACCCAGTGCTAGTAGTTTAGAGGTATTTCGTATCAAAATGTTTTTATAGTATGGAGGAGTATTTTCTTTGAGATATAATATTCTAGTCTAATGTAGAAGTATATTTGTCAGTGTACATGACATTGTCTACAACCTACCACTATAGTTTTCCTGTGTTTTTTTTTTTGTATATTATTTTATCTTTTCATAATTTTTATATTTTTCTATTTTTACTGACAACATTTCGTAAACATGGAGGATTTACATGGCTGCTTATAATGATATTCTTTATTTTATAATTATTATTTAAATTAAACCGAAAGCTGGTTCTGCATAGCGTCGTTATGGTTTAAGAAAAAGCAGAAGAGTAAACGTTTAGAACTGGGGAGAATGCTAAACATCTGTGTTGCTGGTGAACATAATATTATTTAATACTACTTTTCGGTAACTAAAAGTATTGGAAATTTGTAACTGTAATATTCAAAAATTTATTTCAAAAATTAAGTTTAATTAGATTTGATATTTACGGTAATCAATTACGGTAAAATTCGTTTATAGCATCCGTGCAGGGACCAAAAGTTATAGACGTTATATCAGGGCGGACATTATATCAGTTAGCAACGAAACTAATGTTAGATATCATGAATTTCAAATAAAAAGCAACAACAAATAAATAAAGAAAATTTTACATTCATTCGAACGTAAACATATTGCAGTGGATTTTTCCCTGCAACATTTAGTGAAAAATATTATTTTAATATTAAATTATATTTTATGATAACTCTGTATATTGTATGAATATTAATGTTATGTTGATTTATTTTGAATTATTAGGTTTTGATTAGCGCAGTTCCTGGAAGCAGTTTGGACTTGCTGGGCAATATTTTTGATAGCTGTAATTTTTTATGAGTGCATGCGTGCCGCATGTATCCTCAGACACGTCTTGATATCGAAGTAAGAGAGTTGTATATTGGGAGATAAAACTTTTTTATCTTTTATTTCAATTAAATTCGGTTTTTGTTGTTGAATTCATAGTGTTTGTGATTGCTTTAATTCATTACCGAATTTTACGAGGTTGGTTAACTCGTAATTTTGATTTAATTTATTCTCTTACTTGCACGTGCTCTCAAGGTTATAAGATAAAAACCTACGTAAGTTTTATTTTACATTTATAATATTATTTCTTTACTGTATGCATTTTATTGTATTATTCATTGTATGAATTTATATATATTTTAATAGAAATTGAAACATAGATGACAAAGATAGTTTTTTTGGGTCTAGTAAATTTTTTTTAACGTTATATTCTAGAACGTTTTATTTTTAAGGTTGGTTTTTTGTACTTGTGGTATCGCGCAAGTCTTAGTTATTTCGGTTTGACAGATTTTATTCTGTTTATATTTGAGTTTGTTATTCTGGGGAGATAGAAAAAAATATCTTTGGAATTTATTAGTATTAATTTTGATCGGAGTCATTAGAGGATGTTTAAATTTGCTCTGCGGTCATTATCAGCAAATTAAGTTTACCTCTATGTGATATTGTTATACACAGGTCTTTATACTTCATAAAGATTCATTTTTTTATTTTTTTTTATAATAAACTGTAATTTGGAAACTGTGATTTTCTCTTTACCTTTGTTTGAACTTTTAATTCTGGCGCCCACATTAACTTTTGTAGAAGAGAAGTACCACGTTTTTCCTATTGGAAACCCGGAGAAGAAAGCTGTCTCATAAAATAAAATTAACCGATTGAGCATTAAAGTTGGACAGTGTTGTGGTGAATAGTGGTTCAGTCAACTACGAACTCACTATTCATAGCAATATGTTCATTAATATTTATTCAGACAAATTTATATGACTAAACTATATTTAACATTTTTAATAACAAGGAAGTTTACATTTCTTTGTAAATAAGCATAAATACGTTAATATAAAAATGTGTAATACATGTGTATGTATGTACACATTATACAAAATATATTATTAATGATTGTCTTTTTTTGGAATGCGAATAGTCTGAAATAACGATTTTAGACTGTTTTGTAGTTTTAAAAAGTTCTTTTTCAAATGCTTTCTCGAGTTTCTCAACAGCTGAAATCAAATCTTCTGTCACGTTATTAAAAGTAATTAAATATCTCACTGTAGATAATGGTTTCTGATACATCAGGTGGTGTAAATTCTAAATCACCTTCACTTTCACTATCGTTTTGAGGTTCCTCTAATGGTATTTGTCATCATCCGTAAACTCACCGCCTGTTTCTACTTCTTCGTCGAGGTTTACAAAGTTTAGATATTCTTCTAATGAAATAACTTTTTCTACATTTTTAAAATTCACTAGCCATTGGGCTAGAGGTAAGTCATCTTCTGTATCGAACAGATCGGATGTAATAAAATCTACGCGTTGTGGTTGTTGTACAAAACCGGCATGTCGAAAACAATTTCGGATTGTTTCACTAGGTATTCGATTCCAAGCTTTTGACACCATATTTATAGCATCTAAGCGGTTAATGTTCGTTTCTTGGTTTTTACTGTCATTTTCGTTCATTTTCATTACCAAAAATTTAGGAAAATAAGTTTTTAATGATTTAATGATTCCCTGATCTAGAGGTTGGAGAACGGCAGTTGTGTTTGGTGGTAAAAAAACACAGCTCAATATTATTTAAATTCTGCACATTAGGATGTGCTGCACAATTAGCTAATAAAAAAAGAATCTTCTTCTTCGACTTTACCAACTCTCTGTCTCAGTCATGAAGGTACTTTATAAAAATTTCAGAAGTCACCCATTCCTTCTTGTTAGATTCATAAATACAGGGCAAATCTTTAAGATTTCTAAAGCAACGGGGTTTTCTTGATTTGCCTATTACAAGCATTTTTCGTTTCATTGATCCAGACATATTAACTGTTAATAATATTGTAATTCTCTCTTTAGCCATTTTACCACCAACACACCATTTCCCTTTAAATTTTAATGTCATAGTAGGAGTTAATTTAAAGAAAAGACCCGTCTCATCAGTATTGAATACGTCTTCTTCGTGATATTTTTTCTAATTTTTGACCATACAGTTTGTATCCAATCATCTGTAACTTGGGTATTAACACTTTGGCTTTCACCAGAAATTTTTCCATGCACAATATTATCACGACCTCGGAATCTCTTAATCAAACTTACTGAACATTTATAATTTTCTTTATTTAACATCCTGCCAAATTCTCAGCTTTTTGCTGTGGCAGTGGTCCATTTATTGGAATTCCCTTGCTGCGCTTATGTTTAAACCACCGCAGCAAGGCAATTTCGACACCTTTACGAGTGCTTTGAAGTATCTTTTTTTTTATTTAACAAATTTTCATTAAATGCGGCTTTAATTTTCTCTCAATTTCTCCAAATTGTCGTTACAGTTGAATGTTACAAGTTATGTTCGCTACAGTTGACGACATTACTGCCACCATTTTCTAAACGAGCAATAATTGCACCTTTTTCCTCTATAGAAAGCACCTTGCGCCTATTCCTAGCTATTTAAGTATTAGTACTTAACGCTAGACGTGAACGTGAACTGATACTCCAATCGCAAGTAGACATGCACAAGCGTGTTGAGATCGGATGACATTATTGTCTGCATTGTCTGCGCTATAACCAGTTGTAGCTCCTAGTACATCAAGCCGTTATATGCAACTTCGATGCTACTACCGACGGCGCTATAAGCGACTTTATTTTATATTGATCTAATATAGACTATCAATAAATACTATGAATGTTCTTTGTTATACGCAACTTTTCGTTATTAGCGACGACATAATAAACGACTTTTACTGTATTATAAAACTTTCAAACATTGTTTCCTTTAATTACAAGTGGAATATGTGAATTAATTACAACAGTGACTGCAACTACCACAAAATAGTATTTGGAAACAAACCCTTAGACAAAAGCTGTATCTAACGATAACACAATTATTAACTAACAATGTAAGCATTACATTAACAATTAAACTAATTAAGCTGTACTAAATATCTTTGAATAAGTGTTACGATGAGTTTATTGTTCAAATTTCAATTAGCAATGAATGATATCTCGAAATCCGAAATGTTCTTCAAATATAATGTTTATTCAGACAGAGACAACGCACAATGATTCCTTTAACTAACCCTTAAAAGCGAAGCCGAGAAAAACACAACGTGTACCTCTGACCCACAGTGATAACGCAGCCCCTAAACAAATCTCTAATTAACGCCGTGAAACCCAGAATTCACGCAACGGCTTAGATGGTTTTCCTTTTTCCTTAGCACCGAAAACCTACCCTCAAGGCTTCTGTCGCCAACTACACAAAAGATCGTCCTCGAATGTGGGCGACAACTATGATGACGATGATTCCCGTGTAACACCAAGTAGCAGCATTGAGGTGATAGAAAGAGAGTGTGAGTCTACACCCTGATGAAGAGACGACGACGTTTTGTAATTCTTGCCCCCTTCTCGTCTCTTAATTTACAGGTTGTCGGGTGAAACATTATCCGTGTGGCATAATTTCAACGAACCTTCCCCAGGCAGCTCGCCCGTCGCACCCACTACACTTCCTCCTTATCTGCCCTTCGTTAAGAAAAAAAAAAAGGTTCTGAAAAACTGGCTTACAGTGAATTTGCAAAGATAAAACGACGCGAGAGGGGAATTCTTTTTAATTCCTGCTCGTCGTCATCGCCCCCTCGTTACGTTCGTGTCTCGCGCCTTTAAAAAATTAGAAAATTTAATTTAGAAACACAAACTTTTGGTCCCTTACCTGTTGAACTCATGCTAATTTCCGCTTCGTCAAAATTAATAACAAAAAAAGTAAAATTAACTAAATGAAATTTGTATTTGTTAGTTCTCATTTTCTGGGAAGATTAAAAATGAATTTAACTTGGAAATTGATGAAATGTGAAAAGAAATTACCTTAAATAGGATTGAATTCTACTTACAAAGTGCTTACTTAAGTTAGCCTTAAAAGCATCAGTGTCGGGTGATTTAGACGTAATATTTTTAGATTAAGTAAAAAGAGAAAGGTTACAAATTGTTAATGAAACAGAATAATTTGAAACATACAGGAGTGGGTAAAAACCTCACCAGTTTTGTAGTTTTTTAGGAATCTGTGAAAAGATGAAATACATATCCGCGTCTCTGGAGAAGAATACATTCACAAAAATATTAATATTGAACTTGTATTGTGTTCTTCACACCAGATCTTTACTAATATTTTATATTATTTGTATTGCAAATTGTTATAAGTGTTTATAATTTAAATATTGGAAAGGAAAGGAGAAATGAGATTTCATGTGAATTCTCAAATTCGAGTTTGATTAATGCTGGATTTATAAACAACAAACCTCTCGTTTCTGGAAATTTTCTGGAATGTATTAATAATTACATTGGTAATACTCCTCAGGACCTAAAAAATATGTCCATATTTCACCCTGTCGATGAGAATGTTGTGTTTCAATTCATCTTAGGTATTAAGAGTACTGCTGTCGGTAGTGATGGCATTGGCATTCACATGCTGAGATTGCTCATACTGTATGCGCTTCCATACATACATAACTCATTTAATAAATTGTTGCATAACAGAAAGCGTTTTTCCTGTAACGTGGAAAAAATCACCTCTAATCCCTATCCTATACCTTCGACCTATTAGTTTATTGTCTGTTCTAAGCAAAGTTTTGGAAAAAATATTAAATACTCAAATTCATAAACATTTGCAAGTTTTTGATTTGCTCCCTCACTGTCAATCCGGGGGTCCGAAGTAATCACAGTTATACTACTGCAACTTTGAAGGTCACAGATGACATTCTCAGATCTAGAGATGATAACTCTGTCTCTATTGGCTATGCTAGATTACAGTAAGGCGTTCGATACTGTTAACCATGACATTTTATTGGCTATTCTATATTATCTCGGGTTCAGCAGTGACGCTTTGAGTCTGGTACTTTCGTACCCTTCCGAAAGATATCAATGCGTAACGTTGCGTGACGACGTATCATTACCATTGCTTGTGACGACTGGTGTTCCACAGGCATCAATCCATGGCCCTTTATTTTTCTCTATTTATACTAGTCACTTACACAAATGTGTCAAGCGCTGCCAGACGCAAATGTATGCTGTTGATACGCAACTCTGCGTGGGTTTCACAAAAAATGATGTTCAAGTTGCTGTAGATAAGATTAATCAGAACCTAGACCGCATGCAATCATTTTCGCAGAATCATGCACTAAAGATCAACCAGGAAAAGACCACTGCCGTATTGTTTGGTAACCCTGCATAAATTCAGAGTATTAAAGCGTAAACCATGATCAAAATTAAAAATGCAGAAGTGTCGTTGGTTGATTCGTCAAAAAATCTGGGTTTAATAATAGATAACACTTTCAGATACAAGGAACATCTTTCAAAAATTATTAAGTCGACCTATACCAATCTTATTAAAACATTGTATCCTTATCGATCAATTTTTGACATTCGAACTAAAACCATGTTATGCGAACATCTTTCAAAAATATTTAAGTCAGCCTATGAAAATCTTAAAACATTGTATCCTTATCGATCAATTTTTGACATTCGAACTAAAACCATATTATGCGAAAGTCTTGTCTTTACGCAGTTTAATTTGGCGTCCACAATCTACGGCTCTTGCATAGATAGTGCTGATTGCATTCGCGTACAAACGGTTCAGAATTTGTGTATGGGTTATATTTCGCATACTTCTTGAGTTGCAATGGTTAAATATGGTTAAGAGAAGAAAGCTTCAAGCCTTATGTCTATATCATAAAATTATAACTTTAAAAACTCCATCGTACTTCAATGAAAAGTTACATTTCAGGTCTGATGTACATCGCAACACCAACTTGATTAGACCCCAAACACAGATTGACGCTTTTTGAAAGATCCTTCACGCATAACATTTATCAGCTGTACAATTCTATTCCGGCTTGTTACAAATCCTTGGAGACAAAGGCATTCAGGAAACAAATTATGTACATTCTTTTTAAGCATCAACAATGGTTTTCGGCTAGTGTATATATATTTTTTTTTTTCTGTTCCTCTGCGTCTATTCTGCCATTATAATTCGTGACTAGATGTACAGGCTTTATTGCATATAATATTATTTGTTTATTGCTTGTTTTATTTATTTTAATTTTTTGCGTATTTTGTATTATTATTATATAGAATAGCAGAACATTAGTGTTAAGTTAGACTAGGCAAACTTTTTGTTGTTATTGATTCTGTGCATTAAGGTTTTGGTGGAAGAACAGGCGGCGGAAATTCTTTTCTGTCCATCTGAACCACGCCTTAAGGTTTCAGCACCTTTTTTGTTGTTTTTGTTCTTTTTCCTCTCTGATTTGTTGTTTTCATGTATATAATGAAAAAAATTGTGTTGAAATAAATGATATATTATTATTAATTATTTACTCTTTTTTGTTTATTGTACAATCTGTCTACACAACAAAGCATAAGTATATTTGAGGTACTGAATCTGACATAAGAGAGAATGATTTCATCTAATGTTTAAAATAGCAAATGAAATTTCCATAGCAATAGGCCAAGCCGTTTTTATCGAACGATCTAGACCAGGTGTCCTTGAAATAAAAAGACAATGCATGAAAAATGGAAAATTAAATTATATAGAATATATACCCAAAATATTTTGCTAAAATTCCCTCTCATAAGCGAGAAAGAAACGACTAAAATATTTAAAGAAATGTTACGCCACTGTGCGACTGAATATATCATAAATACTATCGGAGACGATTTCTTAAAGCAAACCACACAATAACAAAAGTAATAGCTTTGTAATTGTCCATCTGGCTTTAAGTTTCGTTCTGTTGTCGATCGTTACGTACGTTCGACACAATGTTTTAATTAAAGATAATGGATTGTACGTTAAATGCCTGTAAAGTACACATATCACATGATCTTTAAATATACCATAACCTTTAAGATACGAAGAAGGAAAAAGGATTTTCTAATAGACGAAAGTAAATGTGTTAGCTTATTTTGAAACCAATCCAGAAAAATACATTCGAAGTTGTACCAGAGAATTATTTGAAAAACAGTACAGTGTACAGTATTTTAATTAAGCATAAATTGCGTCCGTACAAACACCACAGTTCCGACTTTACTTTCCGGCGATGCAGACAGAAAATAAGTTTTCTGTAATTGGTAGAGAAATTTTTATAATGAACCTCCAGATAATTTAAATTACATTTTATGGTCTGACGGACCATAGTTGAAGTATATGTAATAAGAAAAATCAGCATTATTGGATTAGAGAAAATCCTCTGAGTGTTGATCCGCGCAATCTCCAACACCGGTTTAGTTCAAATATGCGGTGCGGATTAAAGCAAAACAGAATTATTGGTCCAGTTTTCTATCATGGTACTTTACCTGGAGACCGCTACGTATGGTAATTAACAGAAATTCTGGATGGTCTCTTAGTGCTTGATAGGCTCCGTATTTATTTCCAACAGGATAGGGCATCTCCTCATAATTACGTTAACACTTTCAATTTGTTGAACGGAACGTTTAATAAAAAATGGAGAGGAACCAACGTACACATCCGTTCGCCTGCATGCTCTCCTGACTTGACACCTCTAGATTTTCATCTTTGGGGTTTTGTAAAGGATGAGGTATACAAGCGGTATACAAGTGTATTATTTGTAATATAGGTTAGTAAAATTAGTTTTTTTTGTTTATTTTGCATAAATCTCACTTCTGTTGTCAGCTAATATAGATTTACAAGTAATTTTAACCGTATCTGTCATCCGTATTCAAATAAAATATTCTAGCCCAAAAATATAAATATAGAGCGAACCCAATTTCTCATAGTTGCCAAATTAAGTTTGTGCTTCAAGAATTTATAGTCACTCGATATAATGCCCGCTTATCATATCTTAGAGCATTAGAAGGATGTTAATAACAATTATCGTTTTCAACGTATTATAAACCAATAATTAATAAGTGAAAAGTAAAATTTGTTCAAATGCAAAATTGCAAATTTTTAAATCATAATTCAATTAATACTCAGTATTACAAACTACTATCAATTTAGCTATTGGAGTACTTTTGTTAGGGGATTGTTCTATTATTATTTCAATTATTCACGGAATATTTTAAGCAATTAACCACGATAAGTTTTAGTTTTGTTTGTTAGTAACTAAATTACAGTAAATATAGAATGCGGTAATACTTCGACTAAGTTCCAATGGATCAATAATTATGTGAAAATTGCTTGACGACTATTTAAGGCAAGGGAATATTTTTGCCCCGTATACATTTATATATAGAAATTCAGACATTTTAAACATAATTATTTATTATATTATTATAAAATTATTATATTGTTATCAATAATATTAAGTAAATATTTGGACAAAAGCATAAATGTTTATTTTTATACGTATGTTCCATTCCGTTCCAGTAACGAGCGATCAAGAGAATTTGTAATCGAGTCATTCATGAATGCGAAATTGTATTAACATGACTTTTTAAGGTATATGCAATTCAAGTATAGTAAGGAGTTAGCCACAAAAAAAGTTAAATCAATTATGTCTTAGATTGATTAAGTTTTCTAACCTACATTTCGTACAATTAGCAATAGGTTAAATCACAACTTGTCAATTTGACTTATGATTATTTATAAATGACACTTCGTCAATACTCTAAGCTCAGACGTGACTTATATGTCTATCTCAGTCGTTCACGACCTACCTAGATACAAATTTTGTGGCTCGCTCGATATATTAAAGCACAAGTTTAATAAGGCACCATTTTGCCGCATGAGTTCAGTTCAGTAAAGAATGAGTGCGGCAAAAGGCCTTATGAAAGGAGTTTTTATACTATTTTTTTTTCTATTTTGCATTTTTTACATTAATAAATTGAAATTATTTAATTTGAAAGTTTTATTTTTATATAAAGTATGCAGTTTGTCACATTGATACTTGACATTTTCAAATTTAAATCTTGCTATCCGCGAAGTATATTATATTACATATTATTTATTAATTTTCGTTAACTTAACTTGATATTTTATTTAAAAATATAAACATGAGTGACACAGAAACTAATATATCTTGTTGTCAATTGTATACAATGTACTATCGAATGTAAAAAAGTGGTACAGTCATATTTTAATCGGGTTAAATTAGGCTGCGTGAATTAAATGTAGGCGTCAAATTTAAATATTCAAATAACATATAAGGGCACATAACATATACGTTGATATACAGATAGGTGGAAGTGTCAAAAATGACTTTTGCACGTTACTACGATCTTAAGTACCTTAGCAACGTCACAATACTAAAATGTTTAAAAATTGACTTTACATATAACTCCACTACTGTACCACTTTTTTTTTGCATTCGATAGTACATTGTTTGTGTAGTCTACGTAAACTGGCAGACAAAAAAACGGTCCGACTCATTTTTTTGTATTGTAAAATGGGTTATTGATCTCTCAAAAATAGCATTTGAATTGTTATAGGTTATAAAATAAAATATTTAAATACATAGATCGATATGGCAGGTAATATACCAACAATTGACATTTTACATCGCAATAACCTTAAAAACTGGTTCACAACATGATAATTTTGTTAAAATGTTGTCAAACGTGAAAATGAATCGGACAGTTTTTTGTTCGCCAGTTTACATATATCTGTCAAATGTACTTAAACTCTTAAAAGCAAATGACAGCAATGATATTTTCGAACATCGCCAACATTGAAAAATGAAAAAAGCGTATCGAAATAAAGCTCATTTCGATACTGTTTTGGGTTTCATAATGTGTTCATTACGAACGCAAAGTAGAAAATAGTATATTAAAAAACAAGTTTCATAAGGCACCATTTTGCCGCACGAGATCAGTTTAGAAAACGAGCCGCGATAGCCCTGTAAAGACTGGTCTTTACAGTCTTTACAGGGTTGCAGTGTATAGTAGTTGTGCGGAAGCGTTTTTATTACTTTACTGTGCCCCATGTGCGACTTTTAATTAGTAGTTTTTACCTACTGATGATGACAACTTAGTTGTCGAAATACGTATTTAGGATACGACTAATAATTGTGGTAAGGGGTTATATACCTTTTTTAAGCCAACAATAAAGTTTTGGCTTTCGCTGGAGAATCTTCATTTTTCAAATACCACTCCATACTGGAACGATTTGATGCAGGGATGTGATGATGAAGTCAAGACTCATCATGCGTTAGCATATGCATTAGGAAACCATCTTCTTCCACTTGTACGGATTCCAAAGTCTACCAAAGTCTTCCAAAAATTTCACAGAGTATGTCTTTCTCATGTGCGTTCAGCAAAGGTGGATCACAATTTTTTTTTCGAAATGTCAAGTCCGTATGCACAATTGCCTTCACGCCACTAATACTAATGCTACTAATTGCAGCCATTTCGAAAAATTTTATATTCATAATGTCTTGAACTATGTTTTTACAAAGGACTTCCTTATTCACACATGCATAATAAACAAGTATTGCATTTGAATGATGATAAAGCAATGTTGCCAAATTTGCGGATTCCAAATAGGTGGTAAATATACACGCTTCGCGAATATATACTCCGTAGTATTAACACCTCTGCCTACAAAAGCGTGAACTAAACATAAACATACATATTTTTCCAATTACCTATCATTTGGACATCCAAACGAAATTTTAAGCCATTTCGAGTACTTGAATTCGCTGGTCTCCAAAAACTAGGTCACGAATGCTCTGAAAGTTCTACGGCGTTTTCTAATTCGTGGAGGATGAAAATAAGTTTGTACTTCATTGCGGTCACCACATAACAACTTATACCATTTCAACACCTTAACTAAAGATAAAAGGCAAAACATCGATGAACAGGATAAGGCTTGAAAATTTTAGAGAAGAACTGAACGTAAAGGCGTTGGGGGAAGTGGAAAACAAGACTACGTAAAAGAAAATATAAAAATAAACAGAGAAGAGTTTAGCAACAGAAAGTAGTAGAGGCCATGAGAAAACAAGGAAAAAGAGCAGGAAAGAAGATAATCCCAGACAGTAAAATGTCGAAGAGCTTCTGAAGATAGAGCACCAGGGCGGACATAACCCCTCTCATCTCACATCCATAAGAGTAAAGGAAATAAAAGTATTTAGTAAGTACAAAATAATAATAAAGAAGAACAATCGTGCGTCGCTGTTTGTTTTTTTCTTATTTCGGATGACCGTCTATACATTCGTCCATGGGTGTATGACGCCCACGATTGAATTCATTACAGCAGTTATATACAGTGGTTTTAGATATTCCTACATCACTAAAAGTCTAAGTGATTCGATCGATGCACTGTTGTTGAAATAATCTACGTCGAAGGTCTTAGCAAATCATCGTACGAAAATTTTTACAATTTCATTTTTCGAAGTCACAGTAAGCAACGCAAATAGCTTCTATATGGAGCAAAGCGTTCTGAGTACGTCAAAGTGCCGTCGAAAATGTCAAACTTTATGAAGCATATGTCAGATGGCGCCTAGCAAGATAGACTAGTGTTGCCAGTCCAGGATACATAAAAAGCTACCCTCCTATCAGGTCCTTTTACTTCACTAATTCTGAAAATTGCTGATTTAGCGTTTATACATGATAATATACGATGTCGAACTGTTAGACACGTCCACTGATCGGTCAATGGTGTCTCGTTGTCACACGCTTAGCGGTGCTACCACACTTCAGAAAGTCTCCTCCATATTTGAAATTTCGTCGTGCTTATCATAATTTGGAAACTTTTTCAACTTAAATCTAATAGAAAACGTTTGGAGCACGCCAAATAATATCGTGTTATTAACGAAAAATTTTGGCAAAACAGAGCGAGAATATAAACTACAGAGAGATCTAAAAGTCGCGCACACCAAAATAAGTGTTTCTCTAAATAGTAGTTTCGTTGAATTATTTCTACACGCTACCGCAAGATAGCGCCTTAGATATTACGGACAACAAACCTAGATACAATGTAATGCAGTATTGGAAAGTTGGCACACGACGTCTTTAGTATTGTGAAGTTCACTGCTTCGTAAACATGTAGTTTTCCCAAGAGAAACGAGTTTTCATTGTTGAACAATATTCTTCCAGTCGTTCATATGCACGTGTTGCAGACAAATTTCGTGAGAAATATCCAGATGCCGCAGTGCCCAACAATTCAACAATAACGAAAGTAATCCACCGCTTCCGTAAATGCGGATCAGTTGCAGACAAGAAGAGAACCGGTAGACCGGCCATTTTGATTGACGCTGAACTGGTTGAGATTATCAATGTGATGCTGCGTTGGCTTTCTGAAAGCGGTATGGTGGTGCTCAGAAAACGATGAAGAAGTCAAAATTTCGGGTTTATCATGTTCGCAGTGTTCAGTCGGATAAATAAAAACGCCTAGTGTGCTGTAGATGATTTCGGACATTCGTCGACGATCATGAAATTGAAGAGCTTGACTGTGTTTTCATCACTGATGAGGCGTAGTTCCACATTAATGGATGACTTTAATCAACCGACAATCCTCATGCCTTATGAAAACCCCTTGCACTGTCAGAAAATTGGATTGTTGGTTGCAGCAAGATGGAGCCACATACCACACATTTAATGAAACAATGCATTTTTTACGTGAGTTTTTGGACGAGGGTATCATCTCTAAAGGTTTATGGTCCCAATGTTTTCCCGATATGACGTCTCTAAATTATTTCCTACAGAGTTACATTAAAGAAAAAGGGATAACTAACACAGGCCACACATATACACACACACACTGGATGAATTGAAGATGAACATAACAGCGGAGATTAACAAGTCAATGTAACAATGCTGCATAGAATGGCCCCAAATATTGTAGAACGAAACCGTACATACATTACTGAACAAGGCAGTGAGCAAAACATTGAAAAATTTAAAAAAATTGTGAAATAAAGTAATGCATTAACTAAATAAAGTTTTTTGATTCTAAAAATTGCAATTTTATTTTAGTTATTTATAAGAAAACTGCATAAAATAATATCTTGATATGCAGTTAGTTTTTGCATTTGTGAACACATTTTTTAGACGTACAAAAGCTTTTATTAACTCCGTAATAACAGTTTATTGAAAGAACTGGGCTGTGACTAAATTAATTAATATGTGACGGTGTTTCACGGAGTCAACCACCTTCATTTCCTTTATAATTTATAAGCGCATTTTTTTGGCAAAAATATTTACATTAAATACTTTTTACACCCATGAGTACACCGATAACTAGCAGTCATTAACCATTACTTAAAGGAATATTTTGAAATAAAGGACGACATGCTTTGTGTAAGTATATGTGATTAGATGGTACTTAAACCAATCGTTTTGTCTATAGAAAATAGTGATTTTCTTTACTCGATTTATACCTATTTAAATACTGATAAAGTTAAAGTCAAAATCATTTTAATTTCAATGGGCCCGCTGAGCGACGCTTTCCCGCGTAAAAATATTATCGGTGGAGAGTTACGAGGCAACCTTATACATTTAGTAACCTTGGGCTAAAAGCATCTTCTACTACTAAAGTAGGACAATTTATTAAATATTAATTAATAAGTATTATACACCTCTATTTAAATTTTGAACTAAAATTACATTTTACTGTTACAAAAGAAAAAGCAGCGAAACATATCTAAAAAAAAATATTTATTCGAAATATATTGCCTACACTAAACTTCCTCACAAAATGAATTAATTAAAACTTACTACAACATCAATAAAAAGTTTTCCTTTGAAAGATATCTACTCGTAATATGGTATTCTATTCTACCGTAGCAAGCTAAAACCTTTTTTCATGGAAGACAAACAATGAAACAAAAGAAAATACGATCATTAGATAGTCACGTGACACTAAATACTAACTCAGAAGTGGCAAGAATATCCGAAAATCCTTGATATATCCTACTTCCTAGGAAAATAAGGCGAAGATCAATGTTCCCTAATCCACTTATTGGTTGAATTTAAAGCCGATTCGGCTAGGCCGACATCGAGATTTCCCTTAATAGTCAGTAAGTGAAAAAGAAAACAAAGAAACTCCATGTGAAACAAGACGCCCATTCAGAATCCCCAGGTCTCTTAAATATCTAACCTCTATTCTATAAATCAACCCTCGAAATTAAGACAACAGGGCCCGCATCAGGTTACATTTGATAAAGACGAGAAGTAACAGCGTGGCATTAACCAAAATGTCAAAGTCGCCACACAGAAGAACAATTTATTATAGACGCGCACGAGATCTAAAAAGCATGTGAACCATTCGACAACAAAATTGATTTGAAAGTACATATATACAAATACATTATATTAATTTAAAAGCAGTGCAATAATAAATTGATTACTGAGTTTTATTAATAGACGTGAATGCTAGATAAAATAGATATAATTACAAACGGCGGCTTTGCTGGTTATCGGATGTGGTTGCCGTGCTAATAATAATGCAATTATTCTAAGATAAATAAAATAATTAGTGGTGCTGGTGAAGTTTCTTCAAGGTCCAGGACGTGTGTGATAATGGTTAATTAAATAAATATACTACAACTTACTTACTAAATAAAACACAGGAGCGTTGTCCTTAAAGTTTGTATTTATATTTACATAAGAAGAAATTGAAATTGATATATTTAAAAGAAATTAAACAAAACTAATATATACACGAGGAGCGGTAAATAAGTAATTGAAAATTAACACAAAATACACTGAAAACGAACGTTAACTTGAGTAGTAAATTGAATGTTAATTAATTACGATTAATATAAAATAATCTCTGTATCGAACAATACAGAGTTACCTTTGATTGGCGATGATGGTCACGTGGCCTTCGAAGATATACCTGGTCAAGTATATGTAGAGCGATTCTTAGAAGCGAAAGACGCCGGGCAGCATCGTGTCGTGTACTTCAGTACGATGAGAGATGTTTTACTTCCGAAGGTTCTAAAGAGAAGATCTCTGATAGTTTTTGTGTCGATAGAACACTGGTTTTAGAAAACGGTCTGTTTTATGACCAAAGTCGAAGAGAGGGTCGATATCTTGAATAATAATTAATAAGAAGCGCGACCTGAAGAGGTGTTCTATCGATGGCATAAATATTATTAAAATATCGCCTATGAAACAAGCTTCCTAATGATATGAAACACCATAGGGGATGTATGTAATTAACTAAAACAATTTAAAATGAAATGTATATAGAAATTCTACAGTAACGTTATCGGGTCAGGTAGAAAACCAAGGGTTTCGGTTAAGAATATACCAAAAGAACGAATATGTAAATATGTAAACGAATATGTACAGGAAAATGTCTTAAGTTTAAATATTTTAAATCGAGATATTTAAAGAAGAAATATATTATTTAAAAATAAATTCAAATATTCTTATATGCGGAGCGTAACAATATATACAACAAAACATCGAAAACTGAAAATTCCTTATTAAGAACAATAATTCCAAAGCACAATCTATAGATATAAAAATCAAGAACATTTCATTTGTTCTCTATAGACTCAAACTACATAATCGATTTTAATAAAATTTGGCGTGTTTGTTCCGTATGTTGTGTGGAATGATATTTTCATATTTTTTTCCAAATTTTGTCGGCAAATATTAGAGAATTAAGAATATGTGAAACATGCATTTCTATAAGAAAAAATCGTAATGTAATTTTAAATCATTATACAAAAACCATGACAACGTGACATAAAATATGACAGTAGAAAATATAATACGAGTATACTGTATTTTTGTTTTATTTATTTATTTTATTATAAACATAATAATTTTACTTTTAAAATAAGTTTAACGTTCAAGCTATTTAATTTTGATCACGTTTTAATTCATTCGGCATAAGTTCGCCGATATATTCGACGTAAAGGCTATTATTGATATCCATAAAATATAAAAATATCAATGTATTTTTATAAATAGGAACTTATAAATAGGAAACGTATCGTCTAACCAATTTTTATGAACTTTTTTTGCAGGTCAATGAACATGAATAACAACTGTATTTTGGTAAATATAGAATAAACAAAGATATTGACCGACTTTAACTACATTTTGGCTCTAAAAATTTGGAAATATTTGATGAATTACTAATAAATTTTTTTTTATTTTGAGTTAGACATATACACGTATTCTTCAGATTGACATAGCTTTGATGCTTTGAGGGTTACCGTTTAATAAACGATAACCCGTATAGTGGAGATAGGATAACTAACACAGTTTCCGTCGATTGCGGCTGTCCTTCAGATGAAAAACCCTGGTCAACTCTTACACTTGTCATGAAGATAGCGATGATTATTTTGGCATTCGTGATGTTGACATTAATAAATGAGTAGTGTTATTTCTTGTGAAATTTGTCTTTACTGGCATCGTATACTAACGAATCTTATTAATATTAGAAACGTTTTTGTTTTATAAAATGCTATACTTAATTAAAATTAAAAATAAATGAAGTTATATTTAAAAAAGGAAAACAATAAATAAACTAAAGAAAAAATATATAATGATAAAGCTAATGTAGCGCAGTAGAGATACAAATGAGTTATACAAAGTATTAAATAAATCTAACTAAGAGAATAAATTCAGAAGCATTAATATCCAACGGATTTTGCCGACCATACTCAATTCTATGGAACGGTATATAAAATTCATTATGCAGGCGAGAATTAAAAGTTGGAACGCGGAAGTTTACAGATGCTAATAAATTAGGGTAATCAAAACAATTACGAGTTAAACTATATCCCGTTTTAAGGGCAATCAAACAAGGACGAGATCCAAGAGGTTTTATGTTCAGTAGGTTTAGTCTTTCATTATACGTCAGACGATCCTTATTAATATGCAATTTGGACAAAATTAAGTTTGGTAATTTCCTTTGTACATGGTCCAATTTGCTAATATACGTTATTTGGTAGGGAGAACAAATAACACAGCGGCATTCATGTGTTGGTCTAACTATTGAGTTAAATACGGTAATAATTGACATGACGTTTGTTAATCAAAGCCTATGGGTTTGATGAAACTACATATCGTCTCGAGCAACTAACAATGATATGGATGTATGGATGAAAAGTGAAAAGACTAAAATTTGACTCCAATATCAGTAATTTGAGTCGCTTCATCCAACGATGCACTGCCTAAAGAGACATTGATGTGAATTGAAAGTCACTTTTCGAAAAAGTAATTACGCGGAATTTTAAGGTGTCAGGACATATATTGTTTTCATTAGAGCGTACAACGAGTTTATCTTTACATCGAGTTATAAACAATTTTAGAACCAAACACTGGTACAGATTCAAATCATTCGTATACACCAAAAAATGACTATCTGTAAATGAATAGAATAAGTCATTCACAAATAGCGAGAATATGTGCAAGGTAAGAGCGTGTTCACAATAACAAAGCGCCATTAATTTCATAAAGAGAGAGCTTATAAATTAGCCGAGCATAAACAATCCGATTGAAAGCTTTGCCAAAAGTCAAATGAAGTGCGTCCACCTGCTTATCAGATTCTGTTGAATTAATTATAAAGTAGGAGAATTCGAGTAAATTTGTTAGGGTGCTGCGTCTAGAAAAGAAACCTTGTTGATAATGTTACACTTTCGTGTATACCAGGTGGGGCACATAAAGTGTTACAGAGCAATAGCACTCAAACGATTAATCATATCGAAAAATGTTTCAGACAAAAGTTTCAGTCTTCGGGAAGGCGGTTATACTGGGCCACCCAGCTTTTGATCGGTGTAGGCGTAGAAGCTACGTCAATGCCAACTCCAATTTTTTAAATGGAACCATGTATTTTCTTTTCAATAACATTATTACAGATTTTAAGACGAATTCAGCGACCTACAACACAAGGTCAATCTAGTCACGCAAAGTATGAAAATAGTCGAAAAATCGAAAAATATCGGAATAATCAGCATCAACTGTCAACGCATACGGCTGTCAGTTAGTCACGCATTACCTTCTATTGTGAGTACATCGGATCGCGAAAATGAACGATTATCAAGAATATTTTGATATGTTAATGGTGCTGGGGGAATGCCGCAAACATTACAGAAACGCTGAGCAGTTGTACGCGGCTCGTTATCCGAACAGACAACAAAAATCGCACATAGCATTTAAGCGATTAGCTGACCGTTTCTGTCGCTTCGGTACAATGAAACAAATACGAGCCAAAAGTCGACCGATTGTTGATGAAAATGCGGCTGCTATCTTAGCTTTTACTGCACAAAATCCCCATGCGGGCACCAGGCAAATGGAAAAAGAGAGTGGAATTAGTCGGCGATCTGTATTAAGAATATTACATCAACACAAATTACATCCGTATTGTATGTCAGTGCATCAGGATTTGTACGGCAATGATTTCCAAAATCGCGTCAATTTCTGTAACTGGATTCGTCGAAAAATGGACACGGATGTTTCATTTTTGAGTCATGTGCTTTTTTCTGACGAAGCTAACTGGGCAAATGCGAATCCTCGATGGACGAGAACTGTACGATATCAACATCCGTGGTCCGTTAATTGTTGGGCCGGCATTGTCGGAGATCACGTCATTGGTCCACATTTTTTTGAAGGTCACTTAAGTGGGCAAGTTTACGCAAACTTTCTGCAAAACGTACTGCCCGAATTACTGGAAGACGTGCCCTTGCTAGTTCGCATAAACATGTGGATGCAACACGACGGTGCACCATCCCATTATGCTCTATGTGCAAGACAAGTGATGAATGAGATTTATGGTGAAAAATGGATAGGACGAGGCGCTACTGTTGCTTAGCCACCTCGTTCGCCAGATTTAACACTAATGGATTACTTTTTCTGGGGTTTAGTCAAAGGACACGTAATGGCGGAAGCACCTACCACGTCTGACGACATGAGAGAAAGAATACGCCGAGCATGTACCGAAATTACACCACAAATGTTGGCTAACGTTAGACGGTCGTTTCCTCGGAGAATTAACCACTGCTTACAAGCGGAGGGTGGTCACTTCGAGCATCTTCTGTAGGTAGACCCAAACCAAAGTTAGTGGATTCTTTGATGCTGATTATTCCGATATTTTTCCATTTTTCGACTATTTTCATACTTTGCGTGACTAGAATGACCTTGTGTTGTAGGTCGCTGAATTCGTCTTAAAATCTGTAATAATGTTATTGAAAAGAAAATACATGGTTCCATTTAAAAAATTGGAGTAGATATTGACGTAGCTTCTACGCCTACACCGATCAAAAACTGGGTGGCCCAGTATGACCGCCTTCCCGAACACTGAAACTTTTGTCTGAAACATTTTTCGATATGATTAATCGTTTGAGTGCTATTGCTCTGTAACACTTTATGTGCCCCACCCTGTATATAAGAAGGTTTAATTCTATTTTTAAATTATATTTATTTCTTTAAATATATTCCGCATTTTAAAATATGAAACTTCACTTAGACATTCTCTGTATATTCGTTTGCAAGTAGAAAGCCTTTCTTTTGTTATATCCCTAGTCGACAGACCCTTCGACTTCTATCTGCCTTGAACGGTCAACCGAGTATCTTAACGGTCGCTCTGAATTTTCTTTATACATTTTGTTTTTAAACTTAAGTTATTAATTTAGTTACGTGCATCTCCTATAATATATTGTGTCGCATATCATTTGAAAGCCGTGTCAGTGGTATCACAACTTTTCAACTTGCGCTTTTGATTAATTCATTAGTCAAGACATTGACAACTTTGATCCTTTTCTCCAGCCCTTGGGGTAATAAAATCTTAAACCTTTTCCGATAAACCAGTGTTACTTCGACACAAACGCTGCCTTCTGTTCAGATCCTTCGTAAGTTAAACATCTTACTCGCCGTACTGTTCAAGAACCGGCCATGATGCATGTGCCCCTGCATCTTCGTTTCTAAGGTAACCTGTATTGTTCGATATATATTATTCTTATTTAATTCACCTTAATCTAATTAATCTAACTAATTAATTTCTTCGCCCTCCGGCCAAACATCGCTTTACATACTTGTTCAAGTACATGATACCGACCTCGTGCCCGACAAACATACGCTTCAACAGGTAACTCTTTATTGTTATCTACAGAGATTATTTTATATTACTCACAATTAATTCACATTTAATTTACTGCGTAATTTAACGTTCGTTTCAGTTTATTTTTGTGTGTTAATTTTTAATTCAACATTCCTTGTGCATATTACTTTTATTTAATTACATATAAATATATCAACGCTCAATGTATTTCTTATAAATAATAAAGAGAAACTTTTAGAACAACGTTGTTGTGTTTTATTTAGTTAGTAAGTTGTAATATATTTAAGTAAGCATTACTGCACACGTCCTGGACCTTTGATGCAACTTCACCAGCACCTGCAATTATTTATTTCAAATAATTCCCTTTATTATTAGCAACCACAGCCGAACCAGAGCGTTAGTTAGTAATAATATGAGTTAATTACGCTATAATAAGTAATAAATATGGATTCGGAGACAATATGTTCTGATTGTTTGGAAAGGTTAGATAATGTACACTGCGCCAAAAAACTATCGCACTTCCTTATTTCTGTTCTGTATCGAACAAAATATGGGAGCTTCTATTTATTATATATGCCCTTAGTCAGTGGATACGGGTGTGGGTGACTAAAATAAAAGTTAGAAGGTAGCGCCACTCAGTTCTTTTTACGGAAGCTCAGACTGAGAACTGAGAAAATAGATTGCGCAATCTTCGGCGCATGCACATACCACTCAAACTCACGCTATATATCTAGACTTACTAAGTACCTACGTACTAACTTCAAAATTGCTTCCCACCTGAAAAGGAAATTGCTACGGGGAGTGCCAAGGCAAAGAAAAAACTTATAAACAAATAATTCGTATATTCACGATCAAAGGAAAATAAATGATTATAATATAATTAAGTAAATGGATGTATTATATTTAAGCATTGACTAAAATCAAATAAAGGAATATTAATCAATTGAATTTTCATCCTGTATAATTACACCGACTGTATGTTAAGGTAATATATATAATATATATATATATATATATATATATATGGTAAATTCAATCAGTCGGCGATTAAAGGTCTGGTTTACTTCAAAGTATATTATTTATTTATTTTATTATATATATATATATTATATTTATATATTTTATATCCTTGATAAAGGCATCATTGCCGAAACATGTAGGGTTGTTTTAAATATATATACTTTGAAGTAAACCAGACCTTTAATCGCCGACTCATTGAATTTACCATATCATACCAAAGTCACGAAAATATTATATATGTATATATATATATATATATATATAACTCTATACAAAATCCAAAACTAGATATCGCAAAAAGATGCACACAGTACGGTAAACATAATATCTAAAAAGTTGAACGTAATAATACTGTTAAAAGTAAATGGAAAATAATTACTTAAGTTAATTACATAGTTTATTCCCGCAGATTTTTTTCTAAAGGTACAATTAGAGATAAATTCACAATAATTTTATAAACAGAAATAGCGATAGTCAAAATATCCTACTCAAAATTGCAAATGATTTAAAATTCAAAATTATGAAATTACAAAAATGCGTCATCATTTATCGACACCTGCATGTATGAAAAAAAATATCTATGGTCACGTACGACACGGCAAAAACCAATTGTGACCGCAGAAGAAATTACTATAAAATATAACGATATCGGAGTAAGCTACAAAATCTAGATTTTAATTTCCAATATACGAAAGAATAATTTGGCCTTAAATGCAAGCAAGAAAGAAAATACTTTAATTCACAACAATGAATTCTTTTAAGTTACATGATACAAGATATATCGAATTTTAAATGAGTTGGGCTCTAAGTCGCTGTGCAAATGGATTAATATGGCACTAAAAATGCTAATAACAATATTAATATTACAAAAATGAATTTAAGTTATGCTAAAAGAAGTAAAATTGGTTACGGCAAAATATGAAAGCAATATATACGTATATATAAGTATATATAAGTATATATAAAATTGTAAGACGTAATTTAAATTACACAAAACTTTAATAATACGAATTACTTGATATCCTGTCCCCATCCGTCGAAGATGGTAATTAATTCCTCAGGTCGATCGCTGTTCGGGGAATTAGACGACCATAAATTGTCCTTGAAATATAGACTGCAGCGCTCGTGAACTCTTCAGCAGGAAGCTATTTTTTTGCGTTTAGGAAGACGAAATGGAACTCCACGCAAAAACCAGGGTTGGGTTACATTTTCCTCAAACCTACGTAAATCGCAAACGGCAAATTGGCTGTTCCAAAAATTTTAATTCTCCCTTTGACATGATCCGTTAATGAGCGATGAATTAACTAAAGGTCAAAGATGCGTGAATTAACTTCCATTAAGAAGATGTACACTAGTAATTTTTTTAAAGACTACCAAGGTCTGTCTGTAACTAAAGGTCAAAGATGCGTGAATTAACTTCCATTAAGAAGATGTACACTAGTAATTTTTTTAAAGACTACCAAGGTCTGTCTGCTAATCCCAGAATCTCACCCGCGTGTAAGCGGAAGGGGTTAGCAAAGTTAATCACAGACAGCGGAACAAGTATCCGAATGAACGTATTTAATATAAGATACCGGGACTCGTCAATAAATAATGAAGGCCATTAATCGATATTAAAAAGGGAAATTAAGGCGTAACAAATTTTTGATGAGATTTGAACAAAAAATGCATAAATAAGATATTAGACACATTTAAACAAAAAAATTGTCACCACTGTATTATCATGTCTGCATTATTTTTTTCAACAATAAAAAAAAATTGACAGATCGCGTCATTCTGTTAAATTTCGGGGATGCTGTAAGATTCTCTAACACTTTTTAAATTTTGGTTAAAACGAATCGTCAAGAAAGATAAACTCGTCATTTGAGCAGTAAAGAAGCGGCTCAAGTAGTCGCTTTAATGAACAGTGGTCAAGATTGTTAGGAATGTTGCCAGAACACTAAATCTCCATCCGTCAACCATCAGTTAATATATTCAAAGGTTTAATGAAACGGATAGTTGTAAAAGGAGACCTGCACAAGGCAGAAAACGGTCTCCGAATATCGTGAAAGATCGTTTTTTTTGAAATTGTGGACACTGCGACAGCAGTTTGTTACTGCACGGAAACTACAGATTGAGTTAGCCCAACGTACATAACCGACATATTCACGTTGAGACTGTTATGAATAGGTTGAAAGAATATCAATAGACACTACAAGTGCCAAACGTACAAGTGCCAAACGTACTCTCCTTACCAAAGACCACCGTAGAGACTTGTCTAGCAACAAGTTCTTTTTACAAAAGAATCCAAATTTTGTTTATTTTCATTTACAATCGTGTAAAAGTATACAGAAGACTAGGAAAACGTTATGCTCAGTGTAACATTCTATCTAGAGTCAATTTTAGAGATGGTTCTGGTATGGTATGAGAGAGGGGCCTAAACTTAGAGGCACGTACAGATTTACATGCGGATAGGAATATAAGAAACATTTTAGAACCCTCAAGTTGTTCCTTTTGCCCCATTTATAGGAGGAGATGTTTGATGTGAAACATCTAATGGCACGCCACGGGGATAAATTTGGCTCTTGAATGCCATCCCGGGATGACCGCTCGGTCAGCGCTCTCCTCTCTTCGCTATACCGCTGATGCATTCCTCTCTCTGCAGCGCATATACTGTGTATGCCTATATATCGGTAAACACTATAACCTGTGTGTATGCTGGTGCCCCTCTCTCTGCTATCCCTACAAGCTATACACTAGGCGCTCGCCGCTTTTACGTGTATGTGTTCATCAATGCGCGCTATAGTCGCTTTACTTGTATACACTGCGCGACATATAAAACCCGTGAAACTCTTATGAGCATAAAATCAAAGTTTTTTATTTGCCTAAACGGAACAAATATATTCATACTGTCACTTATATACTTCATATGTTGTACATACATTGCTAATAACTGTAAAACTTAAGTAAAATTTGACAAATCAAATAATAAATGTAAAATCTGATAAGCCTGGCTTACATTGGTAATATTTGCATTTATAAATTCAATGTTATTCTGATAAATCAAGTCCTCTAAATATTTCAATCTTTTTGGAACAGGCACCGAAGGAAACGATGACGTTACATCGAATGAAACCATAATTTTCGATCCGAAAACACCATCAAATGTCTCCTAGGCAATACCAAAGATAAAGTTAATTTGAATTTGAAATCCGGTATATACGAAATTAATTGTAATTAAATATACAGGTCAAACGAAACCCTCAATAATAACCCGTTTTAAAGAACACACATCACATATTCAATTTAATAGACTATAAAAATCGGGTGTCGCAAACCATGCATTGGACACGGACCATAACGTAACGGTAAAAGGGTTAAAACTTGTCAAAAATATCAAGAACCCCAGACATCTTAACGCATACGAAAGCATTCATATCCTTAAAAACAAAATTTAATACGTTTAGCTCGGACAACGGTCCTATCCCAAACAGTTATCTTTTCTCGTTCTTAGAAAAGAGGCATAAAAAGTTGAGGGCGTAAGAATAAACATATAGTTTTGCGGTTTTCTTAAGACGGGTACGTTGGCGTAATTTTAGTTTGTGTATTTGTTTTAAATTCACTGGATACGTGAACGGCGTATAAAGTTGTATGCGATTCTTGTTGTATGCGACGTGTTAGCTTTAGTGTGCCCTATGTTCAACATTTTGATTAGTGGTTTTACCAACCGATGATGACAACTTAGTTGTCGAAATACGTATTTAGGATACGATTATTAATTTTGGTAAGGAGTTTTATAACTTTTTTTAGTTTTTACTTAACCACAGTCTCCAAAGAAATACTTTTCATGTATAAACATGCTCGAAACAGCCAGTAATATTCCACACTTTTTGCTAAACTGGCGTTTCACTCTAAATAAAACTACATGCACGATCTTAGCAAGAAAATCTGACTTATGAAATTTTTCCCGGTTTTAGTGGGTAAAAATCTTTAGGAAACAGTATAAAAATACTATGCAGTTTTTGATTGCAGACCTGCGTTATTATTAATTGGTACTAAGACGAAGCTGTAAATCTATGAGAAGCTCTATATATTCTGAAGTTAATTACAGATATATATATAAAGGCCGGCTTATTGTGGAAACCTTACAAAAATTTTCAAAGAACCAAACTCTAGTTTCATGAAATGCCTAAACGTCAGTAATAAAAATTCATTACGATATTCTTTCATTTCAGATCCTCCAAACTAATTTACTGTTTCTACGTTCTCACACCGTCGCCTCTTTTGACTGTGTCACTCTTCAACCTTGCAAATAATGAAAGATAAAATGCGTAGGTTTTCCCTTTATAAAATTAGAACTTGTGTGTAGTAACGAGTACTGACGCAAAGGTTCGTTTTTGAAATAATGCTCTTTCATCGTGTGACTTTCGCTTTTGCCATCTGTCGCCCTGAAATCGGATTTAATTCCACCATACATACATGGGTACGGATGAAATACGTCAACGGTGTTTAAAGGGCAAGAGGGTGCGCGTCGAGGGAACGATAGAGAGACCGTGCTAAAATAGAGGGTAGAAATAGTAATTACGGAGGACTTCTGTGGTAGAATCGGAGTAATTTTCATCCTCTTTGTGGGTGAGATCAGATAAAAAAAAGTGATCGTAATAACATAAATTCCTTTAATCATGAAGTGTTGTATCCACATAAAAAGGAACCGCCACATACATGTTTTTGCAATTAAATGGGACTATTGATTTTTCGCATGTACACTGAAAGCTATTAATTTGAAAAGATGTATTCCTATATTCATGGTAAAATTTTTAAAAATGGAGTTATACCAAAAAATAATTCTTTCCTTTTTCTGTCCTTATAAATTCTTTAAACAAATGGATAATAACAATTATTTTAGCAATACTAGTTGTGTATAGTGACAAAGAAAAGGAGGGGTGAAAGGTATATGTGAGTAATATCTTCATACAAAAAATTGCGGTCCAATGCTGGATTCAACCACGCTCTGTCTTAATAATTTCTGATTGATAGCAAGGTAGTTATATTTGGTTGAATGTATCTCTTCTCCAGCAGGGGCGTACCGACGATCCTGTAGAAAGGTGAAATACGTATCTGCGTCTCTGGAGAGGAGATACATTCATAAATATATAACTTGTATTGTGTTCTTCACACCCCATTTTTAATAATATTTTATATTATTAAAAATACTTTTGTATTATACAAATTGGTGTGGTTTTTACCCACTCATGTATGTTTCAAATTATTTTGTTATATACGCATTCGGTTCGCCCGACAAGTAGTGAAGACACGATAATACAGTTTTCTATAGATATGGTATGTTACCGTCTAGAGAAACACGTTGCTTAGTTCGGCAGTAGTTATCTAGACAGCGCTGAATATTCTTTCACGCTCTGTCTTAATAATTTCTGATTGATAGCAAGGTAGTTATATTTGGTTGAATGTATCTCTTCTCCAGCAGGGGCGTACCGACGATCCTGTAGAAAGGTGAAATACGTATCTGCATCTCTGGAGAGGAGATACATTCATAAATATATAACTTGTATTGTGTTCTTCACACCCCATTTTTAATAATATTTTATATTATTAAAAATACTTTTGTATGTCGAGTTTAACTGAATTTTAATTTGCATATTTATTTTATTTTGCCATTTATTAATTTATTACACTTAAATATCGCGTTAAATCAAGAATTTTAAAGCTAATTACGATTAAAATGTCAATGTTCATATATTTTGTACACATGTGTATAATAATTTTGCATGACAGAATATTTTTCAACTACTGTTAGAGAAGGTACGCTTTTTGACACTGCAGCTTAGAAATTTATAAAAATAATATAAACCAACGTAAATTAATTATAAAAATACAAAATATTTATTATAGAAAAATATATTACATTATTGGAGAAAGTTGCAGAAGCGAAAAGTGATTAATTTACATTAATAATCAATATTTGATTATCAAGGTTAAAAGCCCACTAATTCCATCAGTATTAAACTAAAAGTATAAAGCATTGAAATTTAGAAAAGAAGAGACAATTAAAAGTGTTAAAAATAATTAAAATGGCATATTTACCCAATTAACCGTAACTAGAACCTGTAGCTCTAGAAGAAAATATCTTAACCTTAAAACGATATATAAAGTTACAGAAAACCAATATTTCCTGTTAAATTCCTTTAGCTGAGCACAAATAACGAACATCATCTCCAGGACCTTATGTAAAAACACACATTTAACCAATTCAGACCAGCAGTTCCTAGTTGTCATTAATTTAAAAAAAAAGCTCCATAAAATGCACACCTTTGATCACTCATATTGTAAAAATAATAAAATTTAATCACCAAAAGTCACATAATCTGAGTAAAACATTTAATTTAATTATTAATAACATTAGTTTATATTTTTGTATGTAACGTAAAGATAAATGTCAATTTATAAAGCATTAGTAATAAGTAGATGTGATCAGATATTCATTAATATCCAAAATTAGTTTAATTATCCAAAAGCAGGTTGGCAACCATACACACTTTGTAGTATTGAGGGTTGTTGAAACATTATATGATTCTTTTTTATGTAAACAATAAGACAAAGTTTAATTAAAGAGTTTATTCTTATTAATATCAAAGAGTCTTTTATTTTTTATATGACTGTATTTACTACCTGTTTATTTGGAGCCCACATTTAACCCTAATACTAATAGATATCTTGCAAATTTTTAATAAATTTTAAGCATTTAATTAGTTGGCGACTTAAAAATGCATATATTTAAAACAATCTTACATGTTTCGACAAGTGATGTCTTTCTCAAAGAATTTAATATATAAATGACAGTATATTAATGTTATACTTATACATTTGTAGTTGTCATAGATAAAATTAATCAAAGATACATCCAGTTTAATAATAATAAATCGTGCCTTAGTATTCAAAAAATAGTTAGACAACAAAAACGGGGAATGACAAGGCATGAGTTATTATTATGTATGCGCCCGTGGAGCGGCTTAAGATGTTAAGCTGTCGGCATTTGTCTTAAACGAAAAGGAAAATCACGAAAACCTACTCGGACAGACATTCAGGGATCCAAACACAGAACTGTCAGTATGACAAGCAAATGTACAGATATTTAAATAAAACATAAGATATATATTTATATAACAGCAACATATATAATGATGGTCAATTGCAGATCGTTACATAATTAGGTGGTAGTATATACTGCTTAAATTTTCTAAAAATTCAATTAACAACAGAAGTGATATAAAAAATTTAAGCAGTATATACTACAACCTAATTATGTAACGATCTGCAATTTACCATCATTATATATGTTGCTGTTATATAAATATATATCTTATGTTTTATTTAAATATCTGTTACATTTGCTTGTCATGCTGACAAATCCGTGTTTGGATCCCTTAGTGGCTGTCCGAGTAGGTTTTCGTGGTTTTCCTTCTCGTTTAAGGCGAATGCCGACAGCTTAACATCTTAAGCCGCTCCATAATAATTTAGGCGAATCCCGACAGCTTAACATTTTAAGCCGCTCCATAATAATAACTCATGCCTTGCCATTCTCCGTTTTTGTTGTCTAACTATTTTTTGAATACTAAGGCATGATTTATTATTATTAAATTAGATGTATCTTTGATTAATTTTGTCCATGACAACTACAAATGTATAAGTATAACATTAATATACTGTCATTTATATTTTAAATTCTTTGGGAAAGGCATGACTTGCCGAAAGATGTAAGATTGTTTTAAATATATGCATTTTTAAGTAAAACCAGACCTTAAATCGCCAACTAATAAATCTACTATATATATATAGTAGATTAAATTAGTCGGCGATTTAAAGTCTGGTTTTCTTTGATATGTATATATTTAAAACAATCTTACATGTTTCGACACATAGTGCTTTTTTCAAAGAAATTTAAAATATAAAAATATATTTTTTGGAAATAGCTAAGGATGAAAATTAGCAATTTCCAATCGACAGAATATTAATATCTATTAGCTTATACGACGTTTCCAATAAACTTGAAACCAAGTCCTGGTAGCTCAGTTGGTAGAGCGATGGTCCGGCAAGACGTGGACGTGACCTAGGACGCAATTTTTCAAATGAAAATTTTTGGACTGACTACCGTCGTAATTGTATATATATATATATATATATACACACATATATATATACACACATATATATATATATATATATATAGTAAATTCAATTTGTTAGCGATTTAAGGTCTGGTTTTACTTCAAAATATATACATTTAAGACAATCCTACATGTTTCGGCAAATGATGCCTTTTCCAAGGAATATAAAATATAAATACAACATACAAAGGTCACGAAATAATTTTATATATATATATATATATCAAAAATTAATTTAAATTCGGGTAAGCGGTCAATTAAAAAACTCCTTTATTAAATCACCCTATATTTCGCAACAGACTTTGTCGCTTCTTCTGGGGTAAAAAATGTAGAGTAGAAATAATAAAATTGACGTACAAAATATAAAAATGACTAGATTGATCTAATCATTTTTATATTTTGTACGTCAATTTTATTATTTCTACTCTACATTTTTTACCCCAGAAGAAGCGACAAAGTCTGTTGCGAAATATAGGGTGATTTAATAAAGGAGTTTTTTAATTGACCGCTTACCCGAATTTAAATTAATTTTTGATATTATATCACGGTCGATAATTTCGTTTCAATCAATTATATATATATATATATATATATATATATATATATAATTTAAACGAAATTATCAACCGTAATATATTGAATAAAATAAAATAAAAGCGGGAAGCGGTCTGTCAATTAAAAAACTCATTTATTAAGTATCCCTATATTTCGCAACAACTTTGTTGCTTCTTCCGGAAATAAAAATGTAGAGTTGACAAAAATAATAAAATTTAAATTTATATATATATATATATATATATATATATATATATATATATATATATATATATAGTAGATTTAATTAGTTGGCGATTTAAGGTCTGGTTTTACTTAAAAATGCATATATTTAAAACAATCTTACATCTTTCGGCAAGTGATGCCTTTCTCAAGAATTAAAAATATAAATGACAGTATATTAATGTCATACTTATACATTTGTAGTTGTCATGGACAAAATTAATCAAAGATGCATCTAGTTTAATAATAATAAATCAATATATATATATATATATATATATATATATATATATATATATATATATGTATATATATATATATATATATATATAGTAAAAAGTAAGTATTTCTTGGGAGTAGCTAATTTATAATAGCACCCCTCTAGCAAAGATATATTAATTGAAACATAAGAATGTAAGACGTGCTTTTATGTGATGATATTTGACATTTAATTATCGTGCCACAAAAACTTGATCATAGAAATCGATATTAGTAGATCTAACCTAGCTTAATTTGTATTACCACGGTTTAACTAGTAGATTCCCAAAGTCGTCTAAATCGACCCCCAGGGGTCGATTGAATTTTATTAATAAATGTACAAACCTTAAAATGTGTTTTTATTTTTCGCACTATAGTTACAAATTTAAATCTTTCAAAGTGAGTAGCACTATCAAATATGGTAACAAACGAAACAAAAAAATTTGGGGACCTCTGAATCTAACTAGTCGATTTACTTTTCTCCAGGCGAGGTTCTTTATATCAATATATATTTAGGTAAATATCTTTATTATATTATATTCTTATATTAAGGAAATCAATGAATAATAAAAGGGAGAAATATTACTTTTGAAGTACATAATACATTTTGGTGTTTAATATGTTTAATTTATATATATATATGATTTATTTATTTAATAGAACTTTGTAGGCATTAGTATTTATAATTCACAATTATGTAGATATGATAAAATCTTATTTAAAATTAATTAAAATTATTTAAAATATGAATATTAAGTTGAAATACTAACTTCATATATGAATTTATTTTTGTCTCCGCAGGAATGTTTTTAACATACCTAGATACTGCCGGTTGAATCTTTCAATTCTGGCTTGAATTTCTTCTGATTTAGGGTATGGATATCCAAGATCTGCTCCGAATACAACGGCTAATACTTCAGAAATACTGTAAATACGATGTTGGATGAGCTGTGAAGAATCAATTCTCCTGATTCATTTTAAATGAATAAACTTGATTATAAAGGTTTTATACAACCAATTCTCCTAGATCGTAGCACAGCAAAATACTAATCTTGCGATATCCAAAATAATACCTCGATTGATACCAATAGTATGTATCGGTTAAGTGTTAGTTAAGATCAAATTTATAATTAAGTGTATATTCATTATAAGCTTTTATTATTATCCTGTAATTGGTGTTGACTGTTGGGGAATAATAATAATTATTATTATTATGTATGATTCTGCCGTATACATATTTAAATATGCCATAATAAAATAATGCTGCAGTATACATAATTGTAGTCTGTATAACTGTGTGTATTTTTGAAATTGTCCATGATAATACATTTGAATGATTTATACACAATATTTTCCGAGACCTCTCTGGAGTCTTGTGAAGAAGGAGAAGTGTTACAAATGTTGAGTGCGTGAGGGATTTTCTGTTTGATAAGCGAATTGTACGTGGCAAGACACACGAAAACATATGCGTACAATATTCTTCCATTCTTTCCTGAAAGGTTGACAGTTAATTTTGCCTGCAAAAAAGAAAGGCGGTATGTGTTTAATTTGACTGCGGGATTTTTCCTTATTTCCAATTCATGACTTTACCCGCGCGTATTTGGGAATTTAAGAGCAGACTAGTTGAGAAAATAGATGTAAATATAAACACCAAGCAATTTCTATTCACATCGCGTAATTAAAATTTTTACGTGGTAAGTGTTTTAAATTACGCTAACGTAACTTAATATTATCGATTTTTCAATAATTAAATAAAAATGAAAAAGCAATATTTCTTAATTTCCACTTTATTTAGGTAAAATCCCATTACAATTGTTTTTTGACACAGTGTCTTCCTCGGATGGAGTATTGCAAACTAAACCTAAAGGATGTTGACAAATTTAAACTTAAATGTATTATTGTAATGAAAAAATAATTATACTCAGAAGGATGGTTCAATAATAGGCACTTTATATTCAAGATGTAAACTTTATTACACAAAGGGACCAACATTTCCCGAGTACAAACATAAAAACGGGAAAACCAAAATAAATAAAAGAATCAGTTGTAAAATAGGACTAATAAAGGTGAATTGCCGAAATCTATATGATTATTGAATGAATGGAAAGGCTACTTCGATTTAAAAAGATTTTTCAATTACTGAAAATCTCGTTTTCATTTAATATTTTTTTTAGGTTAAGAACTCCTAGAAATGTAAAAAATAGTAATTTGTACAGCAAATCGCTTAATGCATTAAATAGAAAATGTTGCTGTGGTTACTACGCTTTTGTTAATTCAATAGAAATTGTATTCCCTAGGTTGTAAGCGCAGTCATTGAGTCTTGCACAAAACGATTGTACGATTTTCATAATATCCGACGACCTTCAACAACAACTGGCGAAAATCACTAATTAACAATCAAATGCAAATTGTGCAATCATGATGTCAGGGACAATATTGTGAACACAGATCCCGAAAACATCACTACATAAATTAAGGAAATAAAAAGATCTTATGCTTAAAAATCCACGATTGATAATTAAACTAGAGACAATATTATAGATAATACTGGAACTTTATTTGGATCGAACTAAACGATTTCGAAAGACCATTCCGACTTTAGACCTGTCTCACCTCGATTGGTTAGAAAAACGCTCAACTTCTTCGAAAAATAACGACGAACATCTCTACTGCGATTATTTCTAATAACGCATCATTACGGATGCTAAGACGAGGATCTATGTTTATGATTCCGAAACAGTTGATCAATACAATGAATATGGTGCCAAAATTGAAGCAAAACAAAAAAAAAAACACGTCAATGTCGTTCAAAAATCAGTCATGTTCAGTCTTCTTTGATTACCGTGCTGCGGGAATAACCTATGTATACTCTTTGGGAGTTGTTTCGTTTTGTTTTGATTTTCTATTTTGTATTAGCGAAAAATTGTTTAATGCTCTTGTTTGGTTTCAATGCCGCTTTGATGTTATTTGGTTTAAATATTTTTTATTTATTTGAATCACTTTCAGCGTCATTATGTTTCGTATTGTTATATTTGCTTTTATATATTCTTTTTTATAATATGATGGTTTATAAATTTTTCGGGAAAATTACTTTTTACAAGTTTGAAATTTTTTTCTGATTTCCCTTAACATATATAATGCTAGTAAGTTATTAATAATACTGATTTTATATTTTTTACGTGGAATTATATTAAAGTTTATATATATTGTGTATTTGTTTGAAGCACTAGTCAATTTTTATTATTCGTTTGTTTCTAATAAGTATGTCTCAAAAGTTTTGGCATAAATACAAAACAACTCTATGAAAAAAATTTAAAATATCAAAATATCGGGATGACTTTGCAAACAAAAGTAATTCAATGATTTGTTATTTTAATGACAGTTCAGTTACCGAAATCGATTATGTTGTAGTGGCTTGCAAATTAGAGCTTAGAAAAACCGTTTATAATTTAGTTGGCCAGATGCCTAAAGTTCATATAGTCCAACTTTTTAAAAATCATGTGCCGCGAGTAACCATATATCGTGCGATAGCAGAATGCGAGCAAGGTTGCCGTGCCTAAATCTTCCGAAAAGTGGAAGACCGAGACTGTTAACCGGGCATAGAGCAAACCAATTAATCGAAAGTGTTAAAAATAAAATTGGACAGTCATTGAGAAAACTTTTACGTTTCGGTGTTTCCAAGGATAGAATTTCCAGATATATGAGGTGCAGAATATCGCAAGAGAAATAAATGTTCCAAATATATGCCCAAATCAGTTAGCTAGAATACCGACATGTTGCCGTGCTTTAAGGCGCTTTCATTTTGCAAATAACAAAATTATCGTCATAGATGATGAAAAGTATTTTAATCTAAGTAATTCCGAAAGTAAAGGAAACGACGGTTTTTACATCGTCAATATAGATGAATTTACAGACAATATAAAATACCAGCAAAAGGCCAAATTTGCTGATAAAGTTTTAGTTTGGTGCGCGATATTAATTGGTGGAATTTCTAGACCTTATGTTGGACGAGTTAGAGGCAAAGCAGTCGAAGTTATATTAACTTGATATAATGATCGATGATATTATATTTTGGCCGGACCTTGCTTCCTGCCATTATACATGCGAATCTCCAAAATATAATAATTTCTGAAGTTTCATTAAACAAACATTATGTACAAATTTTATTAAAATTGATCAACTCCTACTGTGTGTTCTGATTTTATATATATTATATAAAAGTATTTATACTACCTTTCTATTTGTTACAAATTTATATTATTCTCTATTTTATCGAATGCTATAAAATCCCATGAATGAAAAATTGAAAATAAAAATTCCACGAAATACCCTTTATACGAAAAGAGGAGAAAGGCATATGTAAGTAATGCCTTCATATAAAAAATCGCAGTCCAATGATTACGCAGTAATGAGAAAATTATATTTATTTATTAGAGTCCAGCCCTGTCTCAGTTAAATATATGAGCGGGGTTACAGGCTTCCACCTCAATATTCATTAGTAATTCTCGTTACCGATTAATTATATTGTTTTATAGGTTTTTGTCAGTACCACACACAAATTTAAAGAAAAGAAATATATATGTAAATAATTCCATACAAATAATAAAAAACCAGGTATCTATCCCATTGGACACGCACATCATTGACATGCTACATAAAGCTTTTTGTTTTATGACGATTTTTATTTTATTATAAACATAATAATTTTATTTTAAATGAAGTTTAACGTTCATTTAATTTTCGTCACATTAATTACGTGCGGCATACGTTTCTCGACAAATTCGACGTAAAGGCTGTTATTGATATCCTCATAAACCTCATAATAACCGCACTACATGTGTGGGTATAATGTTTTTATATGAAAATATCAACATTTACTGTTTCTATGAATAGTAACTGTTATCGTCTAACAATGTCTAGGAAATCTATCGATTTCTTCTGTAGGACAATGAACTTGAATTACAGCTGTATTTCGATAAATATAGAATAAACAAAGACATGGGCCGACTTTAACTACATTTTTGTCCTAAAAATTTGGAAATTTTCGATAAATTAAAAATATTTCTTTTTTAATTTTCAGTTAGACATTTATACGTATTGTTCATATTCGCATAGCTTGGGCGTTATTCAGCGGCAACCCTGTATAATAACTAGTGTCTACTAATATTTTTTAATGCAATTAGTTAGAAATCTTTTCTATATTTTGCTGAAAGAAATTGAGGTTGGTGGAGAGAAGTTATTAATACTTTTAGAATTAGCACTACTCAATACACAGCTATTCTGTTGTTGCTACAACAGAGTAACCAATTTGCTTTACTATCTACATTACTTTTCGATTAGTTGTTCTATTTAATATTACTATATTTGACAATAAGTGTAATACTTTATATCTTCAGTAAATAATATTAATGATTATTTAAAGAAAAAAGCGTATTTTATAAATTTTAACATTTTAACGTAATAATATATATTAAATAATCACATTAGTTCTAAGTATATCATTAGAAACATAAAACATAATCAAGAAATACAATGGCTTGACAATAACGGGACATATTAAAATATTTCACACTGAATACATTATCGATATATTCAATTAAAGGCGCGTTCCTTTTTACATTTTTTTATTAACCGACGCGAAGAGGTCATTGCAATCCTTTCAATGCCACTACTCGCGTTTCAAACGAGAGATGAATTCAATGAGATCGTGACGTAATTAACAAAAAATGTACACGAAGGTCGCAAAAGGTCCATTAAATGGTACTTGCGCCACGTCACAATTTGTTAGCGTGTATACGCGAATTAAGCGAGTGTCTAATTTGGAGCATCAGGAAGGAATAATATGATTCATGAACATTAATTGGCATAAACATGTTTTGAATGAATGCTACAATATACGCAGTAAATAACAACGTGTGATCATATTAAACAATAACATTCTAGATAGAATACATTAATTATTATTTTTTTCATTTTAGATTAATTATCAATATCTGTGGGATTATTTAATGAGGTTAAGTTCAAAAGCTATTTGAAATTTTACAATTTGCTAAAGAACTTTCAATAGCTATTGTAAATAAAATTGATCATTGACCTTTGGAAAATATACACGAATGCGCCATCATCTTGAATAAGAGAAACGCAAAAAAAGAAGCATTAGAAATGTTAATCTACAGAATTAACCCATAAACATTCCAATTGTTCTTTAATAGGGAGAAATGACGATTTAAATCCTTTAAAGATGGTGTTATGTAAAAATAATTGACAGGTTGCGCATTTACTTTAAAAACGAACAATTATTTTCTGAATTAGATGCACATTTATTTTCCAACAGACACAAATTGTTATCTCTAATATGATAGCTTTTGTTCAAGAAATGAATAAAATTTTCTAGACTTATTATATACTGATATTACTCAGTTAAAGTTTCAAATATTTATCTTGCTTTATTCAAGTTTATTAATTTTACTCTGAAGCAAGGACTGTCCACAAAAAACTGTAAAATTAACCGTGACATAAGTCTAATAATACAAAAGATGATGACTAAATTGGAAATATTTATACAACATGCATGGGCGGCGAGCGAAAATTTATATATTGCTCATTACTATTTATTCATACTGTATTGCGATATTTATTGTACACCTTTCGTATGTCTCAAAATGTATACGCTTTTTGGTGGCGGCGTAGACTGGAGGATATATCCGAACCAGCTTCGTTGCCGTCCATTAAAGTCCTCTTGATATCCCCGCTTTAATTGAATTGATTACTAATAATTTTTTCGTTATATATATATATATATATATATATATATATATATATATATAGATAATTATTTCGTGACCTTTGTATGTTATGGTAGATTTAATTAGTCGGCGATTTAAGGTCTGGCTTTACTTAAAAATGCATATATTTAAGACAATCTTACATGTTTCGGCAAATTATGTCTTTCTCAAAGAATTTAATTATACACCAGGGATGGCGTACCTTCCAAAATAAAAGAGGATCTTGATTTGAATTTGGTCTTTCGAGGTATTGCCTTTTAGTTATTATTATATCAGCTGTAATTGATTTTACTTTCTCTTTTTCTCTATTGTTTCGATTACAGGCATTTGTTTTTTATTTACAGGATCTATTTTCTTCATAATATTAAACATTTTTTTGTTCTAGAAAAGAAGCAGCCCCAGTAGCATTTTCAGTATTACTAAAACCTTCTCTTTTAAATCGAGGGTGTAAAACAGTTTTTACTCTAGTAGCTGATCGTCCCTCATATGAAAATAGCCTTGCTTTAACAGATTTCAAAAGTTTGTTGCATAATGTCTTCCCTTCGTCAATCTTTAATTCCAGTAGTGATGCTGTCAGATAATTGTACAGTCCAAAAATTCTTGGGATTGTTAAGGAAATAGTAACATATTTATTACCTACAAGAATTTCCCACTACATATTTTTAAGATAAATTTCTCCAAGATACCACGAGGTGTTATTTGTTTTTCTCGTGTTACTGAAATGCCGCCAATACGTGGGTTACGATCGATATTAGAAGTATGATGTAATGTGAGGACGTTCAACAATCATATAAAAAATCTATTTGTACTTTTTTGTTATCAACGCTTTCATATTGTTTTTCTTTCTTTTTTTTTGATACACTAATTTTACTATCTTAGATATATTTCATCCTTAAAGAAATACTATCCATTTTCTTTGAATTTGTTAAAAATATTTAAAATTGTCTTCGCACAATGTATACGCCTGTTGGGATAATTAAATCTGCTCAGATTCTCTTAACATTAATGCCATTTAAAATATTTATAATTAGTCAATATTAACAATAAAATTTCACAACAGTCTGATAGATTAGAGTAAAATGCTTGCTTTCAAACATAACTTGATTTTGCATGAACTTTTTTAAATTTTTCTGTTAATTTCTTTAGATAAAGAAAAAATATATATTTCTGAATGTAGTGTTTAATTCTCTTCTTTCAGAAATTGCAACAATATGCTGGGTGTTCAATTTGAAAAATATAGTAGGAAGCATTTCCAGTCAAACCGGGAATAGAAAATAAATATCAATGTTATGAGTAAATTCGTAATTTTGAACTATATATCAAAAATAAATAACTTCTGGAAAAACAAAGTTATGCGACCGTTCCGGGACTTTATACTAACCCTGCATATATATATATATATATATATATATATATATATATGTATATATAATTGAAACGAAATTATCGACCGCGATATATTATAAAAAATTAATTGAAATTCGGGTAAGCGGTCAATTAAGAAAAAAAACTCCTTTATTAAATAAGCCTATATTTCGCAACAGACTTTGTCGCTTCTTCTGGGGTAACTACAAGATTAATGAGAAAAATAACAAAAAATAAATAAGAATATAAAACAGTAGTAAAAATACTTACAAAATATAGAGTTGATGAAAATATAAAATTGAAGTACAAAATAAAAAAATGATTAGATATAAAAAAAAAGTAACTATAGAAACAAGCCTTAAGAACTTTTAAAGAACATGTATATGAAAAGTTAAAACATGAAAAATAAAAAATATAATGCAATATAAATTAAAACAACATATGGAGCAAATAACAAAACGATTTAAGATCGTCAACTAACAGTCAAACCCAGTATATTAAAATAAATTATACTAAGACCATTAGTATCAGATCTATATTTATGTTATTTGTGTCTCTGTTGATGTGGACCACTTCTAAAAATGTTCTTTTTTTATGGTTATTTTCAACGTCTAAGATCTTAACGTCAACAAAATTGAAAGTATGGTCACGATCAAGTGCATGGTCCACCAATGCACAAGATCTCTTACCAATACGGACATCACTTTTATGCTGAGTAATGCGCTGTTTTAGCCACTGTGATGTCTGACCTATATAAACGCCACAACAATCCGAACATGCAATCCTGTAGACAACATGACTATTTAAAAAGAAAGGTGTTATGTCTTTGATCTTACTATACAACTTCTTCAAGGTATGGGTGTTGTATTTAGCAATTTTAATGTTATTAAATTGTTTAAAATGCGATACAATTGTATGAGTAAGACCGCCAATGTATGGGATTTTTTTGTAAATCACACTGTCTGCAGGAATGTCCTCAGTAGGGCCATCAAAAAAGTTTGAGCTAAATATCAATTTATTAAGTATATGCTTAGGATAGCCATTGTTGACAAAGATGTTGAAAAGTTCTTTAAGATTGTCATTTAAAAAGGTTTCATGACAAATATGTGATATTCGGTTTCTCATACCTATAATGGTGTTATACTTCTGATTGAGAGGATGATGAGAGTGATAATTAATGAACCGATCAGATGAAGTTGGTTTTCTATACCAATTCAAAATGATACAATTATTATCGTCACGAATTACTAAAACGTCCAAGAAGGGCACGCTATTGTTATTTTCTTTTTCCACAGTAAATTGTAAGTGTTTGTTGTAGCTATTAAAATTTTTTAATGTTAGATCTATTTTTTCTTGTGGAACAGAGCAAACAATGTCATCAACATACTTGTACAAGAACGGTAATGGAAATGGTAACTTAGCTATCACACTCTCCAACAACTGATCCATAACTATCTGAGCTAAAATTGGGCTGATGGGCGAACCCATAGGAGAAAAAATAGATCTAACATTAAAAATTTTTAATAGCTACAACAAACACTTACAATTTACTGTGGAAAAAGAAAATAACAATAGCGTGCCCATCTTGGACGTTTGTTTAAGGTTTGTTTCTATAGTTACTTTATTTTTTATATCTAATCATTTTTATATTTTGTACGTCAATTTTATATTTTCATCAACTCTACATTTTGTAAGTATTTTTACTACTGTTTTATATTCTTATTTATTTTTTGTTATTTTTCTCATTAATCTTGTAGTTACCCCAGAAGAAGCGACAAAGTCTGTTGCGAAATATAGGGTTATTTAATAAAGGAGTTTTTTTTTCTTAATTGACCGCTTACCCGAATTTAAATTAATTTTATATATATATATATATCTATATATATATATATATATATATATATATATATATATATATATATATATATATATAATAACTTCGTGACCTTGGTATGATATGGTAAACCTAATCAGTAGGCGATTAAAGGTCTGTATATTACTTCAAAATATATGTATTTAAAGAACTCTACATGTTTCGGCCGTATACGCCTTTATCAAGAGAATACAAAATATGAATGACAGGATATAAAATATTATATTTTATATCCTGTCATTCATATTTTGTATTCTCTTGATAAAGGCGTATACGGCCGAAACATGTAGAGTTCTTTAAATACATATATTTTGAAGTAATATACAGACCTTTAATCGCCTACTGATTAGGTTTACTAATACAAAATATGAATGACAGGATATAAAATATTATATTTTATATCCTGTCATTCATATTTTGTATTCTCTTGATAAAGGCGTATACGGCCGAAACATGTAGAGTTCTTTAAATACATATATTTTGAAGTAATATACAGACCTTTAATCGCCTACTGATTAGGTTTACTATATATATATATATATATATATATATATGCAGGGTTATTGATTGGTTTGCTGTCGAGAATGATACGGAGCGTTGTCCATCACTATCACACTATCTTTTGGTAAATTTGGCAGCAAAGTGTCACAAAACCATTCCTCAAATAAAGATGAGGTCATATCTTCATGGTAATCTAAACTTGAGGATTTAACATTTTTAGCAGATAATAGCGGCTGTCTGATCCATCTTTTTTCTGACCCAGCATGAAGAATGATTATTCTCTTCCCTCTCGAAACCGGCGCGTCCAACTGACACATACTTGAACTATCCACCCAACCTTTGCAAATTGTGTCATTGGTGTCATACCACGTCTCGTCTAAATAACATATGAATCGTCCTTCCTGTCTATACCTTATAATTGCCGTTAAGTATTCATATCGAAGTTTCTGTAACCTCGGGCTTTCCATAATTGTGCGACGTTTGTCTATAGTGCCAAACTTAAAACCAGCTTTCGTTAGCGTCCCCCACAAGGTTGCTTTAGACCACTGAATATTTATAGGCTCATCACTGATTCTTTTATGTAAGCAGTCAAGTGTAGATACAACATTTCCTCTGTAGAAGGAGTATACTTGCTGCCTAATAGTATCAATTTCATACTCTTCAATTTTTCTCGGTGCTCCTTTGTCACTTCTTTGCTTTCGAGGCCCTGCGTTATTCTCAATTATTTTATATATTGTTCCAAAAGGCACCTTGGTTAATTGCGACGTTCGTTGAATGTTCTGGGTTCTGTAGTTCGTTATTTTCTTCCATCAGGGTATGATAGACATTGAAAATTAACTGTTTTGCATCTTCTGATATATGCTTTCTCTGTCGTGCTCCAAGAGTATTATCACTATGCACATCATAATCACTAACACTTTCAGCAAAATGTCGCCAGATGTTCGTTAAGTAAAGAGAGAAAAAAAAATCAAATATGTTAACAGCAGTAAAGATTAACAATAAATGATAAATAGACTCAATATTAGATGTAATATATACCAACTCTCCTAACTATATTTAATTAAATTTTGTTTAACGCTAAGAAATAAGTAATTAAACTTCTAGTTTCAAAATTTTGTTTAATAAATATAAGCACTTATTTCATCTAAATTGTAATTTAATGACTATTTAACTATATATAATAACTATATATTCAAATTAACAACTGTTGGTACTTATATTATTATTAAATGTTATTTCAACTAAATTGCAGTAATTACAATTTACTTAAATTTTGTCATTACGGACCTCAGCAGTTTGTTTGCGTAAAAGATAATCGTATTGAGCGGCCAGGTAGTTACTGCCGCAGGTGGTGAAATAAAAGCATTAGAGCCGTTCAAAGTTATATTCTTATAATTTTAAATAAACTATACATACATTTTTTATTGTGTTTTTTATAGCGTACCTCCCTCCGCTTATAAAGTATCCATTTTTTGTCCCTCGAGCGTATATATAATCGTTGCAAATAATGAGGGACTGGTAGCACAAGAGAAAGGGTTTTTAAAATATACCGACTTCTTTTGTCATCGATACACTAAATCTGTAAGATTATATTCAAAAACAAAATTATTTCAAACCACCCAGTTGCTTCCTTCTGGGTTTCAGAAAATACTTAATGGGCTTCCCTCGTAGTTCTCGATTGGTAAAGTAAAAGTACGTGTATAATGAGATTATTGAGGTTCCCAAGATCATTAACAATTGTTATTCATTTATTTTTTTTCCATTGAATATGATTTACACTTTCCATACAGACAATTTAATAAACCAGACTAATTAAAATGTATAACATACAACAATAAAAACTCAGTTAATCTGTAAAAGATATAAAGATATTGTGGACAGAATGCGCACTGAGAAAGAGAACTTACATTGCATTTATCATTTATGGTCATCATTTTGCATTAAGTAGTACAAAGAGAAGGCCACAAAACACATCGAGCTGACTATGAAAGCGTTTTATGGAAAACAAAGGTAAGTTGCGGCGACCTCGATTGCATTTGTTATATGGTTTAGTGTCGTTGCCCCCCAGTTTATGCACGCTGTCGGTTTGTTTTTTTTCGGTCGCTAGCGTTCTTTTCCAACCGGTTCTCGTATCGAAAATCTCGGATGGCGACGACGAGAGCAATTGTTTCTTCTATTTGTGTACATGTCAGATTATTGTGTCTATAAGTTTAATAGGCAAGTTTATCGATTTAACGTTCGAAAGGCAAATAGCATCTGATGCTACTACAGTGCTTAAATATTAATACTTTTTAACACAAATTTAAAATTGGAAATTATGATAGAATTAGTTATTTGTTATTCTGTTTACTTATTTATTTCCTTCAGACATTGTTATTTTATTTAATAATATTTAAACGTGTAGATTTTTAAATGAAAACTCTAAAAAAGACTTACCCACTTTGTATTAAAAATTGGACACATACCTGGAAAAAAAATATGTATTAGTATTGTCTCAAACAATCAATTATTGTTTTTGAAAAAATCGTTTTAGTTTTACCAAAAAATTGAACATCATTTAAAATATACATTACTTAAGTATCTAGAGGGTGATTGACAGATGCATAGGGAAGAATTGCCTAGCAGATCGCCCTGTAACCAATCTCTAATCAACCGGGATAATTAACGAACTGGGCGTTCAACCCTTTAACCAGGCTATTTTCAAAGTCTATTGAAGACAAGTGAATAACAGTGGCCATTTTTCTAGATATAGTAGGAGCATTTACTGATGTCTTAGAAAGGAAAGGAAAGGATAAGCACTTGTGATAGTCAGATGGGTCAGGCCATGCACAGAAAGAAGAAAAGAAAGAAGAAAACTGACTTCCCCTATGGGGAAAGTCACCGTTGCGGCCAGAGCAGGTGGAGGTTGCCCAAAAGTGAGGAGGTGCTATCACTTCTCTTGTGGGCTCTCTTAGTAGATGATCTCCTTAAGAGACGAAAACTTTCAGAATAGAAAAATATGCAGCTCTTGGAGGAAGACGAATAGAGTAATTTATCAGAATAATTGAAACATACATGAGTAGGTAAAACCCCACCAGTTTTGTATAATATAAAGGTATTTTTAATAATATAAAATATTATTAAAAATCTGGTGTGAAGAACACAAATACAGGTTCACTATTAATATTTTTTGTGAACGTGTCCGAACATATCCCTCCCCAGAGACGTAGATACGTATTTCGCCTTTCTACAGGCTCATCGGTACGCCCCTGCTGGAGAAAGGATAATGTCAGACACATTCACAAAAAAGAACCACATCGCCACATCACCGAAATTATCCAGACCGGTCGTAGAAGTAAATTCAGCGCTGCCTGTTTGGAAGGGCGTCGTTACTTCACATTGGTTATGTGGACGGGGCGAGGTAGTTCGGCTGTCGGACAACAGGCAGCGCTGAATTTACTTCTACGCCCGGTCTGGATAATTTCGGTGATGTGGCGATGTGGTTCTTTTTTGTGAATGTGTCTGAGAATATCCTTTCTCCAGCAGGGGCGTACCGATGAGCCTGTAGAAAGGCGAAATACGTATCTACGTCTCTGGGGAGGGATATGTTGGGACACGTTCACAAAAAATATTAATAGTGAACCTGTAATTGTGTTCTTCACACCAGATCTTTAATAATGTTTTACATTATTAAAAATACCTTTGTATTATACAAAACTGGTGGGGTTTTACCTATTCATGTGTGTTTCAATTATTCTGATACATTGTACATGCGGTTAGTCCGTAGTATGAGTGAAGACACAAACAAAATGCAGTTTCTAGAGAGATTGGCTGTACCACCTTTGGAAGGGCGTCGTTACTTCACATTGGTTATGTGGACGGGGCGAGGTACTTCGGCTGTCTGACAACAGGCAGCGCTGAATTTACTTCTACGCCCGGTCTGGATAATTTCGGTGATGTGGTTCTTTTTTGTGAATGTGTCTGAGAATATCCTTTCTGCAGCAGGGGCGTACCGATGAGCCTGTAAAAAGGCGAAATACGTATCTACGTCTCTGGGGAGGAATATGTTCGGACACGTTCACAAAAAATATTAAGAGTAATTGTAGTTTAATTTCTTTTTTTTTGATCAACTGCAAAAATTTTAATTTTAATTTTATTTTATTATGTAATCGTAAATAATAATAAAGAATTTTCTCCTATTTTAAACTTCTTTTATCAAAGTGGGCCGATCATTCTGCACAACGCCATAACTTTTCATTCTGAACAACTTTTCTAAGTAACACTTTGGCGTAATGTGATGGGTAAAGGTGCTTTACCTGAAACGACAATAATTTTTGTTCAACTATGAAGGCCTTGCTTGATTTTAAAAAATCGAAAGTTTCAGAGTAAGCAGGGTGGAATCCGAAAATATGAAATTCCATCTGTGGAAAGGTGACTCTGATGATATATTCACAAATTCTGTGGAGAGCATGTGCTACACAAATAATATGCAGCATATTAGGATATGTTTCCTCAGAGACACCTTTGCGGAAGTTGATAGACTTGTATTCGCTTTTAAAAAAGTTTTCAGAAAAGAACCATCAAAAATACTGCCTCCCTCTCCAGTAATAACTAGATGGGGAACATGTTTGGAAGCTACTAGTTTTTATGCAAGGAATTTCTATAATTTACAAAATTTCGTTACACGTTTAAATGACGATGCTCGAAGTATTTCTGAGTGCAAGGAACTAATACAAATTCCAAATTAAAAAAATTAGTTGTACTTTCTTTAGGAATACTTTGGAAATTTGCCAAAACTAACCACTTATTTTGAAAATCTAAATTTTAAATTAAATTATGGATTAACCATATTAGATGTGGCTATTAATAATTTGAAAAATATTCCAAGTGACTTCGGATGTGGCCTTCGGCAAAAGTTTGAAGCAATTCTTAATAGAAATCCAGATTTAATTACATTGCGGCAATTGTGTATGGGGACAATGCCCCATGAACAGATCGGCTACATTTTCTCACTACCTACAATATAGGTGTAATTTGATAGATTTTTTTAAAAACGTAAAATAACACTAACATTATTCGTTTTATATTTTTAATTTAGTTTGTAACGTGCTCTCTACCTGTAAGTACCTGATGATGTCACTGTGCCGACGAAATAATTGTCCTTTTACGAATACGTATTATAAAGTGAATATTTTAATCATTAGTTTTATTTATATTTTAAACTAATTTATAATAGTAAGTCACAATACCGAAGAATAAATGAATTTAAATGTTGTAAATCATTGTTTATTTTTAATTTCACAACAGCTACATATTGAATTATGATAGTATGCATGAACTGATGCATTCAGTTGATAATATAAACACCCTATTAATTAAATAATTTTAAATTCAATATTAAATTGTTATTCTGAACCTCATACTAAAAATTTGTTGGGTATATTATCTAATAAAACAATAACTAACAAATACAAACCCAATATAAATTCAAGAATCGCAATTAGCAATATTTTAGGTTTTAGTTCACTGACGTAGTAGTTTCAAGTACTGCTAAACACAATTAAAAACAATACTTGTCGACGCTCCGATCAGGATTAATTGCTCATATTATTGTCGTATGAAGTAAGTAAGTGAGACGAGTTTCTAAGGACACTGTAATTTTCCGAGCTGTTTACATCGACGAAATAAACGAACATTCGGAGACACTTTCCAATAATACCAGTGAAAGGAAAGGAAATAAATCGCAATTATTTAGTTTCTGTCCGTTCTAATGGTTCCAATTATAATGACGAGAGAAATATATTGTTTAGTAAATTGCTCCTCTTCTACGCCTTCAAATTGTTGAAGTGTGAATAATTTCTAAGCATTTTTTGTACGCTAATTTCTAAAAATTAACGTAATGACCATACCTATTTCCGTTTTAGTGTCTAAGAAACTTAATAAATTTAAAATGCCATTATTGAATTATTACGAAGTAAATAACAAGAAAATGTGGTATAATCTTATAAGATAGTTAGTAAGAATTAAAATAAATAGAAACAAGAATTTCGTAACCATAATATAAATCAATAAACTCTAAATACATATTTCCACAACTACGATGCCATCTTCAGTAGAACAATCTAAAAAATAGTGTTTAACTTAGCGTCTTTGGTTTAGGTACGATCGTTGAAAATATACTCTTCACTAAATCACCAGTGGGATAACACTGAGTCTTATCTCCGCAAATTCGGAAGGATTAAAACAATTTTTAAATTGCGGCAAAAAAGATAAAGCGAAAATAAGGAACCATTTTGATCTTGATTTTTTTGGGGAATTAAACTCTAGAAAGTGCTAAAATAACAAATCAAAGCAACAAGAAGTATACGAGGTCCGATTCAGATGTTCCCGAACTGATGTTGTAACATGAGAATCCAAAATAATAGAGACGGACACCAATAAGTGGTGAGTGGTATACATATTATTATGGATTTTTAATTAAACATAATTTAATTTAAAAATGTACATTTATTTGGGAAAAGACTGTATATTGAAAATGTTTTTAAATTTTCGAAGTTTAACTAGAGTGAAAAACTTATTATCCGAGGTTGAAAGGGGAGTATCTAGTAGACGACTATAAGCTGTGAAACGACAAGGTTGCTTTCTTCGATATATATATTATATATTTAAATTAGTTTCGGGCTTGATTTGAAAGTGTTAATAGTTGATGTTATATTGTTACTAAATTCCCGACATTTATGGAGATATATTTCTCGTTGTATTGATGATTAAATTTGAGTAAGCACCTTTTATCGGAAGAGTCTCCATACTGAATTTTTTGTAAGTAGAATTAAAATTTTATGACGTCATAAGAAAAATAAGAGATATTTCCATTGTATTAAAAATAAGTAGTTAAAAGATTTAATTATTAGAAATATAGATAATAGTTTTTATATTACAATTTTTGGTTATAAGTTTATATATGAAAGTTTGTTCGAGTGGATTCAGGTTTTTTTGTGCTTGGTGATTGCACATGCGTAATTTTGTTCGCGTTTCAGTATTCGAGTATACAACGTGGTTTTCTTTGAAGAATCTAATATTATCTTGATTATTTTAGATCAGTTTGATCGGAGTAATTAATGAGGATGTTTTCCATTCATTTAGCTGTCAATTATCAATGAATGTTTTTACCTCAAGTATTTTTGTATGATACAGCATCTTTATACTTTGTAAAGATATATTTTTTATTTTTTTTATTTTTGTATTAAATATTTATTTCACCTTTTAAACTGCGTTTGTTTTACTTACTCACTCCAATTTTGTTAAATATTAATTTTATATAAAATAAGTAAATAAATTTTTGTGAACATTTCACTGGCGCTCAACTTACATTTTAGACACGTATTTCCGAAGTGGAACCCGAGAAGTTAGAGGTCTCACATTTGAAAATTCACCGGCTGAGAAACCTAGTTGGGAAAACTAGTTGTGGATGGTGGCGTGCTAAATTTTCAACTATTCATAGCAATATGTATATGTGTATATACGGAATGTTTGTGACAAGTTTCAACGTGATCACCGCAGTTTCCACTAGGTCACGTGCAGATGTGTAAAGTGGTAATTGTGTCCTGTCACGATCACTATAATCGATGAAAAATATGAGCAACGCGCATGTATTCAATTTTGTTTTTATCTTGGAAAACGGCTACTGAGACATATGGTATAACTCAGCAAACATTTGGTGAACAATCAGTGAGTGGAACACAAACTTTTGAGTAGTTTGCACATTTTAAGACCGGTAAAACGCTCATTAATGACGACGAACGAAAAGGGAGATCTTCGACGTCTGCCACACCCTAAAAATCGCAACAGATAAAGACCGCCGTTGTACTATTCTTAATATCTGCGATAAAGTTGTAATCGGATATGGTGCATATCAATGAATTATGACTGAAGAATTGGGCATGCACCGCATTGCCGCGAAATTTATTCCTGAGACGCCATGACTTATTAACGAAAGCATCAAGGACTACCGTTCTTCGCCTCCCCTGTTCACAAGACCTAGCTCTCTGCGACCTTGGTCTCTTCCTGAAACTTAAACTGCAGCTAAAAGCCGACGTTTTGATAGCATTGAAGAAATTCAAGAGGATTCACAAGCGGATCTCTACACGTTCACAGAAAACGACTTGACTTCCTGAATATCTTACAGATCTGCAAAGAACGTTGGAACCGGTGCATAGTTGCGCAAGAAGACTTCGAAAGTGACAGCAACCGCCAGGAATAAAAGTTAAGTTTCGAATTTTTATAGCGCGTCAATTCTGGAACATCTGTATCGCACCACGTATATCAACCCCTATAGAACCCCCATTCTGTAAGACTAATTTTTGGATATGTCCTTAAGATCGAATAACAGGCCATTGTCCTTTAAGGAACCATCTGCACAAAATGGGCACAAGAGGAAAAACTATCCTTCATGTAATACATATTTGTGAAGAACTAAAGGGACTCAGGCAGAAACATTGCGGAATAGATCTATTAGATCCTACGAAGGTACTCAAATTTACCTTGAGGAAGATAATGGCTTTTATCGACGACGTAAGACTAACAAAGTGGAACTGAGTGATCTATTGGAGGTGATATAAAGATCATTATTCTCAAGTGCCTGGGCTGGTGTTCAGGCCTTATTTGATAGGGACGAATTTGGTGAAGATTGTCTACCAACGCCTGATGTTGTCACTAGTGTTGATGAGGTGTGTGAAATAATTGAACAAGATAACCACGCCACATGCTGTGAAATTAAAGCACCCTTAGGCCTTAGCATAAAAGCAATACACCACATTTTGTAGGAATAAGTCGTTGGATCCCACACAATTTGACAGAAGCTCAAAAACCAGGGCGTGTTAAATGTTGTGAAGAAATACTAAAAAAATCAAGTGAGATCGTTCAAATTTAATCTACAATATCGTTACTGATAACTAGACTTGAATTTACTCGAATGATCCTAAAAATTAACAAGAACTCACCGTTTTGGCCTTTTGAAGGGAACCAAAACCTATAATAGTTGTTCGTTCACAAGAGCTGCAAAGCAAATCGTCACTTATGTCTTCGACGTTACTGGAACATGGAGCAACTGTCAATTTTGAGAATAGGACAATCCTGAACGTTGACTGGCATACCACAATTTAGACATGAAACAAATATACATTACACACATCTGTATCTGTACACATGTAATACACCTTGTATTTTCCAGCATTTACTTGTTACTTACATATTTAATATGTATTTACAATTAAATAATAAACTTGTAGATAATGATGTTCTCAATGAAAGCATTATATGGCTAAAATCATTTTCCGAACCATCGGATATTGTGCAAATGCATTGGGATTCCATCTTTTCACCTTTGAATGAAGGAGATCAAACAAAGTATCAACTTTAAAACACTTTCTAAAGGAATGGCTGATATTAAAGAATCAGAGCCATGCATAGTGATTTTCTATTCATATTTATTCTCAATTTTACTAACGTAATGTATTTTTCATGTTGAAGGGGACTTTTCAAAGTTATACCCAGTTAGGGCAATGACAGTTTATAAAAAGTGGCATTCGTTTTTCAAAAAGTTTCAGTTGATCGAAACAATAAACACAAAACAATTGAATGAACTACTCTCAAATTTAGATACAGATGAGATAAATTAAGATACATTAATAACTTTTACAATATGAGTTACAAATGAAACATGTATGCATTACACATATCTGTATCTGTACACATAGACATACACCTCGTATTTTCCAACATTTACTTCTGCCAAGGCACGTGTTTCTGTCACAGCAGTAGACTTCGTCAGTTTGGCTAGTGAAGAAAAGTTTTACGGAACGCCTCAAAGGTACAGCAAATTTTGTCCTGTCACGTCGCACCAGATAATCTGGTGACATCTGACGGACAAAAGAGACTACGCCGAATATAGCAATTTTCTCTCGTCCAGCTATGCCGGTAAAGAAGGGAAAAAAATACGTATATAGGTGAAGGCAGCAAATATACTAAAGAAATTTGAGTACATCCATACGTTTACCACGCATTACGCATTTGTTACAATTGAAACAGATATGCATTACGCACATCTGTATCTATACACATGAACATATACCTTGTATTTTCCAACATTTACTTCTGCCAAAGACAAAGATGTAATAAAACCATTTTCAATGATAAATATTTTCTTTTGTTTGTTATTCGGGGTATATGAATAACTAAAGCAAGGAAATTTCGCCACACGCCAGACGCGGTTGCCTAAAAGTTCTTCTTCTTCTAATTTTTGGGTTGGACGCCAGCATGTTCAGGCACAGTACTCTTTGTACCACCTCCTATAGATCTCGCAGTTCTACTATATCTTGTGTTCTCGATAAAAGTCTTCTCAGGGGAAGTTTGAGTAGCCTCTTAGGATTCAATAGATCTCTTGCGAAATGTTTCTATCCTTTCAGTTCCTCACAAGTGCTTATTACATAAAGGCAAGTTTCCTCCTGTTTTTCACATCGCCTAAACTAGGGTTCGCTAACCAAGCCCAGACTGTGCAGATGCTTCCTTAAAGGACAATGTCCGGTTATTAACGCTTAAAAGTTGACAGAAAATAAATAGTCAGAAGAATATTATAAAACATGCTCAAACACTTACCGGTTTAAGAGTCTTCCACGAAGCCACAACGGGATAACATCTGTTATATATTTCAATAGTTAGATATACGTCCATTGTTGCTTTAGCCAAGCAAGAACGACGTGCACAATAGATATTTTTGAATGCCAGAAACGACCGTTCTATATCTAGTGATATTATATTTGTATATTTAAAATAATCTTTCCTGTAACTATCAATGTATTTCGAAATATACTTCGAATATTATATGAGGTATTCCACCATATCTTGAAATTGGTTCACCTTATCAGCCTGCCTCTTTGTTTATGTATGTATTTTCTAAATCTAATTAATGTGATAACAAATCGATAGCGTCTGTAATCTGTCTGTTAATCCGACTCGTTGATTGTCGAGGACTGATCCCCGAGTTCCAGAGCTCCTCGAAAGCCGATAGAGCTAGAGCCGTTTTGATCTCAGAGTCGACATTTCGAAAGCCCTCGACATGCACCAAAGGACACCGACAAAGCTCATAAGGTAACGTGTGTGTGTTACGCTTTCTTGAGAACCAGATTGGGGTATTTTGCTACCCCTCTCTCAACTAGAGCTGTTTTGACGTATTGTCCCACCATCTCACGACATACTCCAAGGTCCTCATGTAAATAGCCCCATCCTGAAAATCCCCATTATTTTTATGGTTTCTTGGTGTTTGAATTTCGCGCGGGTTGTGGGCGTGGTCAAGTGATGATGTCACGCGAGGTATGTAGTGGAGGGGATAAAAAATGAATTTGGATCACTGTGTTAAATCGGATAGGATTTTGGCCCAGAAATTTCTTAATTATACTACTTTTTCGGCATTAAGAAATATTTATTCCGCCCGGCCTACTAGCTTGGCTGAAACAACTGTGGAAACATATCTAATGGTTGAAATATTTTACAGATGTTATCTTGTTTGTGAGTTTGCCTACTCTTAAAACGGTAAGTGTTTGAGGACGTTTTATAATTTACTTCTTACTATTATGTGTCAACTTTTAAGCGTCCGCCTCTGGTGCGTCCTGCTCTATAAATAACAACCCTCGTAGGTTCGCCCATCACATACTTCCAATTTGACACGTTATTTCGTTAGCATGTCAGGTTGTAAATTTTTGAGACTATTAATACGTATTATAAAAGAAATAATTAATTTCCCAAAATTTTTGTTTCTTTTCATAATATTAATAATAGTGTTAGAAATACTATTTAATTTATTTTATATTTAATTTTGATAATATTTGAAACATAGTAACAAGTAATATTAAAAAAATAATAGCAAATTGACGTAGAATAAACAACATTAAGAGAAAAGAATAGATATATAAAAAAAGAATGATTTTCTAAATCAAAAGAAAATATTATACAAAGTGGTATTACTAAAGTTTATTTTCGGATAATAAGAATTAAGATAAGGAATTGTAATGCAATATAGTAAAGGAAAGCGGAATTAATGGTGGTCCGTTTAGTAATAGTTTGGTATCTGTATTGTATTTAGAATTCTGAATAGAATATTATCTTTATGAATGGAATTTCTATTCTAATAGTCTAGTTGGTATTTGTAACTTGTTGTATATTCTCTGGAGCGTATCTTGGTGTCAGTTTAGTGTAATATATTCAGAACAGTATACTATAAAATTAATTTATTATCTAGTATGTGATATTAAAATGATTAACAGTCTTCTAAAGATGTTGTTTTTTCTTAAGAATTAAAAAACCTTTATATAACTAACTTTAATTTAATAAAATTCTTGATTTTACAAAATTTTAAAGAACAATGAATATAATAAAGATTTTAATGTATTTATTTCTGTCTTGATTTAGCGAAATAAATCATGATGAAACGAACATTTTCTTCAGATATCTATCTAGATGTATATTACCATTAAAGACCGCACTCACCAGGAGGAAATTACGATGGACCAAACAAATAGTCTATAACATCACTAAGTACAACACGCAGTTATTGAATAGAACTATTCATTCGGTTAACCGCACATTCGTTTTTTGTCGTTGAATTGTGACGCAATTACTTCAATGTTACAGTTAAATTGCATTCTTCATGGGCGTCGATAGAAGCGTGAGGAGTTTTTATAATTTATTTTATTTATTAGTTTATATTTCGTAAGATAAATAAAGTACCCGTTTGTTTTCCAATTATATAAATAAAATTAGAAACTCTTTAAAAATAAAAAATTTCAATAGTATGTGTCATCGGCCTCTCGTGTCCGGTCCCTAATTATCATAAACACGAGGGCAGTTTGACGAGAGAGTGACTTTTCAATTAACTTATTTTACTTATTTTAGGGTAAAAAATATATTTTATTTTTCGACATAATCCCCCTGCAAGTATACACACCTAGCCTAGCTACTTTCCAATTTTTTCAAACCGCCCAAAAAATCTTTCGGTAGCTCTGCAAAATATGCATTTGCCTTTCTTCATTTGTCGAAAATTACTTTCCACTGAGCTATTTGTTAAAATTTGGAAATAAAAAAAAATTTCTACGAGGCAGATCTAGCGAATATGGTGGATGAGCCAGCAATTCGTAGCGCAATTCAACAAATTTTGTTGTAGCAACAGCGGACGAATGAGAAGGTGAATTGTCGTTATGGAACAACACTCTTTCCTTTAAAACCTTCAGTTTTACATCAATACGTGCCATCAAATCAGCATAATATTGTGCAGTTATCGCTTTTCCTTTTTCAAATAATTAATAAAGATAACACCTTAGGAATCCCGCAAAACTGTAGCAATAACCTTATCGACCGAAAATTCGCTTTTTCTTGGGGCCACGAATGTTACACTCGAAAATCGTTTTGTTTTATTGCATCATTTTTCAAGGTCACACAATTTCGTTATATTCGAAATCAAGTATTCCCCCTTAGTATCGCGTTTTTGTATTCGTTACGTCATCTTTCAGATATGTTTATTGTCAACTTATTGCTGGGTGTTCCCCACTCTGGTTCGGGGAAAACCCGTTGTGCGATCTCAAAAGTAAGGAACAAAAGCGTCCAGAACGATTATTAGTGACCCGTCACCAATCGAAGTACCATGCTCGTTGTCTGTGTTATTCGACTCTTGGGTAACGTACACGCTTTGTTAACAAGATTTCACGTAACCACAGCAAAGTAACAAAAGTTTTGGTTCATTGTGTTTGTACAATTTTGCAATTTAGTTGCATCCTGCCCCTTTTGTTACAATCTCTGGTTTGAGGATATGAATGTCGATCCACCATCATTAAACTCCTGGCAGACGCAGCTAACGACAGTCCACAGGTACATCAATTTCCACTACTTTGATTGACTCTGAATTGTAAGTTTGTTTATGAACTTTATTTAGTATTTTTTTTACGTTTATTTTATCCTTTTTTTGTTAGCCATTTAACACATACTTTATAATCGTTACGTCACTTTAATTAAGGTCTTATTTAAATTTATATAGGTTATCTGTAAGTAAAATTTACGAATTTTGTACCATTTTAACTGTGTCAAATACACTAATATAAATACATTTCAAATTTACAATTTTATAATATTATACAAGGTGTGTATAAATTGTCGCAAAAGCTACACGTAGCGACATTCTTCGTTCGGTTCTGAATAAAAAATCTTAATGTTAAAATGTCGTATCATGCTTCGTAATTTCGTAAATGTCAAAATTTGACAGTAATGATTTTGATTGAATTCACTTTGAAATACAAACTTATTGTTCTACAACGTTGCCAAATGTGTTTTTCGTGGAAGTACGTTAATGAATAAATGTTTAAAACAAGCTTTTAAATCAAAAAGAAAACGTTTACGAAATAATACTAGTAAAAGATTTTTCTTTAAACTAAAATGCATCTATCTCTATTAACAGATATCGAAGAGCAAAGGTTAGTTACGCACTAAAAGTCTGAACTTCAAGAACCCCGTGAAAACATACGAAGCATGATACGACATTTTAACATTAAGATTTTTTATTCAGAACCAAACGAAGAACGTCGCTGCGTGTAGCTTTTGGGACAATTTATACACACGTTATATATTATATTCGACTTTTTTAAAATGATAAGAATTGTATCTGAAAGATAAGTTTCTCTAATAATACAAAAAAATAATGATTTAAATATTTTCATTTCTATTTCTTTCGAGGTCAACTAATGGCGCAAATACGATGCCTACTTTCTATTATGTAGCGACGATTCTATTTAAGAACTTATCTAAATTCTTCTTGATATTTTCCTATTAGCAAGCCTAGCGTCTTAAAAAAAAATTATCCCTTTCCAAGATCTGTCAATTTCGTTTTACGAGGTATGCTATTGCTTATTTGCTTGTTTGTACAATACTCGTTTACTGTTGGTCCATTTTATGTATGTTTATTTACGCTACAAATGTTCTAGATTCACACAATATAACATTAGCCGGTTATTATAGTATTAACGTGTGTTTGACTATAATTTATTTGCGTTAAAAGAAGGTTTGTGCAGGAATATCTACCATACAATTAACAATTGCGCAAAACAATGCCTTTCTCTTTAAATATGTAACAAAAGACGAAATCAATTCTTTATTTATAAAAACATTTTTGGGAATTTATAAAGAAGTATTTTGTATAAATTTATTTTTTAGGTTTTTTTTTTTTTAGTATATATTCGCAAAGCGAATATTTTTCCCAGAAAATCTAATATCGTTTTCCCATCAGTTTCTTATTTAGATTCTTTTAGCTCCTCTTCCTTCGGGAGTTTTTATCAAAACAGTAATGCCTTAATAAAGATTTAATTACATTTTCGTGAAAATAAGAGACGAAGTTATATATAACATAAAAAGTAATTACCTAAATTAGTTCAGAAGAAAATGTGTTTTATACATATAGTCTAAACAGCCGTGGAGATTTCAATACTGTATTCAAACTGCAGACATTAAAATCAAATACACAAGTCGACATAGTGGATTTTTTATGAAAGAGGTTTTGCTTTCAATCTCCGACAGAATCGCTTCAGTAAAAGTAATTGCATTTTTAATGTAATGAATACTTTTAATTCAAGAAGTATGAAAGATCGTAACTAGACAAACGTATAAAAGGAGTGAAAGTATTTCTTTTTAACGCAAATATGAATTATGTATTAATATTGGAACAGTTTTATTACTAAGGCGTTTAAAACATACATAAATGGTGTATTTCTTTGAAGATTTGACATTACTTTTTAATGAGAATGAAAATTATCTTTATTACCTCAAGGTTTATCTGACATAATGTCCCTTGTACATTGGAAACGACCTAATGAAAAAATGGGCGTTGTACAATATGACCCAAGTGAGTGGCGTTTGTTTATCGACAGTTCCAACAGAAGCCTCCTACTATACAACGGGAATGTTTTCGGTTCAATAACGTTATAATGTTATTAAAATATACAGATCATAACTGGGTCTTCTGTGTGGATCTCAATTCTTATTGGATATTCCATTCAAATAAAGGAAACATATGACGGCATTGAGAAGGTTATAAAGTTACTAAAATATACACACCATAACTGAGTCTTCTGTGTAGATCTCAAAATGGTAAACTTTTACTTGGCTTTCAAAGAGGATATATACAAAATTTCCGTGTTTTTGTGTCTCTGGGATAGTCGAGCTAGAAACCAACATTGGATTCAGAAACATTGGCCTCCCAGTACATCTCTGATGTTAAAAAAAAATATTATAAGTAGAGAACGGATGCAATTTCCATAAAACGCAATCGGCAATTGGAATTGTGTATAACGTCGCTCAGTACATCCCGGCGTAATTCAATGAAGTATTTGTTTGACTTACTCGGCCACCTGGTCTCGCAGCGATAACAATGGACAACCCAGCTATTGTATTCGGAGAATATAGTGTTTTCGGTGTGTCGTGTACGTAGATAAAATAAATAAATTTATCGTATTTCGTAAGAGAAATAGCACGTACATTCCTTTTCTTTTCATTTAAGCAACATCTTCCAATTATTTTCACGTAAGTGTGCATAAAATTTCGTTATTTAATTTCGTTTATTTGGATCTAGAATATTCTTACTTTTTCAGACAATGAAAGAGCGTCGAGAATGGCATCGCGAAACAATGGCGAGTTGGATTGAGGGCCATACTGATTGTATGTACATTGCCAGTGATTCCGAAATTTATTGTGAAGTGTGTGAAACGTTAGTGAAAAATTGCAATAAATCAACCGTAAAACGTCACGTAGGATCGTTAAAGCACGAAAAGAAATTGAACCCGTTGGAATCTGACAATTTTAACGAAGAACTCTGTGAAACTTTTATGGCAGCTAATATTCCATTATTTAAATTGAACAATCCAATTTTGAAGACATTTCTGAAAAAATATACTGGTCGAAATGTTCCTGATGAATCAACTTTACGCAAATATTATGTTTCTAGGTGCTATACGAGAACAGTAGAACGCATTAGAAGGCATCTTTTAAATCGATACATATGGATAAGCGCCGACGAAACGGTGGATATGTTAGGACGCTGTGTGGTAAATGTTGTAGCTGGTGTACTACATCCAACTATTCCCTATAACTAATATGTAATAGCAACAAGTGTTATAAATAGAGTTGATGCGGAAACAGTTGCTGAAACCTTTAAGGAGAATATGCAAAAAATGCTTCATTCGGACGCCACGTACAAAGAAAAAATACTTTTATTTGTCAGTGATAGTGCTGCGTATATATTAAAAACAGGCAGACTATTGAAGAAAACATGTCCTAATATGCTGCATATTACTTGTGTAGCACATGCTCTCCACAGAATCTGTGAATATATCAGAGACACCTTTCCGGAAGTTGATTGGTTTGTATGCACTTTTAAAAAAGTTTTCGGAAAAGCACCATTGAGAGGAGTTCTTTACAGAGAGAAACTGCCATTTTTGTCACTGCCCCTTCTCCAGAAATAACTACATGTGGAACATGGTTGGAGGCTACTAGTTTTTATGCAGAGAATTTCGGTAGTTTAGACAATTTTGTTAGACATTTAAATTACGATGCTCGAAGTATTTCTGAGTGGAAGGAACTAATACAAATTCCAAATTTGAAAAATCAGTTGTACTTTCTTCACGAACACTTTGGAAAATTGCCAAAACTAATAACTTATTTTTAAAATCGAAATCTCAAATTAAATGACGGATTAACCACATTAGATGTGGCCGTTAATAATTTGAAAAGTATTCCAAGTGACTTCGGATGTGGCTTTCGGCAAAAGTTTGAAGAAATTCTTAATAGAAATCCAGATTTAATTACATTGCAGCAATTATGTATGGAGACAATTCCACAAAATCTAACGGCTAAATATGAAGAAATAAAAGAATATTTCCAGTATGCACCTATAACCAGTTGCGATATAGAAAGGACGCTTTCTATTTATAAGGATGAACTTAATTCAAAGAGAACAAAATTGACAGAAGAAAACCTTGAGAAACTATTGCTAGTCAATATTAATACTCCTTTACTCAACTTGAACGACAAAATGAACAAATAAAAATGTTCCAATTATAGAAATAAAATTAAAAACTTTATAAATACAACTTTTCAACAAATAAATATGTATTTCGTAATTTTATAGATCACCACCCGTTCGTTTTCCAAATAAAATTAAATATTTTAGAAATACAGCCTTTCGCCAGTACTGCACTGGGCTTTGCGTCATGTGGTAAGCGTGTCCGTTCTCTAATTATAAGTCATCCTTTAGTCGACCGAGAAAAAGTAATATTTTCACCTCTTCACATCAAATTGGGTCTTATAAAGCAATATGTTAAAGCTCTAGACTTGCAAGGAACTTTAATGAGAGATCCAAATTTTATCAACTCTATGAACGAAGCTTGGAAAGAAGCCTGGACTTCATCATTCACGATGGTCGCGAACAATTTTCTTGGAAACAAAAAAGCCTGCAATTATAAAAATCTAATGCAATCAATGTTTAGACCTAAGTTGTGATATGAGCATAAAGCTTCATGTTCAGAAAACAAATCGATATCATGATACAGATAGCCACAGATACAGCAGTCGACGGTGTGGTGTTCCAGGATGAGCCAAATCCAACAAAAGGTATTAGGCCAAGAAGCTCTTCGAGCCTAATGGTGGCTTCTATTTTGAGAGAAGAATGAATATGTGGTTTCAGTGCCACTAAGAACAGAACGTAGAACAGGCAATTCTGAATGGTACACAACCATTTGCTTGTCGAAAGTCTTTGGACAAACAAATGGTTGTGTACCATTCAAAATTGACTATTCTACCTAATACATAATGTAGTAAAAAGCAAAAGATTTGATCTGCTAGAAATTCTAGAAATGAAAATAGCACAGAAAAATAATTTGTTTGCTATTAATACACAGGTAAATTTCGCGAATCCCCCTTCATAGACACTATTTTAAATTTAAATTAACAACCCTCCTCTAATATTAAGTCAGATTTAAAAATATCGCTTAGATACTGGTATAATAGCCGAAACGTATGTTCTAATAAAACTAGTGAAATATAGGCAAGCGTTTTGTTCTCAATATTTAGTTAAGTCAACTATAAGTAATTATTTATTATTATATAATAAAACTTATATATACTTCCATATTACTCATTGCCAATAGTTAGCAGCATACATAGGTGATAATTAGAGGCCGGACACATCGGGCTGAAATGACGTCATTACGACGGACGATATAAACAGTCTACAACATCTGTTAGTACATCACGCAGTTATTGAATAGCACTATTCATTCGGTTAATCGCACACAAAAAATAGATGTGCAGTTAACCGAATGAATAGTGCTATTCAACAACTACGTGATGTACTTACATATTGCCAGGGATTTTTCTCTTCAGAAGAAAGAAAAAAATAGCAGAACTATATTGAACATTATTTGTAGAACATTTATAAATTTATGTATTTTATTTTGGTGTCTTTATATTTTTATTTCAGACGGGGAACGATATAAATTTAAATTTTATAAGATGAATTTTGTAATGTTTGATTTTTATCCATGACTGTAGATCCAGGGCTAGATTGATATTCAAAGTTGGCGCCATCCTGGATGTTAGAGCGTGTATTGAGAGATATACATTTTAGTATTATTTTTGAGTTGTTATTTAGGTAGGGATTGCCCTGGCGTTTCCGGGATCCATGATAGCTTAGAGATTCTCGGGTGGTCGTGAAGATAGGTGTTGGTAAATTTGAAATTAAATAAAACTTAATTTTGTTTAATTAAAATCTTGGATAATTCGTAGTGTTAGTTTTGTGCTTCGATTGTTTTGTTAAATTTCATAGTACACGGTTTTACAAGTGTTGTATACTTGTATTTTCATTTTGTTAAAAAACACCTATCTGTTGAAGGAATCTCTCGTTGTTATGTTCTATTACATTAATTAATGTAAGTAGTATTTCATTATTAATTAAGAATTGAAAGAGCTCTATAAATTAATAATATAATTTGTAATGTTGTAAAATATTTTTTTCATAATCGAAAAATAGCTAGAAAATATTATCAGATCGTTGTTTTTCTGAGTTGGGTTTTTATTAAATTGAATATATTAATACGTAGAATGGTGGGGATATTTTTGTGCTTCGTCATGTTTATTTCACGCATGATCTTAAGATTTTGATTTCGCGCGCAAGATAGACAAATTTTTATCTTGACGTTTGGAGTTTTGGGATTAAGGTTAGTTTGTTGACATCTGATAAAATTTTATTGTTATATTTATTTATGTTTGTTCGAGAGTCAAAGGGGGTTTTTCTCCTTGCGCGTGTCATTTATCGCAAGGACTCTTTCCTCCTAGCCACTGTTAATTTGCTTTAGCTCCCTATACACTCAGTAAAGGGATTTTTTCTTTTTTTTCTTTTTTTTATTAAATTTATAAACAAACTAAATGTGACTTTTCTATTAATGCTTATTGTTTTACTTTAAATTTAAACTCGGCCCGTATCCGTGAGGATAACCCCTGAAGTAGAAGCTCAAGGAAGGCAACACGACTGAAGTCAGCTGGGAGAATAAGTTGCGGTGTATAGATTGCAGTGCGAACTTAATTAAAAATCATAATTAAAAGCACATTCCACTGCAATATGTTGTAGACAATTTATATCGGCCGTCGTAATGACGTCCATTTCAGTCCGATGTGTCCGGTTTCTAGTAATAATATTATAAAAACTTTAAATCTACTGATTTTTTACGGAATCTACCGAAATTTGTCGGAAAATCTACGATGCCGCATTAAAACTAACTGGCAACACTGATGCTACATCAGTTTATGTTTAGCAGTCGTTGCACTAGCATGTTACTGTCACTTGTGATCAAATATATTTAAGAACTCGTGTTCAAACATATTTACTGCTTGCGATTCTTTTTGTGTAAACTTTAATAACAAAGTAGTGTTAATTTATCTTATGTTTAATAACCATGCCAAAAATGTCTCTGAAGACAAAGCCGCAAAAATACCCGTCAGAGAATAGTCATAAGCATAGAAACGAAACGTAAAATCATTGAAAACCGTGAACGAGGTATGTGCGTGGCTGATCTAGTACGTACATACAATCGGTATACATAAACTATTTGCACTATTCTCAAGAATAAGGAGAAAATTGAGGAGATAGATGCTTCAAAAGGTGTGACAAGAATATTTACACAACGGTTAAGTATTCTCGACGATGCTGCTTATATGAATTAACGAAAGCAATTGCAAGGCGACACTATTAATGAGAACATTTATGAGAAGGTGAAAGCGTTTTTTGCCGACCTCGTTACGAAAGCGCCAGGATCAACGACAGCCAAAGCCGTGAGTGGTTCAAGAAGTTAAGAGGAGAACCGGCATCCACAGCACTGTGAGGCATGGTGAAGCAGCAAGCTCTGATACAAAGGCAGCAGAGGATTTCATCGGCGACTTCAAAAAGCTCGTAGATTTTGAGAAGTACCTGCCTCAACAAATGTTTAGCTGTGACGAAATAGGTCTCTTCTGAAAAAAGATTCTGAAGCAAACCTATATAACAGCATTTTTGAGTCACAAACCAATGAAAGATCGTCTCACGCTGCTATTTTGTGCCAATGTAAGCGGTGATTTAAAAATTAAACCACTACTTGTATACCATTCAGAAACTCCACGAGCGTTCAATAAGTGTAAGTGCAAAAAAGTAGACTAAATGTGATGCTGAGATCGCACAGTAATGCTTGGGTGACACGTGACTTCTTTACTGCTTGGATCAATGAAGTGTTTGGTCCTTCTGTACAAAAATATTTGCTTGAAATGCATCTGGCATTCCATATTTTGCTTGTTACTGACCACGCTCCTACTCATTCCACAGACCTACAAGATGGCCTCCTTGACGAATTTAAATTCATTAAAACCCAGTTTCTGCCTCCCAATACCACTCTATTATTCCAACCTATGGACCAGCAGGTGATTACTAACTTACACTTAAGCATTTTTTGAACATTGTTTTGAGATCACTGAAGGTGCCAATCTCACTCTAAGAGAGTTTTGGATATATCACTTCCACATCGTTGCCTGTCTCAAGTTAATCGAAAAGGCGTGGGAAAAGGTTACCGAGAAGGCCCTAATTTTTGCTTGGAAGAAGTTTTGGACAGAGAGCGTTGTCGTATCTGACTTGGAGGCGTTTCACACAACACCTGAGGAGCCTGTAGTTAGCGAGATTGTATCTTTAGCCGAAATCATGGGAATGGAGGTGGATAACAATGATATCCATGAGCTTATGGAAAAGCACAGTCAAGAGCTAACCACCGAAAAGTTTATGGAGTTGCATCGTGTTTCACAGCAAGAAGTGGTGCACATATGTACATACATAATAAAAATTATAACGTCTAGCTTATGGCATTGATTTGAAGCATACCTATTAAAATTATGAAGTATACTTATTAAAATTATCTTTCTTAATTTACTATAAGGTTAATAAATAAGACGTAAGACGTCTGTTTATTAAATAAACAATTCTATAAGTCTTCTGGAATGTGTTTGTATTTCTTTACACTAAAATTCCCGATATAATAACATTAATAACAATTCCAATAAACAGATTTGTACGGGCACGAGTTGAACTTTGAACGAAAGTTTCGTGGTATATTATCATTGCCTTCAAGATCCACATTTAGTAGGTCTTTGTTGCCACAAAAATATGATACAGTTTTAGCTGAAATAAAAACTAAAATAAATGAAGCTAAGTGGATCACAGTAACAACCGACACTTGGACATCAACAAAAATTATATGGCGGTGACAATACATTACATCAGTAGTAACTGGAATATCAGCTCTTTTTTTAGACTGCTTTCATTTTTATGAATCTCATACGGCTGAAAATATTAGGAATAAGCTTCTGGAAATATTACAGGGTTGGGAAAAATCAGAAAATATTCATGTAATTGTCACGGACAATGCTCGCAACATTACAGCAGCAGTACGATTAACAGGCTGGAAACATCTGCCTTGTTTAGCCCATTCGCTAAATTTAATTGTTCAAGACGCTCTCCGATTAATTTCAGAAATACAGAAAAAAGTTAAGAAATAGTTGAATATTTCCACAGAAGCACCACAACCGCCCAAAAATTAAAAGAATTTCAAATACAGTCAGGCAGTCAATCTCTAAAATTGAAAAATGATGTTGTGACGAGATGGAATTCCACATTTTATATGTTTGAGAGAATATGTAAAGAACAAGTAAGTGTGGAAGCTACTTTAGGAATTCTGCATAACCCGATACAAGCTCTCTCCTTAGAAGAATGGAATATCTTAAAAGAATTGTATTTACTTCTAAAGCCGTTTGAGCAAATAACTGTTGAGCTTAGTTCTGAAACTAATGTCACTGTCTCCAAAGTCATACCTATGGCAAGAGGACTAAATAGAGCACTAATTCGGCTGCAAGAAACTGTGACGACAAACGTTGCAAAAGTATTATGCAACAGCCTAATCGATGGTATTGCTAAGCGGTTTAATCGTCTAGAATATAATTCTTTATTAGCAAAAGCCACATTCTTAGACCCACGTTTCAAAAAAAATGGGTTTAGTGATAACGAAGCCGTTAAGCAAATTAAAGATCAGATAACAAATGAAATAGCAGCAGTTATTCCAGAGAATGAAACAACTGTCGATACTACAAAAAAGAATTCCGAAACAAATGTGGACGATCTAATATGGGGTGAGTTTGAGTCCAGTTTATCAATTAAAAGCAGTACACCTGTATCATCGTCTATAATAGAGCTCCGGCATTATACAGAAGAATCTAATATTAGGAGACAAGAAAATCCGTTAAACTGGTGGAAATCACGTGAAATGATATATCCTCGATTATCAGAATTAGCTAAAAAGTACCTGGGAATTGTGGCAACATCTGTTCCAAGTGAACGTGTGTTTTCTAAAAGTGGTCAAATTATATCTGACCGGAGAAATAGACCCAAAACACAACATGTTCAAAAATGAGTGTTTTTAAATGCAAATATGTAATATTATATATAAGTAGTTTTTTTTAGTATATTTGTATGTAAATATTTTGTTTTTCCTATTTATTTATTTCCTGTTTACAAACATTTATATTTAAATATTTTTCTTTCATATTCATTACCGTATTTACTATATTTCATGAATAAATATTTTTATTAGTTATTCAACAATAGTTTAATTTCCCGCAACATCGCATAGTAAGTATTTATTTGATACAATTATTTAATTTGCATAGAAGTATATAACAGATCCTCAATGGTATCGTATTAAATGTATACCAAAGTACTAAAGTATCAAAGATGAAATATAAGTATAGTTATCGACTTGAGTTGACAGAAAAGTATCGGATACAAGTATCCGATACAAAGTATCGAATATTAAAGTGTAAAGTATTGGTATTTATTCGATACATAAAAGTATCTATTTTGCACACTACTACTAAATATGTATGACTGAACGTTATATGTAAAATCGTTTGAGTATTTGTTTCGGCATGGAACGCATTATCATATCTTACATTAATTTACATTAATTAGTAAGGTTCTGGAACGAATTATACTCGTATAGCGAGGTTCCACTGTATTTGTTTTTATTTGTTATTCTGGATGATAAATAGCAACCTTCGTGTTTGCATCTACACGATACTGTATCAAATTATTAAATATATGTCACAATAAACAGTACTCCGATAAAATCCAATTAGGAAAAGATAATTAAAAGACGACTAAAAATAGGATTGTCGGATTAAAGAAAATGAAAAGAACTAGTAGAGAAAATACTACCCGTGCAAGTGTAAATTATTAATTTTCCAATTAAAACACTAAAAGAATTGAAAATTATATCTTGTTCTATTTATTCAACTGCTAAATTCGCAGATTTTTAAAATCAAATAAAATATACGTGTTCTAAAAATGATTTTATTTAAAATATCCGACAATATCATTTACTATAAATCTAAATTTTAAAAATCTGACCACTGCTTTTAAAAAACTTTTCCTTTTCTTTGAAACAATTATATATATATATATATATATATATATATATATATATTGTAAAGATGCGCCCCACGTTCGGGCGTCCAAATGTAAAGAAGCGCCTCCTCGTTCGGGCGTCTAAATTGAAAGAAGCTGATGATCGGTGTAATAATAATATGTGTATAAAATGTGGTAATATTGAATAAATCGTACTTCAACTCATAGATTTTGTTGGGCGCCTTTATTTGAACAAATGGTATAGATGTCGTTAGAGCATGACTAAGATACTGAATTAATTCGACTCTATCTCTGGATCATCGCCGATGATATTATACTTAAATTAATAATGTCAATGAGATATTTTTTTAGCTACGCATAGATAAATAAAAGAACTTCTTTAAAATATTAAGTATAAAATTCAACGCAAGATATCTATACACTATAATATGTAACTTAGCTAACGGCAAAATAAGGAATTATAAATTTATGAATATAGTAACATATATGTGAAATTATGGTTATGTTTACTAGTTGATATAATAAAGCAAAGTTTGATGTAATATAAATAAGTTAAAAATGTTATGGTAAGTACTACAAAAATCTCAATATGTAATATTCTTTCCGTTAAATTTATCAAAATAGTGGTATCTTTTAAAGCAAAATCAAGACTATTAAATTATGAATAGATGATAAAGAGTGATATTAGGCTTTTACAAGAAAATAAATTAACCTGTGTTTTGTAGGGAAGGCGGTAATGTATCTAGAAGGACTACGGCTACTCAGGATATTCGGCCAAACAGGATTGAGAGAGATATTCTGGGATCGCTCCGATGTTTTTTAAGTATCTATCAATGGAGATATATATTTATATATATATATATATATATATATATATATATATATATATATATATATTTTAACTTGTATCACTGAAATTTCGGTATGTAATAAATTGTAAAAAACGGAGAATCTCCTTTCGAGGCAACTTTGTGCAAAAATTCTGCTACTACTCACGCTAATTTTCATTTATTTTTTCCAAAGCCTTATTAGAAAGTAAAAATTATCTTGATTTGTACTTGTTACAACTAGTTATATTAATCAAATTATAAATATAATATTGATTTTGATAGAAGGAAAATATTAAAATATTATTTAACAGGTATATGTGACTTGCTTTTAGATGTTAGGTTATGTTATAATTTTGAATAGAAATATAACCTGTTCGCGGTTTTTCTAAGATTTAAAAAGTGGGCGTGTTCAGTTAGTATTGATATAAAATTCAAATGTAAATAAATTAAATATCTTTTTAATTTCGCGTAATTGACTTGAATGACAAAAATGAAAATTAAAAATATGAAAATAAACTTTCAAATAAATATAATTTAATCTGAAATATACAAAGTTGTCGTGATACTACGTTTATTAACATTTCGACACTAATTTTACAAGTTGTGTCCACCAAATGCAGCTATTCAATAAAGTGTATCTCTTGTGTTAATTCTTACCCTTTCATTTACAGATAGCTGGAATAACCGAGCTGTACGTATCATTAAACATATATGGCTGGTGACGTAAATTATTTTTCAAATGAAAAGTATATCCTCCTAGTCTTTTCTTTTAAATTATGATATATTTTAAAAAACTCTTGTTCTTATTTGACTAAGCGGCCAGTCGGCGTGCGTGTGTCCGAACATGAACGTTGTACTAGACTGTTACATATAGCCGGTTCAGCGCTGGCAGAACACAAACTCAACTCCGGTCATCAAATTCTATTCAAAGATGTCAAGCTTCTGTCCCGTGAATCGCATTATTTCCCTAGGAAAAACCGTGAATCTATTGAAATTTACAAACATCCCCGCAATCTCAATAGAGACGATGGCTATACGTTACATCCGACGTGGCAAACTCTACTGAACTCAACTAAGAATCACCACGCCCATACGACGCATGCCATTGGCTCATTGTCCCCAACCAATAGCAGGCCACCATCTGACCCGGTCCCCCCTATATAAGTTGTACCGGTCTCTGTCATAGCATTCTTCAAGCTACTGCGAAACGACGAACATCTACGTACAGCCCTGAAGATGTCCCTTGAAACAGTGGACGAAACGTTGGCAATTACGCCTAACTCGACGCGGTTCCAACCCGGAAACCGAGATCTACATCTAGAGAACGACCACGGAAACCTACAAGTACATTTATTGTATACCTCTTGCAAATAATTTTCATTTGTTTTATAGATTATAGTACATTTACAAACCTCAAAAATTCTTCTTACAGATGGCATTTAGGTTATACCTTAAACTGTTTAGAGTGTTAATATTGTATATTTGTCACTCTATATTCAGAAAAAATACATACTTTATGTTAATTAATAAAGGCAATTGTATTAGTACTTTTATTTTGAAAAATTAATAAATATAATATCAATGTTTTAGAATAAAAAATGGAAATCGTTTATTACTATCAGTATTCATAATCATGATATAATATGGCAGTATATACGTTATATTAAACAATAGAATATAAATGTTTTATATTTTTTAGTTTTTATCACATTACACGCACGAGTTTCTATTAGGCACAGGTAAAGATTCGTGCTGCATTCGAAGTTGACAAGTAATGTGCCTCTAAAGCATGTAAATATGGTGTAATATAAAGTCAAATAGATATTAAAACCAAAACACTATATTGGCTCTTAATTTCAAAAATATTTTCACTGAAACAAAAGAATTCATAAATAAATCTATGATAAAAAGGTAAAAGTGCAATAGGAACTTATAAATCTAAAACCACTATTCCTATGTTATGAATATTCAATATCAACCAGAATAGTTAGTTCTTTAGCCCAAAATACATTAAGGAAGTATACCTTTTTCTAAACTTTATTTATATTTTTTGTTTACACGAAAAATAATTATTTCATATGAGTAAACGTCAAATAGTTCCGAGTTGCTCTAATTTGTAAACAAAATTCAAAGAGACAAGAAGGGTTAATCGCTTGAGCTTAAAACATCGTCTTCCTCCTTCTAAACTAATTATGAAAGGTGCGATATCATTTTGGTCAAATCCAACTTCCCTATCCCACCATTTTTCAATCTCAGCTTCAGTGTGTGTCACATTATTAGCCCATGCATCAGCAGTTACTTGATTTAGTGCTTCTTGCCACAACGTTTTACACTCTTCATTAGTCCTACCATATTTACCTATGTTACTAGAGTAATATCTTTTTGTAATTCCCCAAATTAATTCTAAAGGGGTTAAAAATACAGTGATATGGAAGCAGTCAGTTATTCGACTGCCTCCATATCACTGTATTGTGTGGCTATATTGTTTTGCTAATTCATCGGCTTCATAAATAGGTGACGGCTTATACGTTCAAATAAAACTTATTATCTATTTGAACTAAATTCAGTAATTATTTTATGTACTAACAGTCTAACCAACTCCAGTAACTGTATTTTTAACGCTGTCTTGTCGAAGTTGATTTTATTGTTAGTTAACCATTCCTGAATTTGGTATTTTGTCGAAGATGAAGTAGGAGACTTATTTATTATTGTCGTATGATAGCTTGCATTATCTATAATAATAACTGAAGGGCTTTCTAAATTTTTAAGCCGCTGATTTTCGAATTGTTCCAGAAAATTTTCTCGATTCATACCCCCATGGTAATCCATGCTTCTACTATTTGTTGCAAAGATTAATTCTGCTCCAGGAACGAAATCATTATTGCCACCAGCCTGTACCTACAGAACAAAAGTCAACGATATATTGCCCATGCCAATACTGTTTAAATAATTAATACCTTTTGTTTTGCTTTTACCATGCCATGATTTTTGAGAGCTTCCATCTTGAAAAACACAGGCTTCATCAAGAAACACAAACTGGAATATATTTTCATTTTTAAAACACATATACTGTTGCGGAAATGTTATTATTTTCAAAGCAATATCAGGCAATTCCTTTAATGCTCGTTTAGGCTCGTCTATCTTAAAATGGAAGCCAATATTTTGCAATATTTCCCACAAAAATGTAGTGCAACCAGTGAATATTTCACGTTCTCGAAGAACACTGTTCAGTGTACCCAAAGTAATATGTTGTTCTGGCATTTGTTAAAGAATAGGTAATATTTTTATAAGTTTTATAGAATAATAGAATTACTGTACATGTCAAAAATTTCATTTCTAACTGCGCATTGACTAAAGGCGTCAATATTAACAGTTGGTCTATTCTTATTACGTTTTCGTTTAGGACTGGTTACAGGTTTTCCTTGTAAAAATATGATAACAGTAACGCACTAATAAATTCAAAATTACTTTTATGCCTTTTGCAACATTGCCAATGTTTGTCCTTCGCTTTTTCAATAGTACAGGCTGGCCCAAAATGACCGAAGGGGTTTGAGTTCATTATAACTTCTTATTTAAGACATAATTATTAATTTTTTTTAATTTTAAATACAGTATATTAATGGAGAATATTTAAAAAAAAAACTATATCTCGCAATGGATCGTTGATTTGAGAAATAAAGGTCAACGATTTTGGCACGTTGTTCAATTGTGTACTGTTCCATTTTAAATTCCCCAAGTCTTCTTTACAAAATACTGAAAACAAACAAAAAAAAAATTATAATAAAAATGTTATAAGGAATTAAAACCCCCTTCGGTCATTTTGGGCCACCCTGTACAAATGCATCATGGAGAAATTTTATAAATGTATGGAGCATTGTTGTAAATAACAAGCAACAAACTGGCATTTTTATTCGCAGACTGAACATTTATTTCATAAACTCTAATAAAATAGTTTTTAATACAGCTTGTGAAAAGCAAAACACAAATTCGCAGCTGGAGGCGTTAGAAACAAATGCGAACCAAAAGCTACAATGTGTGCTGTAATAACATCTGCAGTTACTATTACTTTCTGAATGTTTACTAAACACTGAATAAAACATGTCATACAATTTTTTATAGCTTTTTATAAATTTCTCTTTAGTTTTTTTTGCTCACTGTTTCATCCAGATAAACATATTCTAATTATATAGTACACTTGGAGATGTCAAAACAAAGTACATATTATTTATATGAACATAAAACATAATACATTCAATTGTACAACTATATAAAGTTGATTTTTAAATATTCAAAAACTTTCTTCTGAATATAATAAATAGAGACCGGACGCATCAGACCGAAATTACGATGGAGCATATAAATAGTCTATGACATCGCTAAGTACAATACGCAGTTGTTGAATAGCAATTCATTCGATTAACTGCACATATGTTTTTTGTCGTTGAATTGTGACGCAATTACTTCAGTTTTACAGTGAAATTCCTTTCTTCATGGGCGTAAATAAAAGCGCGAGGAATTATTATATATATTTTTATTTATTAGTTTATATTTCGTAAGATAAATAAAGTACGGTGAGTCAGTTTCTTTTTTTTTTCATTGTTTTAACTGTTAATTACATACTTCATAAATTTTGTAATAGATCATGTTTAATATCGTTTCATCGAATCTTCTTTTCCCAATTATTTTGACTTAAGTGTCCAGTAAGTTTCGTTAAGCTTCAATAACTTACGCATACATTTTTAATTTTCATTTATTTAGATCTAGAACATTGTTTAAGTTACTTTTTCAGATATGATATGGAACAACGTCGAGAATGGCATCGTGAAACAATGCGAGTTGGATTAAGGGTCATACTGATTTTATGTCCATTGCCAGTGATTCCGAAATTTATTGCAAAGTCTGTAAAATATCGTTAAAAAATTCCAATAAATCGCACGTAAAACGTCACTTAACATCACAAACACATACGCAGAAATTAGACCGGTTTGAATCTGACAATTTTAACGAAGAACTCTGTGAAACTTTAATGGCGGCAAATATTCCATTAAATATACCTAAGAACCCCCCTTCAAAATATTTCTCCAAAAATATACTGGGCGAAATGTTCCTGATGAATCCACCTTACGCAAATATTATCTTTTTAAGTGCTACACGAAAGCAGTAGAACGCATTAGAAGCCATCTTTCAAATCAGTACCTATGGAGAAGTGCCGATGAAACTGTCGATATATTAGGACGCTGTGTGGTAAATGTTGTAACTATTGTGTTGTACTATATCCAACTATTGCATATGACGCACATGTAATAGCAACATAAGTTACATACAGTTGATGCGGGAACAGTAGCTAAAACCATTAACTAGAATATGCGCCAAATGTTTCATTCCGACGACAGGTACAAATAAAAAATACATTTATTTATCGGTAACAGTGCTGCATATATGTTCAAAACAGGCAGACTATTAAAGGAAACATATCCTAATATGCTGCATATTACTTGTGTAGCATATGCTCTCCACAGAATCTGTGAATATATCACAGACACTTTTCCGGAAGTTGATAGACTTGTATCCGCTTTTAAAAAGTTTTCAGAAAAGCACCATTGAGAGTACCTCCTTACAGGGAAAAACTTCCATCTTTATCACGGCCTCCCTCTCCAGTAATAACTAGATGGGGAACATGGTTGGAAGCTACTAATTTGCACGCAGAGGATTTCGATAGTTTACAAAATTTCGTTACATGTTTAAATGACGATGCAAGGAACTAATACAAATTCCAAATTTAAAAAATCAGTTGTACTTTCTTCAGGAACACTGGAAATTTGCCAAAACTAATCACTTATTTTTAAAATCAAAATCTCAAATTAAATGATGGATTAACCACTTTATATGTGTCTATTAGTAATTTGAAAAGTATTCCAAGTGACTTTGGATGTGACCTTCGGCAAAAGTTAGACGCAGTTTTTAATAGAAATCCAGATTTAATTACATTGCGGCAAATATGTATGGATAATGCCTCAAAATTGAATTGCTAAATATGCTGAAATAAAAGAATATTTCCAGTAAGCCCCTACAAGCAGTTGCGATGTAGAAAGGACGTTTTCTATCTACAAGGATGTATTTCAAACAAAGAGAGCAAATTTTACAGAAGAGAACCTTGAGAAAGTATTGCTAGTTAATATTAATACTCCTTTACTCAACTTGAACTACAAGATGAACAAATAAAAATGTATTTCTTATTTAATAGATCACCATCACAATTATATAAATAAAATTAAAACCTCTTTATTAAAATTACAAATTTTTAATAGTACGCCGGCGGGCGATGAGTCATCGACCTCTCGCGTCCGTTCTCTAATAATAAATAACCAAACTGTTTGTATTTCACGTTCGTCAAAAGCATAATAGTAATTTTCTGTTTAAATTTTGGCATCGGAATATAGGCAAAAATATATTCGGATCCCAAATCAAGAATAACAAAAAAAATATCTTATGAATGAATGGTCCCGTAGTTCCTCATTCTATATACACTTTTTAATAAGAAACAACTCATAATTAGAGTTGAGAATCGAATGCGTATAACAGAGGCGAACGCCAAGTGGATATACGTTAAACTTAATCTACGGCAGCGATTGTTAACCTTCTTTGCTCCGCGACCCCTAAATAGTAAATATTAATAAAATTAATATTTCAGGGCCCCCACCAGAGGAATAATAACAGTAAGCCTTACAGTTGCTGATTTAATTATGACTGTAATTATAAAAAATTATTTCATATTATATATTCACATTGCACTAATTTTATACATTAAGAAAATACCGACAATATAAAAAATATAATACGACTATTCCTATTATTTTATGTCTCTGCGTTTATAGCGATGGGTATGAACAAGTATCTATGACGTGTACATATATGAGTAATTTACAAGTTCCAGCTCATACTCTTTGTAATTTAGTCTCCTTCTATAATACTCGCTGTGAGAGCATGTTTGAACATGCATGAACAAGTCGTGCTGTCACCAGTATAGAAGAGGCGCTTGCAATTGCACAACTTCAGTTACGTTTCGAATACGAAGCGTGCGTCTGATACGTTTATTTTAGTGTGCGGTCAACCGTGAAATTGACTTTTTTTAATTTCTTATGTCAAATGAATAAATTTGTGAAAAAACGAAACGAGCCATCTACATCCAGTGAATCGGTTGGTAAAAAGACACGCTTATTCAATGACAGTTATTTAGATTATGGTTTTACCTCATTGGATGGAAAGCCACAGTGCGTTCTTTGCTTTCATGTTCTCCCGATGAAAGCATGAAACTAAATATCCGGCTCATAAAAGCAAACTCTTGGAAAGTTTCGAAAGAAAATTACATACCTTGAAAAATCAATAAACTTCTATTTATCAGCCAAGCCATACTGATAAAAGTGTACTTGAGGCATCTGATCTCGTAGCATTAACAGTAGCTAAGATGTTGAAACCACATACAATCGCCAAAAACCTCATATTGCCTGCTGCAATTGATATATGGTTTAATAGGCGTGTAAGAAGCAACAAAAATTGAAAAATTCCGCTTTCTAACGACACAATATCAGGGCGAATAGATGACATGGCTGCCGATGTTCGCAATCAGATAATTCAGCAAATGAATTAGGATTCTATTTGACAAATCAACACATGTAGCAAACATGTCTCAGTTCTGTTTTGTGAGGTATGAATATGAAAGGGACACATCAATAAAAAAAAAATATGTTGTTTTGCAAAACAGTACCGGGTCATGCAACAGAACAATGTCTTTTTGATGTTTTTTATGAAACTACAAAAAGTATACTAACATATATTCGACAAAATGTATTGCAGTATGTAGGATGGCACAGAAACAGGAAGGAACAGTGGAGTAATGAAAATATTAAAAGATCGTCTTATACCAACGACGGAATGGACACACTGCTTCTTTGACAGGCTTGTTCTCGTCGCAGAAAACATGCCGAAAATTTTCAAATTCTTTGTGAAGTTGTAAAAATTGCTAATTTTTATTAAAAGCCGACCGTTACAGAACAGGTTGTTTGCTAAACTATGCAATGAAATGGGCGAAAATAAAAAATCTCTTCTTTTCCATACAGAAGTTGATTGTTATCGCAAGAGAAAGTGTTAACCCGGGTATGGGAATTTCGAGATGAATTAATAATATTTTTCCAGGATAAACAAACGTCATTCTCATTATTTTCACAGAATAATGAGTGTATGTTGTTGTTGGCTTACTTAGCTTTCCTGCTTTCGCATTTAAAGGACTTAAGTGTGAATTTACAAGGACGTGATAAAAACATTTTATTAATGATAGACAAAGTTAATGCTTTCATTAAGAAGCCTCATATTTGGATTATTCGCTTTCAAAGCAAAAATTTGGATATATTTCCACTCCGAATATTGAGAAAAATTTGAATGAACAAGGCACTATTATTCATCACAATTTGAATTGCATGAAGATGTATTTGCGCGAAATCAAGAATTATTTGGTGACGGTTTTCGTGAATAAATTGTAGAATTTTCGTCCATTTTACTCTTGGAAGGTCTCCTGAACAATAAGCATCTTCAAATGAACTTCTGTCGGCCTTAAAACGAGCATATCACTCAAAAACCTGTGTTATGTTTAAGGGATTTTCTAGAAAAGCCTCTGGAAGTATTGCGAAAGTTTCAGTAGGCGACTTACGAAATTTAAAATAAAACTTTATGCAAACACGTTGCTCGAATTTATCAGTCATCATAAAATTGGTAAATTAACGTTAATATAATACATTATTACAAAACACAACTTGTAGACCGAACACTACCTCTCAATGCAACGAAACTCAAGACACTGAACCATTAGAAATTAGGTAATCGTACGCTGGCAGTGTGACTTGTGCAGTCACCTTCAACAGTCGTGACGAGTAAAGTCCAGGAACATTCTGATACTACCTCGTATATCAAACTGCCCTCGTAATAGATCATTGATGGTGCAGTAAAAGCGTATTATGGTAATTACTAATTATATTTTCTGCAATTTTTGTCCCACAATTAGAGATATGGGATATGATCTGTTGATCGAATAAATATAATAAGATATTGAAGTACCTTCGTGTGAATTACTTTCGAATACAAAATATAAAAGCAAAAGCACATACAAGCATACAATAAAACACATTTTTAAACATAATTTTGCGCAATATTTTTCATTTTAGGCACGAATAATCTAAATAATTAACAACGAGGGTTTGTTACATTCCATAAAAAATAAACTTCAAACAAAGCTTCGGCATTCTTCGTTACCTCCACATAAATTATCATAATTAGTAGTGAAGCATCATGCGCCATATGCAAATGGTGTTTACGTGGGTACGAATACATCTACAGCGCAATTCTGATAAAATTTCTCGCAATTACTGACATGAACGCGGATACGCCTGCACTATCCATTTCCTGTATGCTCGTTCCGTCATGCACCGTCGACATCTAATTGAATGTAGCTGTCGACAAGTTGCAGAAAATAATTGCTGACAGCGACATCTATGGGCGCTAGATGTACGGAGCTTCGGGATTAAGATCCGGAGCGTCAAGAATACTAAGAGTAACTTGATAAGACCTGCAGCAATGCGCCATGTCTACCTTATTTGTCGGCGCGTATACCTTTAAATATTTGCAAGTCAATTGCTGCTCATTGACTTCTGCGTGTAATACTTGTTTGAAAATACAACAGTTAATGATCTATTGGCCAATTTTTGCAATGCATTTTCGTAGGCTCTGTCGTAATGAATATTTGAAGTAGTACTTAAAGATATAATTATAACAATACATGTACAACTTGCGTAGGCAGAATTCTACAGTGAAACGAGTTCAAATAAAACATTCACAATACAGAAAAAAAGCTGCCATTACTCTTTCTAAATTTTTATTTCATTTGCCACAGCTTTTATTATATTTTATTATAAATTTAGAGTTTGCTGAGACTTGAGCAACGAGGGCGAGCTGATTAATTCACGTGATCTTAGAGAAATAGGAATAAATTAAATAAACAAACTTCATTTTTATACATAAACTCGTCTTAATTCGATAGATTTGGTCTACCTGTATCGGGCAAAAAAATATTTTAGTCTTCTTAATTTTATTTGTACTTTAGACTTGCGCCAATATAACACGGTTACCAATATTAACCAATTAACCGCCAACGTTGCGAAAACGCAACTGAATGTATATATATTTTTTTAATCATTGAAAGTTATACTGTAAATGATTTGTTTTAACGTGATGACAGTGTAAAGTACCATCAATATATATGTACTTTTACATTGAATAGATAACGCAGTGGTTTATCAGAAAAAAAAATTAAAGTTTGACCTTTTTTTAGTTTTTTACACCCTAATATACTATCTTCTATATCTTCCCTTGATTTTACAAAATAATGTTTGTTTGCTCTTACATCATTTCAAGAGGGTATTATAACTATGTGAAAACTCTAAAAAAAATATTACCTTTCTTTGAAGTGGATTTTTTGTACTGAAAGATTTGGTGTTGCGTTATCGCAACGTCGGCCACTTATGTGTATGTATACCTGCGGATAGCTGTACCTATATTAGTTCAAGGAAGTCCGAAAATGTGTATGTTTACAAATTTATTTTCATAGTGGTTTGTCGTTATATATTTTTATACATATGTATGTACATCTTTATATATTAAGGGTTTAAAATTTTGAAATAAGGCATAATGAAATAGTATTCCTTGATACCTACAAGCGGTTCATTGTTCTATAAATATACTGGTGTGTAATATGTGATTTCGAATTTTCAATTTTGTATTCAGTGAAGTTATCTTGTAAGAAAATATGGTATGCATTTATTTTCATAATTTATGAATTTGATGAATATTTTTGATTGTATTTTTTAGGCATTTAGAAGCGATTATGAGCAAAAAAGAGCCCTAAGTTATAAAGATTTGGAAGAGATAATTGAAAATATGTCTGACATTGATGATACAGATGTAATAATTCCACCTAATGTCGATGAATTAACAGACGAGGAAGACATTTATGACACAGAAATGTGTGCACCTGATAGTATTCCTAATGATATCACAGGTACATTTGAAGTAATGAATATAGGCGACGGCGCTGCATGTACAGAATTAGCATCGGAACCAACAACAAGTCGCGCTCACTCTTCAAAACATCAAGCTGTAAAGTGGCAGAAAACATACGTTCCAGCAAAAAAACAGCCAAATAATGTAGAGGAAAACGCCGTAAGAGAATTACAAGAACAGTTTGGTAATTATAGCCCTTTCGAATTGTTTTCCTTGTTCTTTGATGACACTGTCCTCAATGCAATAATAACTTATTCAAAGAAATATGCATGCAGCAAAAACCGACACAATTTTCACATCGATATGAATGACTTACGTAAATGGTTAGGTATTGTAATTTTGTCAGGGTACCATTCTTTGCCACAAATGGATTTATACTGGTCTCTAGATGAGGACAAAGGAGTGCCATTGGTAAGAAAAACAATGTCCCGAAATCGTTTTCGAGACATCAAACAAAATATTCATTTGTCAGATAATACAAATTTACAAAAAGAAGATAAATTTGCGAAAGTACGGCCTTTATTCGACCTTTTGAATGAGCGATTTTTAAAATTTGGAATTTTTTTCACATAATTTATCAATAGATGAACAAATGGTCCCCTACTTTGGAAGACATTCGGCAAAGATGTTTATAAGAGGAAAACCTGTTCGATTTGGATTTAAAATTTGGTGTCTTACATCTTCTGCCGGATACCTATATAAATGCTTTCCTTACGGTGGAAAATTAAAAGAAAATCCACAACTAGGTTTAGGAGCTCAGAGATTTGTTGCAGGTAGTAAAACCTTCAAATAATCATAAAGTGTATTTTGATAATTTTTTTACGAGCTACTCTCTGCTTTCATTACTGGATGAAAAAGGGTTTTATTCAACAGGTACGATACGAGAAAATAGAACCGCCAAATGTTTATTGGAAACGACAAAGCAAATCGCTAGAAGAGATCGAGGATGGTTTGATGCTGCATATGACAAAAATTCTTCAATCAGAATGGTGCGTTGGAACGACAATGCTGTTGTTACCGTAGCGTCTAATATAGAAGAAATAGAGCAAATTGGAAATATCAAACGATATAGCCGTAAAGAAAAGAGGGAAGTACAAGTAAAACAACCAAACATAATTGAAAAATATAATAGCCACATGGGGGGAGTCGACTTGCATGATAATGCAATAGCAAATTATAGAATTCGAATAAGAGGTAAGAAGTGGTGGTGGCCACTATTTATGAACCTAATAGGGTGTGCATTGGTAAATGCATGGAAATTACATAGACTTTGTAATGAGTCCAAAATGACACAACTAAACTTTCGTAGTAATGTAGTTATGTATTTATTGAAAAATGAAAAACCATCAAATGTTTTACTAGGACACTCATCCACGTCAACTTCTGATGCCCGTTACGACAATGTAGGGCACGTAATTGAAAAATCTGCTACAGAACAAAGAATGTTTTTATGTGTATCAAGTGTAACGTACATCTACATACCAAATGTTTTAATCGGTACCACCGAAAGTAAAAAAGACTATGTATCTCGCCAACGTTGCGTTTTCGCAACAGCATTTTTTTATATGTTACTGTGTAAATATATCAATAAAATTTTGTTAAGTGGCCTTATTTTACCCTCATTAGTTACTTTAACAAAAAAAAAATGCAATTTTTTAATTATTTTTATATGCGGCGGTTAATGGGTTAATGCAACATTGCTTGATTTAATCGTCAGCAACTTTGAGTGCATAGTATCTGTTTTTCGTGATACGGATCCTATACTTACGGAGGATGCACATTACCCTGCTGTACTTGCCCTCTCTGCAAATACTGTGAGATAACCACGATAAATAAATACACTAAGACACCGAGATCAACCCAAATACTGAGAAATAGATTATCAAGTTTGTTGTATCACGTAAATAAATTATAACGTTAGTTGGACGCCAAGTGGTTTTACCTTTCTACCCCCAAAGTAGATAGTATGAATTAAATTTTGTTGCTGGGCTGGCTCTGTCGATATCATTAAAGCATTTTATTAAAATTTATAACGTATATTGGTACTCACTTTCTCAGGGAGATGTAAATGAGAATTAATAATTATTAAATTCCAACATTACATGCAATTGCCGCTATATGTTGTATTAATTTCTACAAATGACAAAATCACATTTTCCTAAGAATGCAGACACAACAAGTCACGGCGACAAACGTCTAGGTTGTCCGGGCAAATGAAAAAATGTGTGAAAGCCATATCCATCCGAAATGTGCAAATACCGATATTTTATATTTTTTACTAATCTTCAATACACATTATCCGGGAATAGATACGACTTTCACACATTTTTTCATTTGTCCGGAGAACCTGGACGGTTGGCACCGCGACGTGTTGTGTCTGCATTCTTAGGCAAATGTGATTTTGTCATTTGTAGAAATTAATACAACAAATTATAGCGGCAATTGCATGTATGTATGTATGCATGGGAATTTAATAGTTATTAATTCTCATTTACATCGCGTTTTTCATCATTTGTATATCATATGTACACGCAGTATAGAAATGAAAGTCGTATCTATTCCCGGATAATGTGTACTGAAGATTAGTAAAAAAAAAACTATGAAATATCGGTATCTGCACATTCCGGATGGATATGGCTTTCACACATTTTTTTATTTGCTCGAACAACCTGGACGGTTGGCGCCGCGACGTGTTGTGTCTGCATTCTTAGACAAATGTGATTTTGTCATTTGAAGAAATTAATAAAAAAAATTATAACGGCAATTGCATGTATTGTGGGAATTTAATAGTTATTAATTCCCATTTACATCACTTGTTTCATCATTTGTATATATACATGCAGTATAGAAATGAAAGTCGTACCTATTCCTGGATAATGTGTACTGAAGATTAGTAAAAAATATGAAATATCGGTATCTGCACATTCCGAATGGATATGGCTTTCACACATTTTTTTCATTTGCCCGGACAACCTGGACGGTTATCCGGACGGTTGACCTTTCGTGTTGTGTCTACATTCTTAGGCAAATGTGATTTTGTCATTTGTAGAAATTAATACAACAAATTATAGCGGCAATTGCATGTAATGTGGGAATTTAATAGATATTAATTCTCATTTACATCGCGTTTTTCATCATTTGTATATACACACGCAGTATAGAAATGAAAGTCGTATCTATTCCCGAATAATGTGTACTGAAGATTAGTAAAAACTATGAAATATCGGTATCTGCACATTCCGGATGGATATAGCTTTTACACATTTTTTCATATATATAAGTAAAGTTCAACGAATTTGCAGTTAAACGTAGAAAATATAATATTTATGGAGCGTTCAAAATTTAACGAGTTTATCATTTAACGAGCTAGCTTAAATTATCGCATTAACAAAAGAATATTCTTCATATTCAAATTAACACTATCCTTACTTTCGTGAGCGTCTTACGTATTTTTTTAAATCACTTTCTTTTTGAAACGTTAATGCGTTTTATTTGTTCAAAACAAAGAGTATATGTTATTTGAATATCTGATATGTGTAGATTTAAACCTGTTATACAAAAGAAATACAGAGTTATTCAGAATAAGTGCCATTAATTTAATTATTAGATTATATTACTAAAATATATGCCAAGTGTGCTATTTTTAATTTTAAAAAAATGTGAAAAACATTAATTTTAACAGATAAATTTTAAGTACCGTTGTTCGTCCTGACTCGCCCTATATGTGTCATCCATATATTCTGTGGCGCTTGAGAATATGCAGACGTATTTGTTTACATATGGTTGGTTTACAATGAATGAATTTATACAAAAGTAAATTATGAATATGCGATACATGCGATTTAGTAAAAGTCATCGTACTCTCGATACAACAGCTGAGTATTTGGTGCGGTCGCAAAATGGTTATATTAAATAATTTACAATTAAAAATAAAATTACACAGCGGACTTTTTAGATATTTTTTTCTAATTAAATATTAATGAGAAATCATTCACACATCATCACAAATTTCAATCTAAAATTGTTTTCCCTGACCAATATTCAGAATAACACAGTATATATGAACACATGGTCAAATATAATAAAATTTTCTAAATAATCCATAGATATCTTATTGTTAGTATTTAATGCGGAATTATTTGAAAATATTAATTAAATTGGCCTAAAATAATACACTACTTTTCGCTCATTTCGCTCCTAAATCTACTGTTTCTAAAATTGATGGAGTTTGTCTAACTTTCCTTTTCTAAAGCAACAAAAAAGTTTTAAAATTTTAATCAACGAAATTAATATTGTTTATTATTTTTCAATTGTTTACCATTAAGTTACAGAAGAATATTCCTTAATCTAGGCTCACAGTATTTTTTTTGATTTCGGCTACTACTAATCCACCAAAAATTACGCTCTAATAATAATAACACTTTATATAGGTTAAACCTATTTGTTTTTCTGTTACGTTAATTAACATTCGTCTTCGCAGTATGTACAAACATAATAAGTAACTGCACCAAACTGATCATTTAACTATAGTAATCTTCATGGTCCATCAAGCGTACAGCTCTTACACGATCGGCGTAAAGTCAAATGATCACCATGTACACACATAATACGATACGGACTAGCAGTTTTACTTTGTCCAAAGAGTACAATTATCAAACCGTAACACAGACCGTTATGCGCTACAGATAGCACATGACCCTAAATGTAATACTACACTAGTAGACTCTACAAGTTTTGCGATAACTGCCGACATAATATCGTACGTTTGAGAAATTTAACAACAGAATAGTATCTGGTTTAATGCACTTTAATATACATATTTGCAAACAAACAACAAGAAATAGCTAAAGATAAGCTTAGATTTTTTACGTAAAATTGCAGAGCACGGTAGTGGACTAACCTTCGATCTTCAATGTAAATACAACTTAAAAATCTTCAAAATAAATCGTTGTACACCCAACTTTCTATCCAATTCGCTGAAATGTATGTTTAAAATGTAAAGACGAAAATCCATACTGACGAGTGATGTAATCGCAAAATTAAAGAGTATTAATTTCTTGGTTGGTGATATTTTCACCTATTAATTAATTAATTAGATGAAATCGTCTATATATATTTCGTGTTTTTTTTATAACGGTTATGGCTTAAAGAAGCTATAACTATTATCAAATGTTTTTCAATAACTACTTTAGCAAAGTCCCGCTACTCCAAATAAGCAGATAATACGGAAACGAATATTTCAAGTACAGATTTTCAGAATTTTATAGTCCTCGTAAAAATAAAATTTATGTCTGACAAGAGTTTTAGTATCGATTCGATAAGCTTCATTACATACTTGCAGTACTATGTTATATTGTATTCAAAATAATATTGTATTCAAAATAAAATCAAATACCCTGAACCTAAAATACTAAATATGCTACAATCGCAACATAAACCTACACTTTGAAATATACTTGACGAACAAATCGATAAATCATTATCATTAATAGGGACCGGAAAAGATAGGCCGATGACTCATCGCCCACGGGCGTACTATTGAAAATTTGTATATTTAAAGAATTTTTAATTTTATTTATATAAAATACAAAAATCTTAATCCTGATATAGACGAATAGTATAAAATATGAAGAAAGCAATCTTTGGAGCTAGGCCGCACTACAATAACACATATAATATAAGCATTATATTAAACGACATAAGTGCATTTTGTATTAATAATTAAAGTTCGGAGTAAATTTAGCTATCGGTTTTATTTATGCCTCGTATCGAAATATATTGTCCCGTATATATGTATATATGTATATATATATATATATATATATATATATATATATATAAACTTAAAAGAAATTATCGGCCGTACTATATTGGTTAAAATACTCGTAAATTAAAAACGGGCAAGCAGTCTGTCAATTAAAACTCATTTATTTATTATCTCTATACTTCGCAACGAGTTTGTTGCTTCTTCTGGAGATACTACAAGATTAATGAAAAAAGAAAGACATTAGATAAATTAGTCTATAAAGAAATAGTAAAATACTCGCAGAATGTAGAGTTCAAAAAAAGAAACTGACGTACACCGACATTAAAATCGATTAAATTTAAAACATTAATGTAACTATAGATTTAAGGTGCCACATGAACCTTTAAAATATATATGTAAAAGTTAAAACATGAAAAATTAAAAATATAAAACGAAACATATGGCTAAAACTAAAGTCAAAAGAATATCAAAACCAAAGAACAATGCACTTTAAATTCAACAATACAAGGACCAAACAACAAAAAAAAAAATTAGATAGTTAACTAACCGCTAAACCGAGTATATTGAAATGAATTATACTTAGTCCGTTAGTATCAAATCTATAATTAACGTTATTTGTGTTTCTGTTAATGTGGACCATTTCTAAAAGGGTTCCTTTTTTGTGGTTACTTTTTACGTCTAAGATCTTAACGTCAACAAAATTTAATGTATGGTCAAGTGCATGGTCCACGTCCACCAATGCATCTCCTTCCTTCCTGCTTTCAAAAAACTGACATTTGCTTTCATAA
>OW285241.1:50723081-51035359 GCA_935421215.2 Melolontha melolontha | reverse complement strand
ATTAGACGAATATTAAAAGCGAACAAATACAAGCCCTATAAGATACACTTACTGCACGAACTTAACGAAGATGACCCGGACAGAAGATTACAGTTTTGTGAAACAATAATGGAATTGTCCAATAACGATCCAAATTTTATAAACAACATCGTATTTTCTGACGAAGCTACTTTTTGCGAGAAAATCATACACAGCATCGCCACAAACTTAATGTGTGGGCTGGCATTGTTGCGCAATGAATCATAGGTCCGTACTTCTTGGAACACAACCTAAATGGTGATGGTTATTTACATTTATTGCGTTACCATATTGTACCAGATCTGTTGATTTTATTTCCTAACAACAATCAACCAAGCATGCCAAACCGTAATATATGGTTTCAACAAGATGGAGCACCACCACATTATGCTATTAATGTTCGACAGTATTTAGACACAATTTTTCCCGGTCGTTGGATTGGACGTCGGGGTTTTATTGATTGGCCCGCTAGGTATCCCGATTTAAATCCATTGGATTTCTTTCTTTGGGGACACTTGAAGTCGCGAGTATACAAGGAGAAACTTAGAAACCTAGGATTTGAGAGCAAAAATTACTCGTGAGATACAAGCCATGCCACCTAATAGTTTACAAAATACAATTCGTCATTTTTGGGAACATTTAGGACACTGTCAGGTCGTAGAAGGACGTTACTTTGAGCATTTAATTTAATTTTGTAGTTTGTTTACTTTTAATAAATATTTTATTTTTTTCTAAATATTTTTATTATCTAGCCCCATGAAAATAGTACGCATTCATATTCAGAACTTAATAAAGATTCCGAATTGTCTAAAAAATAATACTATTTCCATTTAAAAAAAAAAAAAAATTTTTGGCTGTCATATGTAATCATCATGAAAAAAAGCAAATGATTGAAGCCAATTCAAAATAACTTGTCAAAAAACTTTTGTTAACAACATTTTGTTCTAAAGTTTATATTTACGGAATTATTCGACTGATGCGTTACTTCTGCCCAACCCCGTATATATATATATATATATATATATATATATATATATATAATTATTATAGTATCTCAGGATCGAGGCAGGTTAACATACAAATATAGCGTTTCTTTTTAGAATAAAAGATAATATACAAAAACCTGTGATACCTGGATGTTTTCTCGTTGGAATAGGGTCCGTGTGGAGCCTACGAATTTGGTAAACTGCTTTAAGGTTAACCTCCCAATTGGAAGGTATGTTCGGGAATTTTGGTTTCCCAAAGGATATTCTGTATTTTAGCACTTTTACTTAATGTTTTTAGGTAAGTTTTCTTGATATTTTAATGTTTATGTTTCAACATAAAGCGATGCGTACAGCTTGATAAATTGTAAAATAAGACTTCTAGTTCTGGATTTTCTATTTCAAAATGATAATATACCTTTTTAACACCGTTCAAATAAATTTACGTAGGTTTAGCTGCTTTTTACGCGTTTTTATTTAATTTACTCAGAACTACAAAACTTTAGACGCGTTCTTTATGAATATCTAGGAATAGATGCTCTCCGTCACTTGTTTTTCTCAAAGGCTTATAAAGTATTATTTACCTTGAAATTAATCGTGAATTTAATAATTTTAGAAGAATTGTTTAACCATAAAAATCATTTAAACTTATTTATAAAATTATTTGGTGAATTAAAAATACATTATAATACACTTTTGACATATAACTCTAAGATATGCACGTATATGTAAGTGTCATTTTCGCGTGCTATCGAATTTAAAAATTAAGGGCCTGTGCAAAATCAATGTCTATACAAGTACTGAATATTAATAAATTAAATATCTTCTAATGCGCGTATTTTTGAATTTAATGAATGATAAAATGTTAAAAACCAAATTTTAATTAATATAAATTATTAAATTAAATTAAATTAAATTAAATAATTAATTTATCATGATTGCACATATAGAGCTATGTTTTTATTTAAATTCCAATTTTATTCAAATTTTCTGGTTTCTTACTCTTAGGAGCTGGATGTAAGTAGGGAAACTTAGTTCAACAACAATATATATATACTGAGAGAGATAAATTAAATAAACACAATTGAAAGTTTGATATCAAGATATATATATATATATATATATATATATATATATATATATATATATATATATATATATATATATTGTTGTGAGGCAAATTACCTCAAACAATATATTTGAATTTAGTTAATTTAAAACTAAATAAAATTTTGAAAAATTAAAAAAAATATTATCAAATATTTAATTAACACTACATATAATTAAAAGAGAATCAAAGGAAATATAAATACAGTATTTTGAATAGTTCTGATATCTAATTTTAAATATGTAATTAGTTGTAAGTATGTAATTAATTCTGAAGGAAATTGTAATTGATATAAATTTAAATATTAATTCAAATTATAAAATTTCCGCATCATTTCCGTTGATTCTAAGCAAACCAATGAGATGTGAAGCAGATTTCAAGGGGACGTTTTTGTTTTGTTATCGGCGTCTATTTGTGGAGTAGTGGTATAGTGCCCATAAGATACCGACGCCATATTCCGTAAAATTATAGCATTTTTCTTAGTCCGCATTTTCTAAGAATAAAGATTAAAAATATTAGAACAACGAAAAGTACCTATAAATATATCCAAAAGATAGTGGAAAGACTAAGTTATCAATAGAAAATAATTTGAACAGCGTAAATCAAGTTTTTAATTAATCATCAAAAGCATAATTTTCAAACTTAAAATATTAATAGCGGATCTAAGTGAAAAGTGAAGAAAAATCACTTCAACTGAGGAAATAATCACATTTTGTACCTGAATCATCATATCCTCGAATACCTGACTTTCCACAGTCATTCCTGGACCTGATTTTAGAAGATACGAGAGATTTTTCCAGATTCCAGAAATTTTTGGAGATACACCAAGATACTTCCCTTTTATCCTGACTTAACTTCGTATTCTGATTTAAAAGGTACCTTAAATTACATTCATCAAAGAAAAATCATTTGTTAATTATTCTAAAATAGATCGATATAATCACACAAATAATCGTAACTGTATGATTCAAGTAAACTATTCAGAAAACGTCATCCCATATGTTAATAGGGTTGTTCTTAATACTAATTAAAAGTTCACTGTTCATTCAAGAACTAACTTTCATTTATTTGTTTCAATTTAGATTTGAATTACCTCGTCAAGGTTATTCTTTTTCCGAACACTTCGGTTATTACTGCTATCAGTACACTGTTGCATTATAAAGTTTTTGATTCATGCATTTAGTGTTTTTAAAATTTATATTTCCTTTGCAGCAAACAATCAAACATTTTTTTTTCTTTTACATTTTACATGGAGGAATAAATTAACTTAGGTTATTGTAGTGTAATTATTATTTTTAGTAAAAGTTTTAAAAACAAATACCGTCCTGTTAAGGTATTCCATATTCAACTCCTGTATTTGTTACCTTTTTAGTATTCTTGGATTTCAAATAAATGTTTTCATATTGTTTTGTTTAAGAAAGAAGTTTTATTATTATTACTTCTTACCTCAGGTATATGTTAAAAGGTTTCTTTTTTGCCTACCTTTTTTAAAGTAGATCAAAATCTTGCTGAATTTAATACAGTAAGTTCTTCTACCCGTAGATAGATGTCAGCTTGTGTGACAAACGGCTTAAGTAATCGATATATATTCCTTTAAATTGATAAAATTAATAAAGGTTTTTTATATATGTTTATTTCCGCAGCTTTTAAAACGGACTGCTTCACACGCCTGAGATAAATAATTAATTTATAAGAGTCTCATCAATATTATCAATATAATTCCTGAATGTAGTAAATTTCCACGTTCTACATAAACGTGGGACATTATCCTGTTGTGGAATCATTTCTTCCACATTGCCTTTCAGGGTTTACTACAATATATATAAAGATAATTATTTCGTGACCTTTGTATGTTTTGGCAAATTCAAAATGTATATACATTTTTAAGTAAAACCAGACCTTAAATCGCCAACGAATTGAATTTTCTATATATATATTATTCTTGCTGTGTTCATCTAGTCTAGTTATAGTCCAATCATTATGTACGTTTGAATTGGAGAGATCCCGTCATGCCAACTTTTTTATATGTTGTTGTGGAGGTTCAGGAGTGCCTAATTTGAAGTTCTCGAACGAAACCCTTTTCACTATTTTCTGTTAGTTAGAAAATATGGGTGGATTTTTGCTTCCGTTGTAACTCGGCTCTTCGTCATTCTACGGCGTAGTTATATGGTTGGTTTTGTTGCTTTATTATTCTCTGCAATTTATGTCATATGACTATTTCACCTAACACCGTCCGTTCTCGTGATATCGGCGAAAATAGGACAAACTTTAGGTACGGAACTCGGTTCTCATTTTTTTCTTCTTTATCGCCACGCATAGCGAAAAAGTGTTTATCGTCAAACTTGTAGGGCACATTCGTACCTACAATTAGATATTTTTGATGAATAGCTTATTTGCCGGATTCCAAGGGGATCTCACGTTGGATGACTTCGTTAGGAACGTAATACGGAGCATAACAATAATGCGCAATACCTTGTTTTGGAACCGTTGCAGGATGGAAATGCTGGAATTACTGACGGAATACCAAAGATGAATTCCATATGTCCAGACTTGTTTTAGTATGGTCTTTTAAAGTAACAGTATGTTACAAATGATACATACGAGGTGCATTCAAGTTCTAAGGCCTCCGATTTTTTTTCTCCAGACTGGAAAGAGATAGAAGCATGTGCATCGTTTTAAAATGAGCGTGCGTTCGTTGTCAATACGTCACAGAGATGGCAGTACTGTACGGTAGACGGAATTGTAGCGGCAGCGTCGAGAATGAGAACTGTTTTAGTTACTTAAAATGGCTACGTTTTCCTTATTTGAACAGCGTGGAATCATTCGTTTTCTGAATTTGCGTGGTGTGACACCAATTGAAATTCATCGACAGTTGAAGGGGCCATGTGGTGATGGAGTTATGGATGTATCGAAAGTGCGTTCGTGGGTGCGTCAGTTTAATGAAGGCAGAACATCGTGTGACAACAAACCGAAACAACCTCGGGCTCGCACAAGCCGGTCTGACGACATGATCGAGAAAGTGGAGAGACTTGTTTTGGGGGATCGCCGAATGACAGTTGAACAGATCACCTCCAGTGTTAGCATTTCCATGGGTTCTGTGCACACAATCCTGCATGACGACCTGAAAATGCGAAAAGTGTCCTCCAGGTGGGTGCCACGAATGCTGACGGACGACCACAAGGCTGCTCGTGTGGCATGTTGCCAAGCAATGCAATGTTGACGCGCAACCAAGGCATGAATGGGACTTTCTTTTCGTCGATTGTGACAATGGATGAGACGGAGATGCCATTTTTCAATCCAGAAGCAAGGCGCCAGTCAGCTCAATGGAAGCACACAGATTCACCGCCACCAAAAAAAATTCGGGTAACCGCCAGTGCTGAAAAAATTATGGTGTCCATGTTCTGGAACAGTGAGGGCGTAATCCTTACCCATTGTGTTCTAAAGGGCACTACGGTGACAGGTGCATCCTACGAAAATGTTTTGAAGAACAAGTTCCTACCTGCACTGCAACAAAAACGTCCGGGAAAGGCTGCGCGTGTGCTGTTTCACCAAGACAACGCACCCGCACATCGGGCTAACGTTACGCAACAATTTCCTCGTGAAAACAACTTTGAAGTTATGTCTCATGCTCCCTACTCACCTGACCTGGCTCCTAGTGACTTTTGGCTGTTTCCAACAATGAAAGACACTGTCCGTGGCCTCACATTCACCAGCCGTGCTGCTATTGCTTCAGCGATTTTCCAGTGGTCGAAACAGACTCCTAAAGAAGCCTTCGCCGCGGCCATGGAATCATGGCGTCGACGTTGTGAAAAATGTGTACGTCTGCAGGGAGATTACGTCGAGAAGTAATACCAGTTTCGTAGTTTTCGGGTGAGTAGTTAGTTAGAAAAAAAATCGAAGGCCTTAGAACTTGATTGAATGCACCTCGTATATGCAAACAGATTCTGTATCTGTACACATGGAAATACACCTTGCATTTTACCAACAATCACTTCAGCCAAAGACACGTGTTTCTGTCTTACGACGTCATCAGTCTAGCTAATGAAGTGACGTTTGACGGCGCGCCCTTCAAATGGCACCAGATAAACTCATGACATCTGACGGACAAAAGAGACTACGCCAATAATAGCCTATAATTTCCTTTCGACAGGCTAGCTATGCCTATACAAAAAGAAAAAAAAACTGTATATTGGTGTATGGAGTAAACCAATATACGGCGTAAGACAGAAACACGTGTGTTTGGCTGAAGTGAACGTTGGTAAAATACGAAGTGTATATCCATTTGTACAGATACAGAATGTGTATGCACATATGGCATCATTTGTTACAAGTGTTTAATACGGCTTACGCATTGATATACTAAATTTGTTTGGTATAGCTAAATATTGTTTTTCCTAGCGGCCAATGAGCCAGTACCCTTAGCATATCACAGAAGTAAGTTAAGGGGAGAAATTACAATAATTTTAGATAAGTTGCCAAACATACTTGTACAAATATGTTTGGCATCTGTAAAATAATTGTTTAAAATATTATTATTTAAGCTTTTCGAAACCGCAAAGAAAATATAAATTACGTAAGTTAAAACACATACTAGGCACTATATTTTGACATGTTTGTATAAATAATTTGAGTGTTTTTGCTTTTTGGTAAGCGGATATTTGATCAGTTTTTATCGTTTCTAGAAGAAATAAGCTTTTTATTTTACATAAAACATTGTGTAAATTTTCAGAAGTACATCAATTTTTTTATTTATATTTATATTTATAAGGATATAATCGGAAATTCATGAAGTGGATGAAAGTGATTGCTGCCTCAGTTTCATTGGAAGCTTACATGAAATATTTTCTATATCACAAAGTCATTCATAAAATGTCAACATTGACTTATCTAAATCGTTAATACGTCGAATTTGTATTAATAAGAATAATAAGTTCCGTTATTTATATACAGCGACGATACGCAATCTGTGTACTGAGGCATTACCTCATAATATAAATATGAATAGAAAGAGCAGGGTCATCTAAACAAAAGGATGCTATTTCTGGTATTAGTAATATCAAATATAGTGATGTGAAAACGTCCTTTCATATTACCCTGAATAGTTATTCATATTGCTGTGATATTTTATAATAATACAAATTAATAAAGACAGAATAGGAATAATGAGAATAAAACGGGATTAGAAAGGGTTGGTGCATTGAGTGCACCCATGCTGTAGTAAATTTTTAAGTTAAATTAAATAAATATCTCATTTATAATTCTTTAATTTTTACTCAATAAATAATATTAAGCCTGAGTACCAGATACGAATAAAATATGTTATTGTCAACCACACGATATTCACAGGTTACCGGGACAAGCAGTCATGTTTGATATTACAACATGCCTGGACTTTGTTTAAACCGCGACAGACGTTTAATCTCCTAACCAAAGAGATTATTTTGGAAGAGAAAAAAAAAAAAAAAAACATGATGCTAACAGATGGGACAATAATCAGAACAACACTATATTCAGCAGTAAAACAGAATCTACTTAACCCGTAACTACTGACCTGCGGTCTATGAGACACTTTTTTAAATTTCTTGCGTTTTAACGTTTTATTTGTTTTGCGTATATAGGTATGTATGATTAAAGGTTCAGTTAGTAGTTTATCGAACGCTGAAGGTTGTGGTTGAGCTTCCGGTCAGAGAGACCACTTATCAGTGAAAACGTGACAAATATTTTAGTAACATATTTTGCGTTTATATCAAAAATGGAGCCTAAACCAAGGCCATCTAAACGCATTTCTGTGCTAGATGATGATTTTGAGAAAATTGCCATGTAGTGGTATAATGAAGCGGAGCGTTATTGCAGTGGTATCGAAAAGTGATGACGAGGTGACGATAGTAATTCTGTTGTTAATGGAAATGCAAGTGACGTTGAGGATTACGAAGAAAACTCCTTATCTTATTTTGAAAATAATAGCGACGATAAAATTGTAGAAGTCTCAAATGATAGACCCAACAATAACCAGGACGTAGAATATTTTTACGGAAAAAATAAATATAGATGGACTTCTGAACCAGCAATCCCTCGAAGAAGAACGCTGAATTCCGACATAGTTGTCCAGTTGTCTGGTCTAAAAGGACCTCTGCGTCATACCCAAGAATTAGCTCCGGAAGAAGTATGGAAAATTCTAATTGATAACCAAATATTGCAATAGATTTTGCGCTGGACTAATGTAAGGATTAGTAGGGAGAAACAAAAATATTCAAAAACTTCAAGATGCGAATTTCGAGATCTTGATCTTACAGAACTGAACGCCTTTATAGGACTACTATTTTATTCAGCAGCATTCAAATCAAATCATGAACATATTGATGCTATATTTGCGACCGATGATACAGGAAGAGACATATTCCGTGCAGTAATGAGTCAGTTAAAGTTTGCCTTCTTACTTAGCGCATTGAGATCTGATGATCTAGATACTAGAAAAGCTGCACCATATATGCTTTGCACATATATGGTGCAGCATCACTACAAACTAATAGCACTTTTTCGTAAAAAAGCCCAGACGGACACAATAAACTTAGGGAACGTCGAAGAAAGCAGCGTCTGTTGAATGATTCACTTCGTCTAGTACTTTTAAAGTCAGTAGATATGATTTATATTTTTCTTCATTCACTCCTAATATACAAAATACAAAATTAGCTATGTATCTTTGTTCTACGTTGGTTGTGTCGTCATCCAACAGCACCCAAATAGAATGATTTTTTACTTCTTCTCTTAATTTGTTAAATGTTGTTCTATATAACTCGGAAACGTAGTTTTTTCTTAACGTCTATTGATCTGGAACATTTTCTTTTGTATACTTCCCCATAAAGTTGCGAAAAACGTTATTTTAATTTTAATTCTTCGCAACTTGACTTAAAATTGCACCTACATATTTTTTTTCTTTTGGCACCTTGATGGATGTTAATACTATTGTAACTAGTACACAACTAATACAGATTCGTGGAATGTAACATGACCTGGTAAAATAAAGGAAATCCTAGCTATACTTATTTCTCGTTCTTCGATTATCCGGGTAATTCCCGATAATCCGCTTAATATTGTATTCCACTAATAGTGTGTTGGCTGTTTATAGTAAATCCAGCTTTAACTTGCTATTCACTTCACCTATCTATTCAATAGTTTAGAAAATTTTTAATTGTCTACTATAAAGTGTCTGTTATCGTTTGGTATTTAGTTAATGGGTCTTATTTTACAATTATGCGAAATGTCTTTGTGCTAAAAAGTTTTAAGAAATACTAACCGATAGACACACAAACAACAGAAATCGCAAAAGTGTAATTATAGATACTAACAAGAGCATTAAATGTTTATATGAAGTCATAGACTGTTTTAAAATAATATTTTGCTGGAAAAAGGTCAAATATGCATATAATGAAAAAGGTTCAAAATATGCAGTTATGCATAACAACAACAAAAACGTGCATTTGCGTATACATAGTTATCCGAAGCCTACTTATTACTACTATTATTAATGTTCTAAAAAATCACTGCTGAATAAATTAACATCTAATTAATAAAGTTGTCATCCAAACTTATCTCGTGTTAAGTAAACAAGATTGTTTTTCCTTCTTGTTTAAACTTTAAGATCTTACGAGAATTAATAGCCGTATTTCGCTTTTTTATAAATTCAAAATCGTTTTTTGTTGTCCTGGAACTACGTTACTCCTATGTGGATAGATTTATTCATAATCTCACTTTTTTACGAAACTATTTATATAACAATAGACTAGCACATTTTCATCTTAAATCGTGAGAATTTCAATTAAAAACCTCCGAAAGTTACGTACTCATGCATTGTTTCCTTTAACAATAGTTTTTTCAGAATTTCTAGGTCTTACCGCGTCCGCAAGTCTTCCAGCGAAAGAGAGCAAAACCGTGATGCTCCCGCATCGCTGATGCTTCACTTTCACTGTGTTATAATACCAAGGTGATCTTTGATCTGTACGTCTAATTTATTGTTTGTTTCGGCAAGAAATCCAGATAATAAGCATGCACCTACATTCCTCTACTTCTTTGTATATTATTGCTAAATCACTTTAATCGTAATCTTAATAAACCAATGAAAAAAAAACGAAACGCTTATTTCATGCATCATCAAACAGTTGATAAAAATAACACCTTTACTACAAAGTAAGCGTTGAAGTGTCGTGTGAACAAGATTGTCTAACTTTTGTTTATTTGTTTTTATTTACGTTAACACTGAATCTCGAACAAGATTTTATAAGTAACTTAAAAAACTCTTAATAAGTTCCAAGTTTTTGGAAATTATAACGGGTGTTCAAAAAATGTCAAGTAGGCTTCGGACAAAAAAAATCCTAACAAGTCTATTGATTTCTATATATTATATTTTAAATGTCAAATGTTGTCTGTCAAAAATTGTCAGAATCTGATATCAAAAGTAGTATTGTTTCACTTTTGCATTTTAGAATTGTATTTAATAATGCATGCAAAGCATTCATGGTTCAATTGTATTTTAGAAATGCTCAAAAAATAAAATCCGGCGTCAAGTAGGCTTTGGACAAAAAATATCCTAACAAGTCTATTGATTTCTATATATTAGATTTTAAATGTCAAATGTTGTCTGTCAAAAATTATAAGAATCTGATATCAAAAGTAGTATTGTGTACTTTTGCATTTTAGAATTATATTTGATAATGTATGCAAACCATTCATGGTTGAATTGTATTTTAGAAATACTCAAAAAAAATCCGGCGTCAAGTAGGCTTCGGACAAAAAATAACCTAACAAGTCTATTGATATCTATATATTAGATTTTAAATGTCAAATGTTGTCTGTCAAAAATTATAAGAATCTGATATCAAAAGTAGTATTGTGTACTTTTGCATTTTAGAATTATATTTGATAATGTATGCAAACCATTCATGGTTGAATTGTATTTTAGAAATACTCAAAAAAAATCCGGCGTCAAGTAGGCTTCGGACAAAAAATATCCTAACAAGTCTATTGATTTCTATATATTAGATTTTAAATGTCAAATGTTGTCTGTCAAAAATTATCACAATCTGATATCAAAAGTAGTATTGCGCACTTTTGCATTTTAAAATTGTATTAAATAACGTATGCAAGGCATTCATTCTTGAATTGTATTTTAGAAATGGTGAAAAAATCGATGAAAGTGCTCCATTCAAAATTGTGTGGAAGAATTTCAGGATTAATCTGTCAACCTTGCTTTTGATTATAATACTTTCCAGAAGACGCTCTAGAATTGCTCCGCTTTTTCGATAAACGGAGAGTGTGGAAGGGCAATAATGTAGTGACCAAAAAGTCCGAAGAGAAGAAGTGAATAATAATGTTTGACAAATTGTGACCGATGCTCCAAAACTTCGATACGTTCTCTCTTTTAAAAAACTGGGTGTCAGTTGATTCCTGACAATCCTCGATATTGCTTCCTAGCTTTCATGAGGTAAATATCTCTCACTACAAGTGCTTGTTCAAGCATGCAGTGTGAAGCATTATCCGGCGTTTCTTTACTTGTCCCTTGTCCTTGTTCTTTAACTTGTACCACATGTCTCTTCGCGATCATTCAAAGGTAACTTCTGTATTGTTCGATGCAGATATTATTTTAATTACATTTACCAAGCTATTAGTTTACGAAATAACCAACTTACTTTCCAGCTTGTAAATACTTATTTGTCGTCAACTGTATGTATAGCTTTTATTTAAGTACTTTAAGCCATATCAAAGCTTAATTTTATGTGTAAATATTAAAGAAAACTCAAGGACAACGTTGCTTTTTCTTATATTTAATAAGTTGTATTTAACCCTGCTGTACTGTTCGGGTTTTTTGACCCGAAAGAAAGAATCCTAAATTGTGTTTTTGTTTAATTTTTTTTCTTTTTGGGCACTGGTGAATTTATTTGTTAATATTAGGGCTTCTTTATTCATATTACATTTTTTCATGTTATATATTTTGTTGTTCGGATCAATATGAATCGAATTTTATTTTATTAGGATTTCAACTGAAATATATTTGTTTAAAGTAAAAATATAGTGAAAACTTGATATATATATATATATATATATATATGTAAAATTTCTTTGAGTGTAAAATGCTGTATCAAATTAACTCTAATATGTATATAATAACTTTGTATGGCTAATCCTTAAATAATTTAATAGGTCTGATGAAGAACCGAATAAAGTTTCGAAACATTAAGTAGCAACAAATCGTTTTATTTGATTACACATTGGCCCAAGGTCCGTTTTACATTAATATGTATATATTTAAAATAAGCTCTTACATGTTTCGGTAAGTATTACCTTTATCAAAGAATTATAAAATAATTAATAATTTATAATTCTTTGATAAAGGTAATACATACCGAAACATGTAAGAGCTTATTTTAAATATATACATATTAATGTAAAACAGACCTTCAATCGCCGAATATCTAAATCAACTATATGTATATACAGGGGTGTTTAAATTTAGGGCTGGCTGTACATAGACGGTTTCTACAACTAAAAATAAGCAAAAAAGTTTAAATAAATTTGTGTCCTATAATGTTTCGTTACTGAGTTACGGCCACTTGAAGTTTTTCGTATTGCATGTCCGACACATGTGTATCTCGTCACAAATTATCGCGCAGACGAGAAGCTTTCGTATTGCATGTTTGAACAAGTCGCCGACAAGTGAGTACCTAACTTATGTTAATCATATTCAGTAGGCAGTCCGTGTTTTTTGCTGTCAGTCGTGAAAGTTGATTAAGTCATTTGTGATTAGTACTGTTTTCTAATTAATAGTATAAAATGGCAGATTATTCTTTCGAAGAGATGTCCGACATGCATTTAATGTATGGTTTGGCACATTGCAACAGAGCAGAAGGAAGAAGACTTTACGCAGAATATTTCCCAAACCGACGTTTACCAAATGAAAAAACTTTCGAAAGGCTTCATATTAGATTAAGAGAAACAGGATCATTCAAACCAGTAGTCCGAGATCGCGGCAGACCACAAACCACAAGAAATTTGGAATTGGAAGAACGTTTGTTGGATCGTGTTGAAGAAAATGCAGGTGCCAGTACTCGAAGAATGGCATTGGCGGAAGATGTCGATCATGTGAATGTATGGCGTATTTTAAGAACTAATCAGCTTTTTCCTTACCACCTGCAAAGAGTACAGGGACTTAGTGAGAATGATTTCCCATCACGAGAAGCTTGCTGTGTATGGTTGTTACGGACATGCGCCGCCGATCATCTCTTTCTGTCGTGTGTGCTCTTTAGTGATGAAGCTGGCTTTGCAAGAGATGGTATCGTCAATTTTCATAATTTACACCAGTGGCAATAAGAAAACCCTTATGCTATTATCCAGTCCAGACATCAAGCGCAGTTTTCATTTAGTGTGTGGGCCGGAATTATTAACGAATTTGTGATTGGTCCTTTTGTACTTCCACCACGACTTATTGGGCAGAATTATCGTTATTTTTTAGAAAACGACTTACCAGGTTTGCTGGACGATGTTCCACTAAATGTTAGAGGACACATGTGGTTCATGCACGACGGTGCACCGGCTCACTTCAGTCACACAGCACGCGAATTTTTAAATGCCGTATATCCTGGAAGATGGATTGGTCGCGGTGGACCTGTAGCATGGCCTGCACGGTCTCCAGATTTAAATCCAATAGATTTTTACGTATGGGGACATTTAAAGTCTATGGTATATTCTACTCCAATTCAAAATATTGAAGATCTTCAACGTAGAGTGGAAGATGGATGCCACCAAATCCGAAATACACCAGGAATTTTTCAGCGCGTGAGGCAGTCCATGATACGACGAGCTGAAGCTTGTGTTGCTTCCCATGGAGATCATTTTGAACATTTACTATAAGAAACATAAGAAACTCCCGTTTTCTGTAACCTTTTCTAAAATAAAAAGAAAAAACCTCAAGTGGCCGTAACTCAGTAACGAACCATTTTAGGACATAAATTTATTTAAACTTTTTTGCTTATTTTTAGTTGTAGAAACCGTCTATGTATAGCCAGCCCTACATTTTTGTAACACCCTGTATATGTCATTTGATAAATTCTTGGAGTTTCGGCTTTATATTAAAAATTTTTAAATTAGTAAACATTTCTGTCTACAATTACGACGCTATTTATTCGAAATTTTTATTTGAAAGAATTTCGTCGTAGGTGGAGCTTGAACCCATGTCCACCGTTTGTTAAACCATCGCTCTAACCACTGAGCTACGAAAAAGCTCGAATAATTAGCGTTGTAATTGTAGATAGCAATATTTACAATTCAAATTACGTCGCGAAATAACATTCTAATTTAAATATTTAATAAAATGCCGAATTTCCAAGATTTATTAAATGATATATTAAATGAACGGCTAAGAAATAGATTTTCTCTATATTATTATATAGAAGAATATAGAGTTAAAAAATAAAAGTGACGTACATAGACATAAAATTTATTTCATTTAATCAATTCTATCATTCCTATCTCCTGAAGAAGCAACAAACTCGTGAAATATAGAGATAAAATATAAATGAGTTTTAATTGACATACCGCTTGCCCGTTTTTAATTTATTATTAACCAATATAGTACGGTCCATAATTCTTTTAAGTTTTATATACATATATATATATATATATATATATATATAATATCTTCGTGACCTTGGTATGATAAGGTAAACTTAATAAGTCGGCGGTTAAAGGTCTGGTTTACTTCAGAGTATATATATTTAAAGCAACCCTACATGTTTCGGCAATACGCCTTTGTCAAGAGAATACAAAATATAAATTTATATTTTGTATTCTCTTGACAAAGGCGTATTGCCGAAACATGTTGGGTTGTTTTAAATATATATACTCTGAAGTAAACCAGACCTTTAATCGCCGACTTATTAAGTTTACTTTATATATATATATATATATATATATATATATATATATATATATATATATATATATATATATATTAGGTGAACTTAATAAGTCGGCGATTAAAGGTCTGGTTCATTACTTCAAAGTATATATATGTATTTAAAACAACCCTACATGTTTCGGCAATGATGCCTTTGTCAAGGGAATACAAAATTTATATTTTGTATTCCCTTGACAAAGGCATCATTGCCGAAACATGTAGGGTTGTTTTAAATATATATACTTTGAAGTAATGAACCAGACCTTTAATCGCCGACTTATTAAGTTCACCTTATCCTACCAAGGTCACGAAGATATTTTATATATATATATATATATATATATATATATATATGTATATATATATTGATAAAGCACCTTGATCTAAATGAGAATTAAAAGGATGATTAATGTTGATAAATAAAAGTTGAAGTTAATAGAATAGAATTTATATATTGGGCGCCTTTAATATGAAAATGTATCATTAGATCAACGCTATCTATGTTCTTTCTTAATAGCCAACTAGCAGTCGTGAGCATGAAATAGGCAAAATTAGACTCTTCAGGATCTTGGTCGATAATATATGTGAATGTTTATCCCAATGTATGATGCATTAAAAGCTAAAACTAATATTTAAAACTCTATAACTAAACACTAGCAAATAAAAGAGTGAATTATGGAAAAGAATAAATAATTTATTGAAGTAAATAAGGAATCTGTAATTTTGGACAAATAAATGTGTCTAGCGACAAATAAAATAGTCAACATATATTGCACGTTTGTATAATAAGAAGATGTTATGTTTAGTAAATAATATATGGTCTAATATTAAATACAATCAGTTAACACAACAATTCAGGTAAGTACCACAATGTTTATATAATTTAAATTGTTTTACTATTATGAGAAAGTCAACGATGTGTATAAAAGTAAAATTCTGGATTTTATTGTATTAATAAGTTTATTTTGAATAAATAATTTTAGCTATTAGGACTTTATTGTAGGATAATGATTGAAGAAAACCTGTTTTCCATCGAATTCTGCAGTTATCCAGAATAAAAGCGATGTGATCGGGAAAATGCAAAGTACGGGTCCTCCAATCTCTGATGACGGCGTTTGCGGCGTATAACGGCTTCGGTTCTGCCTCTTCGTCGGAACTCCAATTCAAAAGATGCTCGGCTCGAATCTTATTAGTTTCCAAGCGATAGTCTTCAGGTTTGTTTGCAAAAGATGGGCCAAGTATATATATTTCGATTCAGCATAAATTTAGTATTATATCACTGGTATTTAAATTTTATTTTAGAGATGTACTATAATACGGCCATTCTTTATTAGATTTTAGATAATGACGCCGATAGCGATTATTTATTTTCAAAGCCTAGTTAATATCGTCAAATAGCCTCGAAGTTTTACTTTTACTACATCCGTAAACATAAAGAATATAAATAATATAATAATTTTGACATTATAATTAAATTTACAAAATATTTTTCAAACTGTCAGAACATGCTTTCCAATACAAGGTTATGTTATATTCATGTGTAGAAAATAACATTTTCGCGGGTTAGTTGCATTTTAAATAGTGAGTGTGTCTAACTAATATCAATACAAAATATTGATGTAGATAAATTAGATATCTGTTATTTCGCGCTAAAGATTTGAATTATGAAATTGAAAATAAAAATATAAAAGGTAAGTTTTGAAATAAAAATAAGTTAATTTAAAGTATATAAAGTTATCGTCATATTAATTTATTTACATTTCGATACTAATTTTATAAATTAAGTCCGCCAATTTAACCCTTCTTCTGTGTGTCTTATATTGTTAAATACTGTTTTTCCCATTACAGTTGCTGGAATAAGGGTGAAGTTTGCCCCATTACAATATATATATATATGTAATATAATGTGTAATATAATATAATAATAATAATAATATAATAATAATAATAATAATATAATAATAATAATAATAATAATAATAATATAATAATATGTAATATAATATGTAATATAATAGTATATATAATGTCTATTAAAGGTACGTAAGATAGCAGACACTATAGGTATATCTAAAGAACGTATTGGTCATATCTGACATGAACAGTTGGATATGAGAAAGCTCTCAGCAAGGTGGATGCCGTGTCTGCTAAGTGCGAACCAGAAACGAATGCGCGTAACAACTTCTTAGTAGTGTTTGACCATTTTTAAGCATAATTTCTCCGAATTTTGCGACGATATATTACCGTTGACGAAACGTGAATACACCACTATACCTCCGAAACAAATGTTCAATCTAATCAATGGGTAGAAACTGGTTGCTGTGCACCGAAGAAAGCGAAAGTGATTTCATCGGCTAACAAGGTTGTGGACACCGTATTTTGGAATGCTTATGGTATTGTCTTTATAGATTATCTGCAAAAGGGCAAAACAATTACAGGCGGGTACTACGCGTTGTTATTGGGCCACTGAGTGAAAAATTAAAGGAAAACCGACCGCATTTGGCACGAAAGAAGGCTTTGTTTCATTATAACAACGCACCGGGTCATGCATCGAACATTGTCGCCAAAAAATATTTGAATTGCGATTCGAAATACTTCGGCATGTACTTTACAGTCCATATTTAGCTCCATCTGACTTTTTCTTGTTTCCCAACTTGAAAAAAATGGCTTGGTGGAAGACGATTTTCATCTACTGAGAATGTGATTGCAGCAACAAATGATTATTTTGCGGCGTTTGATTCGACCTATTATAGTGAAGGCTTTAAATGGCTTGAATATCGTTGGAACAAGGTTATCTAATTAGAAGGGGACTATGTCAAACAATATATGTGAGAACTACTTACCTTAGTATTCAGACCACCCTCGTTAAATAAGTAGTGTATAGTTACTACTGCTGACAAAGTAATATTAAAACATTTAATACTTAGAGAATATCTAAGTATATATAAGCATAAATCAGGCTTAAGAATATTCCACTTAAATGTTATCCTGTTGTATTTACTACTACTATTTACAGATTTCGTTTAGGTAATATTTAAAATCTCATTACCTTTATACAAGTCATTTTAAATTATCTTGACGAGAATCTTATTTGGAATTGGACACTTAAGTACGTTATAAACATTATTTTTGTTTTTAATGATATAAATGCTTTGATATATGTCAATTTCTTCTGATTATTTATATTTTTAATTAGTTTTAAAACAATCTGCCGCTATATTATAACTGGTCTAGTACATTAGGGAAAACACTCGATATATCTGGTCCATTAAATTTAGTATGCGATGTATTTTCTTTATAATGGGTTCCTATTGACCGTTTGGTTGATCAACATATTTCATATATACCGGATTTTTTATTAACGTTTGTTTTATCTATTTAGTTTTTCAGAAGAGATTTTATTGAATTTACGGTTCGAAAAGCAACTTGACAATCCCGTTTTAGCAACTCTATTTAGATGTCTCGTAACTTGATGATGTGGTAAACATATTAACTTTTTGTAGAAATAACATTCAAGTGGAAGCACGGGTCGTCACTTTTAAATTAATTTTTCTACATAATTTATTAATTATTTCTGGGGCAAAACTATATGATACAAATATTAATACGAAAAGAGGTTTCATAACTTTTTTAAATTTTAAATTTATGGTACAACTAGCATACATGAAGCCTTAAGAACCTTATGAACTATTTATTATCTAGTAGTTTTTACTGATTTATTTTATGTTATTGGCAATGTTGTATATATTATCATAATATTAAATGGAATAAATAGTCTGTAATAAATATAAATTAAATATAAATAACAGTTTTTAATTGCAAATTCAAATTGCAATAATAAAAATCCAATGGGATATCTACCTCAATTATAGGTGCGTTCTAACGTAATACCTTTTGCATTAAAAAAATGGGGAAGGTTAAAGATCGGGCACGATTCTAAAAAGTCATGCTGTTCAATTTTTTCACGATCCTTTCGTCACGGAACTAATAGTTTGCCGTTGAAATTGAGTTAAAGATTCTAACGCTACCGTAAAATATTGTGGTAATTATATAATTATTTTAAGAACACTATTTTTTATGTGATCTCCATAGCCTTGGTGGAATCCAATGAGATTTTAAAAAGTGATAAGGAATAATTACACAAGAAGGTAGGAGTAATATTAATCACATAAAGATACAACAATAATATCAGTATGTGGTTATGAACTTTCGTATATGCATATAAATTCAAAGCTATTCTTTTTTATACAAATTGGTGATCTAGTTTTCAAATGACCTTGGTGTTTAAGAAGTAGTTAATATTCCATTTTTTTTTTCTAAATCAGGCTCTCAAACAATATTATTTCCTTCGTTAAAATAATTGTTTAATTACGCTCGACATCACAATCTTTCATCAGAGAATTCTGTTTGATGATTATGATGGATGACAGCTATAATTTCTAAAATATTTATCTCATTTACTTTTTTTTTATTGGCGCCTTCGGGATCCAAACTAATCACTAGAGCTGAGGATGTTTGCGGTACGGCAGGACCGTATGTAGTGCATCCCCACATTTAACTATTTATCTAAATATTCTCTGAAATGATTTGCCGGATCTCATAAATTAATAGAGTGATATTTTAGTATGAACTGGATATTGTTATTATACAAAATCATAATAGCCATTTGTATTTATGGATCATAAATAATAATACGCATGTATTTGTATTTGGTTGTGAATTCAATTTAAACTTAAAACGAATCGTAATAGTTTAACGACAAGCCGTCCTTACAATAGATTCATTCGAGACAAAGTGTGCAACTCTACGAATAACTTCCATAATTGATCGAAAATGGACATTTTGGAGCTGAAGTAAAGCCCCTATTCTTAGAAAATTTTATTACTGTCGTTAAGAACTATTATTATAAACAACAAAGGCCTTTTATTAGTGTTGAAGTTTTAGTTTCATTGAATTTCCATGTTGTAAGTAGTCAATTGTAAAGTGTTCATTCACAATATTCTAAAACAAGGTGTAAATGTAACTAAAATCCAGAAAAACACATTCTGATAATATATTACTAGATTAGAAGCTGTGTTTATTACTATTTATTATATTATTTTTATAACCAAATGCAATAAAAGCTACGAAAACAAAAGAAACCTCGATTTATTAAAATCTTGAATGAAGTTAGAAGTTATAACTTATAACTTCATTCACCTAGTTCAAGTAGGTAGTATATATAAAATATATGCAAAATATGTGCTGCCAGGCTTTGAAAGGCTGTGTGACAAGATTTTAATAAATCGAGGTTTCTTTTGTTTTCGTAGCTTTTATTGCATTTGGTTATAAAAATAATATAATAAATAGTAATAATCACAGCTTCTAATCTAGTAATATATTATCAGAATGTGTTTTTCTGGATTTTAGTTAAATTTACACCTTGTTTTAGAATATTGTGAATGAACACTTTATAATTGACTACTTACAACATGGAAATTCAATGAAACTAAAACTTCAACACTAATAAAAGGCCTTTGTTGTTTATAATAATAGTTTTTAACGACAGTAATAAAATTTTCTAAGAATAGGGGCTTTACTTCAGCTCCAAAATGTCCATTTTCGATCAATTATGGAAGTTATTCGTAGAGTTGCACACTTTGTCTCGAATGCATGTATTGTAAGGACGGCTTGTCGTTAAAATATTACGATTCGTTTTAAGTTTAAATTGAATTCACAACCAAATACAAATACATGCGTATTATTATTTATGATCCATAAATACAAATGGCTATTATGATTTTGTATAATAACAATATCCAGTGCATACTAAAATATCACTCTATTAATTTATGAGATCCGGCAAATCATTTCAGAGAATATTTAGATAAATAGTTAAATGTTGGAATGCACTACATACGGTCCTGCCGTACCGCAAACATCCTCAGCTCTACTAATCACCTTGCAGTGTATATTAAATAGTTAAAAAATAGTAATTATGGAATATAATAGGTAAAAATATTTGACACGCTTTAGATCTCGAGATATATCGCGATGTTTAGCAAATTGAATGCACCAGAATTCGACCAACGGTCAAGAGATGTATTCATAAAGGTAGAGAGAGGATGGAATTACATAATCGTTACTTTTATTATGAAATTATCTACCATCTATTGATGAAATTAACCCTACTCAATGGTAATAATAGCAAATTTAATTCATCTAAGATTTATTTCAGTACCCAATTTCATGTGCAATCCTGCTTCAAACACGTGGTTCAAAAACACTCTTCGAATGTTGGAATTGTATCAAGAAGTTCTTAATACCTTTTATGATTTTTCAAAGAAGATAATGATCTAAATTGTCGTAACAGGCGGTGTACAAAATGGAAGCTTGCAAACGATGTCACTACTATAGATTGGCCCTCTTAGAAGCCAGACACAAATTTAATATAAAATCCAATAGAAACCACGATTTGTTTAGTTTAAAAAATATATTGTATTAGAATAATTGAAACATACATGAGTAGCTAAACCCCACCAGTTTTGTATAATACGAAAGTATTTTTAATAATTTAAAATAATATTAAAAATCTGGTGTGAAGAACACAAATACAGGTTCACTATTAATATTTTTGTGAACGTGTCCGAACATATCCCTCCCCAGAGACGTAGATACGTATTTCGCCTTTCTACAGGCTCATCGGTACGCCCCTGCTGGAGAAATAATATTTCCAGACACATTCACAAGAAAGAACCACATCGCCACATCACAGAAATTATACAGACCGGGCGTAGAAGTAAATTCAGCGCTGCCTGTTGTCAGACAGCCGAAGTACCTCGCCCCGTCCACATAACCAATGTGAAGTAACGACGCCTTTCCAAAGGTGGCACAGTCATCCCTCTAGAAACTGCATTTTGTTTGTGTCTTCACTCATACTACGGACTAACCGCATGTGTAATGTATCAGAATAATTGAAACATACATGAGTAGGTAAACCCCACCAGTTTTGTATAATACAAAGGTATTTTTAATAATATATAATATTATTAAAAATCTGGTGTGAAGAACACAAATACAGGTTCACTATTAATATTTTTGTGAACGTGTCCGAACATATCCCTCCCCAGAGACGTAAATACGTATTTCGCCTTTCTACAGGCTCATCGGTACGCCCCTGCTGGAGAAAGAATATTTCCAGACACATTCACAAAAAAGAACCACATCGCCACATCACAGAAATTAATTAATATTTCGAACTGCTCAAACATTAAAAGAACAGATAGTAGAATATGATCCAATAATGGAACGCAGTATAAGAATTACTCGCACTAGAACAGAAGCCTTGAAACCTTTGGAGGATTTGTTTATTGAAATGAAAAGACGAAAACGACAACTACCAATAACAATGTTCTTTGAAAAAGTCGACAAAACTATTGATAATGCACAGCCATCAACATCGTTTGCTTCGGATCTAAGTAAACAATCGACTGCCAACTTGGACTTGGAGGAAGATGAATGAATATGTAGCTCACGATGATAAAGTTTTTCTTGTTGTGTATGTAAATATGTACTATATGTACATATTGCAGTGAATTTTTCCCCGAAGAAAATTTTAAAGAAACTATAAATATATTTATATACATTTTATTCCAGAAAGATAACTATAAAGATTTGATATTTTATGTAAAACTTTGTTATAAGGAGTATTTTGATCCACGATTGTAGAAGGTTCGAGCGTGCCGCCGATGTTTGCAGTGTCCGCCACGTCAGAAGTTATAGTTGTAGTTGCTCTTTTGAGTTTATGTTAGCCATGCTGATATTTTTCATTTCCGGAGGGAAGAAGGACAGAGATTAACCAGCTATTGAACAGATAGGTCTACTTTTTTTTTGTCTGCTGAATAAAGCTTCTTTTTATTCAGATATTTTTGTTAAATTCGGTTTGTGTTGTTAGTTTTGTGATATTTGTAGTGTGTAGTGTAAAATTAATTTGCGATAATTACGAGTCTGTATACTTGTAAGTTTGATTCGTATGACCTATCTGTAATCTCTAATGTAATAGTTTTTGTGAAGTGACGTATACATTAATGTATGTATATTTTTGCAATTATATTTATGTATTTAGAAATAATTTAGTAAGATAGTTGAGCTCAATAAAGTCATTAATTTTTCGTTTATAAAATATTTTGTAATCAGAGGAATATTAAGGAAAATTTTCAGATTTCTTTTGAAGGTTTTTTTTTATGAGTTAGATATTTTAGAAAGTAGAATTGGTGGGGAAATTTTATTTGTATCATGTTAAATGTGCGCATGAATTAAAATTTTGTTGCGTGCGCTTACAGAGAGTTGTGCTGTTTGATGTTTAAAATTGGGATAACGTAATTTGTTTAAGTCTGACAGTTTTTCTAAATATTTAATTAGTAATTTGTTTGGGATTCATAGTGAGGTTTTTCTTATAATAACTGTGAATTTTTATTTAAGTTTTCCTCACGTTGTGACACAGTAGGTGTCTCAACACTACTTTATATTTGATAAAGTGGAATTTTTATTTTTTTTTTATTTTTATTATATGTTTGTGGTGTTAATGTTAGTTTTATTTCGTTTCTAATACCTTTTGTTTTACTACCGACCCTATGAGGGTAACCTTGAAGATCCAAGAGCTCCTGGAAAGCAGTTCCGATTTGAGTTAAGCTGGGCAAGCTACTGTGTATTGTGAGCCAATTAAAATAAGCAATCAACATCACAATTCACTGCAATATGTATGAACTTATATATTTATTAAACTTAAATTCTATTTGTGCCACAGCACAAGAATATTTATTTATTTATTGTTTATTTATTTTAAATAAATATTATATAACTTATTTTTTCTTGTTTCATTGTTTTAACTTTGCTTCATATTTCATATTGTACTCGAAAATAAAGCGTTCGCTACTATCCGCGGTTTTCAGTATCCGCGGAAGACCACAGAACCAAACCCCCGCGGATATGAGGGTACTACTGTATATTGTATTGTAGACGCACACTACATATATGTTTCACCACACTGTGACTTCATCAGGTGGATGAATAGTATATTCATCCAATAGTAATATTTATACAATAGAATATTCATAAGCCACAGTGTGGTGAAATTTATATGTAGTGTTGTCTACAATACAATATATTTTTTGAAATTAAACAAATCCTGTTTTCTATTGGACATAATGAAGTTCAAACATATATCTGCTACAACGATTATTAATTTAATAGAAAATATATGAGCAAATACGAAGTTTCTAACACAACGCTCTTATACTTTCAATTAATTAACAATAAATCCGTGCAAAATATGGCGGTCATTATTCGCTTGACATTCTGAAAAAAATGGTAGTAACCATAGCCAAACAATTAATTAAAAGCATATTAAATACAGTGTGTATTAGGAAATGTAAATATTTTTCTATTAGTCATTTGATTTAGTTATACATCCTATTTCTTCTTGTATAGACTATACACAGTCTAGAAATAAATACTGACAGTATTATTATGTCGTATAAAGAAAGAGTAACCCATCGTGGAAAACTAAAATGCATATATTCGAATAGTGTAGAAAATAAGTTTTTAAATGGTATATAACTTATTGTAAATCGTTTATTTCTCACAGGTTCCATAACCACCTTATCTACCTACAAAACCCATCTTTTCTAAATCGACTTGTTAAATTTTTGCATTATAAATACTCCTGACCGTTCTTTAAAGCTTACCCATAGAATCAATTTGTAATTGGCTTCTAACGGTTGTATGTATCATATTTTAGGTAAGCTTGATTGTAAATAATGTCTTAGGAATATTTCACGTTATAATAATTCTTTCAGAAAATATTATAAAGGAGTTTTAAATTCTTCCAAGCATGACTTACATAAATGTGTACCCAAATTGAATATATAAAAACCGTATAGAAGATAGGCTCATTAAAATGAAAAATTCATTAAACTCTTGATGTAATTTCCACTTTATTGATAAAATACCATAATAATTAGTGTCTTCTTCAGATGGAGTTGTATTACAAACTTGTTTGTAAAAAAGAAGTTCATAATATTCCGTAATACTCCATAATAGTTCGTAATATAACGTCCGAAGACTTGCTTCTAATAAATAAGTTTGTAATACAACTCCATCTGAAGAAGACACTGTCTGTCGAAATAATTGTCATGGTATTACCTTATTAGTAAAAACTAATAAGGTGGAAATTAAATGAAATTGTATTTCTTTTGCAATTTTATTTCAACAGTATGAATTTCCATTAAGTGAAGGCTGTTTCGATTCAAAATATTTGAACTGCAAGATAAATTAGAGTACATTACGAATAAAAAATTTGAAAAAGATGTGAGCGCTAATATCAGTAAATACACTCGTGGACAAAAAATTCCAGACGCCGAAGTAAATGTCTGTTAGTACAAGAAAAACTTATTTTTTCTTTTTATCTACAAAGTAAGTATGAGAAATTAAAAAAAGGTACTTAACATTTTATTCAGGAAGAAAAACTTACGAATCAGTAAAATGTGCAAAATTAACAAATTCATTGGTCTTATCGATTAGGTTTTACGCCTACGTTTTCACACAATTTAAGAGATTAATAGTGCGTACTACCTCCACGAACTCTAATGACTTCTGCCATACGGCGCGGTAAACTATGAATGCGGTTGACGACTTTTTCTTGTATAATGCTTTTCCATTCCTCCCGAAGAGCTATTTGAAGATCTCGAATGGTTACTGGTATGGATTGTCGGTGCCGAACACGTCGCCCTAATGAATTCCAGAGATTTTTGATAGCATTCAAATCTAGGCTTCAAGGTAGCTATTGCAAACGGTGAGAGTTAACCTCCGCTAAATATTGTTCAACCAACCGTGCAGTGTGACATCGCGCGTTATCGTGCATTAGAGTACAGTTCTCAACTACGATTGGAGCAAATGGTATGACGTAATCAGCTAAACACTCGTTAATGTACCTAACAGCCGTTGTGGTATCATTTTCAATGAGAACAAGCTCAGTTTTCGCATACAATGAAATGCCAGCCCAAACCATTATGCCGCCTCCCCAAAAAGCTGGTGCAAAAGTGGATAAGCAGCAGGTTTCCTTGACATCATTCAGTATTCCTTCAATCTGCGGCGATCGGTTCGTGCAGAAACTGCAGTACCGTAAACATCTTCGACTTGGCGAGATACAATTGTTGATGGTAAACCACGATCGCGTAGTGTAAATCGGACATTTTGTATAATTTGCTAATGACGTACTAAGCGCACTTTCATGTTTCTGGTGACGTAAACAAACAAAACATCCGATACTGGTCAGCACTGAACCCTAAAGAATTGGATGAAATGCCTTTGCACTCTCCTAAGGTGACGGTTTGGTGTGGAGTCAGTGCTTTCGGGATTGTAGGCCGGTGTTTCTTTGGAAATGACAATGAATAAACAGTGACCGTTGATTCAGAACGTTATGTGACTATGTTGGAAGCCTTTGTTGAATCCATGTTACGACAGCTTGGCATTGACTTTACAAATCTGTATTTCCAGTATGATGGAGCAACAGCCCACACCGCGCGAAACAGTATGGCTGTAGTTCGTCGAATGTTCGTAACTGTTATCTCTAGTTTCGGGGAAATCGCCTGATTAGCTTGGTGTTCCGACCTCAGTGTACTAGACTTTTTTCTGTGGGAATTCCTGAACGACTCCTAAGGTGACGATTTGGTGTGGAGCCAATGTTTTCGGAATTGTAAGCCCGTATTTATTTGAAAATGACAATGAACAAACAGTGATCGTTGATTCAGAACGTTATGCGACTATGTTGGAAGGCTTCGCTGAACTTGCTACGCTTCGCATATACCGATAGGTCCAGCCCGCAATGGGCCATACGGAACAATATACGTATGGAACGTAATGCGATGTGGCAACGTATGTACGACGCCACTCCGCGTGCGCATACATAAGTCCGATGATCGAGAGCAATAGATTGCCCGTCATTCGTATCTAGCTGTGCAAATGTAAAGGTTGCAACAGTTGCAAGTTCAACTGTTTAGAATTTTCGAGACAATAACCCCTAGAAATCTCGAGGGAGTGAGGCGGGAGTTTGACAATAGGCTCGGCTATTGTTTGGGGAGAGAGGGCGGTATTTTCGAATCCTATATTTAGTGACTTTCTTAGAATTAAAATTTATTCTGCAGAATTATTGATTTTTTGACTTTTTCTTTTAGAAAACGTTATTGTTTTTTTATTACTTAAAATTACTTTTCCGTAGCAGCTAAGAATACAATAATAATAACTTGGAGATATAACGACCTTTTTATATCTGAAACAAATGGGCAAATTACGTATACAGAACGAATATGCAAACGACTATATCCTTGCGCGGTTTAAGTCTTACTAAATTCATAACTCTGCAATGTATGGTAATGTAAGCTATTGCTCGTAGAGGGATTAGCTGTTGCCACTTATTGCTCGGTATGGCCCGTTGAGAGCTGGTCCTATCGGTATAGAATGTTTGATTAAATTTTAAATTTATTCCGTATTTTAAAATATAACTTCAACTTAGACATTTTTCTGTATATATTCGCTTGCAAATAGGAAATCTTCCTTTTGTTATCCTACTAGCCGCCTGACCTTTCCAAGAAATCTACCTGATTGAACGTTCAATTCAAGAATCTACGTTCTTTTCGAATTCTTACAAATATTTTACATTTCGTTTTTAAACTTAAGTTATTAATTTAATTATGTAGGTTTTCTCTTATATATCGTGTCGCACATCATTTAAAGCTTGTCTCAAAAAGTATATTTTAATGATATTTATGTCACTTTTGATTAATTCATTATTCAAGATATCATTATTCAAGATATCGACAACTTCGATCTCCTTCTCCAGGGGCAGTAAAACTTAAACCTTTTTTCTAGACCAGTGATCTCTTCTACACGAATTCTTTCTTCTGTTCAGCACTTTTGTAAGTTAAACATCATATTCCGTGCTGTCCCAGCATGCAACACGCCGTCCGGCATCCTTCGCTTCTAAGGTAATCTGTATTGTTCTATATTTATTATTTTTTATTTAATCAACATTAATTTAATTAATCTAATATTAGTTTCTTCGTCCTTCTGCCAAGCATCGCTCATATTTGTCCAAGTATATGAGGCGAACCTCGTGGTCGACTAACACGCTTCCACAGGTAACTCTGTATTGCTCGAGGTTATTTGATATTAATTACAATTAATTCACACTTAATTTACTGCCTAATTTAACGTTCTTTTCAGTTTATTTTTGTGTGTTAATTTGTAATTACTTGTTTGGTGTTCCTTGCATATATTACTTTTATTTAATTACTTTAACATATATCAACGCTCAATTTCTTTCTTGTAAATAATATACAAACTTTATGGACAACGTTCCTGTGTTTTATTTAGTTTGTAAGTTGTAATATATTTATTGTCAGCATTATTACACACGTTCTGGACATTCGATGCATCACCACCACCAGCAATTATTTATTTTAAATAATTTCTTTCATTGTTAGCACGTGACAACCGAACTAACCAACGTATTAGTAATAAACTCATGCTAAGACAGCTTGGCATTGACTCTACAAACCTATATTTTCAGCAAGATAGAGCAACAGCCCACACCGCACGAAACAGTATATCCGTAGGTCATCGTAACCGTTATTTCTCGTTTTGGGGAAATGGCTTGGCCAGCTTGGTTGTCTGACCTCAGTGTACCAGACTTATTCCTGTGGGGGCTCCTAAAAGACCGTATGTTCCAGAGGCGTATCAGGAGTATTCAAGAACTCAAGCAAGCCATTGTTGGCGAAACTGCAGCCATTGATGAGGATCTACGGAGGCGCGTGTACAACAACTTCAAGAAACGTTTGCAACAATGCATTGATGCAAAAGGAGGCCATCTGCCTCATGTAGTTTTCAAAAAATAACCTTGTAATCTATGGCAAATAAATGGCATACTTGGTTGAATTTAAAGAAATTTTTACTTATTATTGCTTTCGTATATAATATATGTTTTACTATTTCAAAAATGTTGGCTCCGCGCCAGCCTGTATAAAACCATTTCGGCTGGAACTAAGCTCATGTTTCTCGTATAGATTCTGTAAAGCACTTATTGTAAATTATATAATATAAACGTCCTAAAATATACATATATATCTTTTGTTAATTGGGAAAATTGTACCAAAAATTGCATTATAATTATATTATCTATTAGCCATTTATTAGCCATTTTATCACACTTTTATTTATTTTAAATATATCTAGAAATTTATTTTTAATAGTATTAAAACTGCTTTTCCATCACGGTAATTTTTCTATTTAAACAAATTTCATACATTTCTATGAAATCCTAATTTTCATCAATTAATTCGTTCAATCAATTCCAGTTAGGAATAATTTAAAGTTGCCTTTAGTTTTAACTGAATGTTGAGGTTATGTATCGATTTCAATTTTTCAATTAGCTCTTGTCTTACCCTATAACTAATTCATACAAAGGTATTTTTAATAATATAAAATATTATTAAAAACCTGGTGTGAAGAACACAAATACAGGTTCACTATTAATATTTTTGTGAACCTGTCCGAAAATATCTCTCCCCAGAGACGTAGATACGTATTTCACCTTCTTGACGATTTCATTCTCTAAATTACTTGGTCTACCAAGTAATTTAGAGAATGAAATCGTCAAGAAACAGAAGAGGGGCCCTACACAACACGTACCGCCAAAAAAAGTGAGGAACGACCAAATTGGTCATTGGCCTACTATTCAAGAGGGAAAAATGAAATGCAAATACCCCAAGTGTAAAGGTTTCACCCGTACTAAATGTGACAAGTGCGGCATAGCTCTTTGTTTAAATAAAAACAATAATTGTTTTAGAAATTTTCATAATGAATAACTTTATATATAAATATATATATATATATATATATATATATATATATATATATATATATATAAATTACACAGGTCTACAGTGATTTTGCTGTTTGAAAGCTGTTTGCTAATTTGTATATGTTTGGGGGCCCTTATTCCACAGTAAATTGTGCAAAATTAACAAATTCATTGGTCTTATCGACTAGGTTTTACGCCTGCGTTTTCACACAATTTAAGAGATTAATAGTGGGTACTACCTCCACGAACTCTAATGACTTCTGCCATACGGAGCGGTAAACTATGAATGCGGTTGACGAATTTTTCTTGTATAATGCTTTTCCATTCCTCCCGAAGAGCTATTTGAAGATCTCGAATGGTTACTGGTATGGGTTGTCGGTGCCGCACACGTCGCCCTAATGAATTCCAGAGATTTTTGATAGCATTCAAATCCGGGCTTCAAGGTAGCCATTGCAAACGGTGTGAGTTAACCTCCGCTAAATATTGTTCAACCAACCGTGCAGTGTGTCATCGCGCGTTATCGTGCATTAGAGTAAAGTTCTCAACTACGATTGGAGCAAATGGTATGACGTAATCAGCTAAACACTCGTTAATGTACCTAACAGCCGTTGTAGTACCATTTTCAATGAGAACAAGCTCAGTTTTCGCATACAATGAAATGCCAGCCCATACCATTATACCGCCTCCCCAAAAAGCTGGGTGCAAAAGTGGATAAGCAGCAGGTTTCCTTGACATCATTCAGTATTCCTTCAATCTGCGGCGAACGGTTCGTGCGGAAACTGCAGTACCGTAAACGTCTTCGACTTGGCGAGATACAGTTGTTGATGGTAAACCACGATCGCGTAGTGTAAATCGGACATTTTGTATAATTTACTAATGACGTACTAAGCACATTTTCATGTTTCTGGTGACGTAAACAAACAAAACATCCGATACAGGTCAGCACTGAACCCTAAAGAACTGGATGAAATGCCCTTGCACTCTCCTAAGGTGACGGTTTGGTGTGGAGTCAGTGCTTTCGGGATTGTAGCCCCATATTTCTTCGGAAATGACAATGAATAAACAGTGACCGTTGATTCAGAACGTTATGTGACTATGTTGGAAGCCTTTGTTGAATCCATGTTACGACAGCTTGGCATTGACTTTACAAATCTGTATTTCCAGTATGATGGAGCAACAGCCCACACCTCGCGAAACAGTATGGCTGTAGTTCGTCGAATGTTCGTAACTTTTATCTCTAGTTTCGGGGAAATCGCCTGATTAGCTTGGTGTTCCGACCTCAGTGTACTAGACTTTTTTCTGTGGGAATTCCTGAACGACTCCTAAGGTGACGATTTGGTGTGGAGCCAATGTTTTCGGAATTGTAAGCCCGTATTTATTTGAAAATGATAATGAAGAAACAGTGATCGTTGATTCAGAACGTTATGCGACTATGTTGGAAGGCTTCGCTGAACTTGCTACGCTTCGCATATATAGAATGTATGATTAAATTTTAAATTTATTCCGTATTTTAAAATATAACTTCAATTTAGACATTTTTCTGTATATATTTGCTTGCAAATAGGAAAACTTCCTTTTGTTATCCTACTAGCCGCCTGACCTTTCCAAGAAATCTACCTGATTGAACGTTCAATTCAAGAATCTACGTTCTCTTCGAATTCTTACAAATATTTTACATTTCGTTTTTAAGCTTAAGTTATTAATTTAATTATGTAGGTTTTCTCTTATATATCGTGTCGCACATCATTTAAAGCTTGTCTCAAAAAGTATATTTTAATGATATTTATGTCACTTTTGATTAATTCATTATTCAAGATATCGACAACTTCGATTTCCTTCTTCAGGGGCAATAAAACTTAAACCTTTTTTCTAGCCCAGTGTTCTCTTCTACACGAATTCTTTCTTCTGTTCAGAACTTTTGTAAGTTAAACATCATACTCCGTGCTGTCCCAGCATGCAACACGCCGTCCGGCATCCTTCGCTTCTAAGGTAATCTGTATTGTTCTATATTTATTATTTTTTATTTAATCAACATTAATTTAATTAATCTAATATTAGTTTCTTCGTCCTTCTGCCAAGCATCGCTCATATTTGTCCAAGTATATGAGGCGAACCTCGTGGTCGACTAACACGCTTCCACAGGTAACTCTGTATTGCTCGAGGTTATTTTATATTAATTACAATTAATTCACACTTAATTTACTGCCTAATTTAACTTTCTTTTCAGTTTATTTTTGTGTGTTAATTTGTAATTACTTGTTTGGTGTTCCTTGCATATATTACTTTTATTTAATTACTTTAACATATATCATCGCTCAATTTCTTTCTTGTAAATAATATACAAACTTTATGGACAACGTTCCTGTGTTTTATTTAGTTTGTAAGTTGTAATATATTTATTGTCAGCATTATTACACACGTTCTGGACATTCGATGCATCACCACCACCAGCAATTATTTATTTTAAATAATTTCTTTCATTGTTAGCACGTGACAACCGAACTAACCAACGTATTAGTAATAAACTCATGCTAAGACAGCTTGGCATTGACTCTACAAACCTATATTTTCAGCAAGATAGAGCAACAGCCCACACCGCACGAAACAGTATATCCGTAGGTCATCGTAACCGTTATTTCTCGTTTTGGGGAAATGGCTTGGCCAGCTTGGTTGTCTGACCTCAGTGTACCAGACTTATTCCTGTGGGGGCTCCTAAAAGACCGTATGTTCCAGAGGCGTATCAGGAGTATTCAAGAACTCAAGCAAGCCATTGTTGGCGAAACTGCAGCCATTGATGAGGATCTACGGAGGCGCGTGTACAACAACTTCAAGAAACGTTTGCAACAATGCATTGATGCAAAAGGAGGCCATCTGCCTCATGTAGTTTTCAAAAAATAACCTTGTAATCTATGGCAAATAAATGGCATACTTGGTTGAATTTAAAGAAATTTTTACTTATTATTGCTTTCGTATATAATATATGTTTTACTATTTCAAAAATGTTGGCTCCGCGCCAGCCTGTATAAAACCATTTCGGCTGGAACTAAGCTCATGTTTCTCGTATAGATTCTGTAAAGCACTTATTGTAAATTATATAATATAAACGTCCTAAAATATACATATATATCTTTTGTTAATTGGGAAAATTGTACCAAAAATTGCATTATAATTATATTATCTATTAGCCATTTATTAGCCATTTTATCACACTTTTATTTATTTTAAATATATCTAGAAATTTATTTTTAATAGTATTAAAACTGCTTTTCCATCACGGTAATTTTTCTATTTAAACAAATTTCATACATTTCTATGAAATCCTAATTTTCATCAATTAATTCGTTCAATCAATTCCAGTTAGGAATAATTTAAAGTTGCCTTTAGTTTTAACTGAATGTTGAGGTTATGTATCGATTTCAATTTTTCAATTAGCTCTTGTCTTACCCTATAACTAATTCATACAAAGGTATTTTTAATAATATAAAATATTATTAAAAACCTGGTGTGAAGAACACAAATACAGGTTCACTATTAATATTTTTGTGAACCTGTCCGAAAATATCTCTCCCCAGAGACGTAGATACGTATTTCACCTTCTTGACGATTTCATTCTCTAAATTACTTGGTCTACCAAGTAATTTAGAGAATGAAATCGTCAAGAAACAGAAGAGGGGCCCTACACAACACGTACCGCCAAAAAAAGTGAGGAACGACCAAATTGGTCATTGGCCTACTATTCAAGAGGGAAAAATGAAATGCAAATACCCCAAGTGTAAAGGTTTCACCCGTACTAAATGTGACAAGTGCGGCATAGCTCTTTGTTTAAATAAAAACAATAATTGTTTTAGAAATTTTCATAATGAATAACTTTATATATAAATATATATATATATATATATATATATATATATATATATATATATATATATATATATATATAGTGCGATAAATGCATAATGTAGCCGAAAGGCAACAAATATATTTTTCAACAAATTTTCCAAAAAAACGACGAGAGATTTTTTTTATTATTTTTCCTAGGTTCCTTGACATTGTTACAATTTAAAATATTTTTTTCAAACAGAAAGAAAAAGTCATGCATTTAAGGGTTAAAACGAACAGATTTTAATTTGACTTTACAGCACTAATTTGATTCATACTGCAAAGTATCAGTAAAAATTGGTGACTTCTGTCTTATAATGAATGTAGATTTATACTATATACATATAATATATATGTACGAACGTAAAGATACGTACAAAAGTAATCAATAGCGCTTGGAGAATATGCAAAATGCATGTTAAGTGCATGATGGCATATTATCAGTATTTTTTTAAAATGCATATGCAAAATTCAATTTTTCATTGAACTTAATGCAAATGAGAACTAATGAGTATTAAATCTCACTTTACATGTAAATATCGCCTAATGTAATTTCTCCATTTCGACAAATTAAGATCAGAACACGTGTAGCGTTCTGCCAGGTTCTACCCGGTTGTCAGAATAATGAAAAATTTGCGAAGTCACATCTATGCTGGAATGTGTGAATGCATTTCTCTCTTATTGGAGCTTACCAACACACAGTATCCTAGAGACAGACATGATTTGCACTTATATACTTCGCGCATATATAATTAATATATTGAATTTAATGCAAATGAGAACTAATGAGTATTAAATCTCGCTTTATATGTAAATGTCGCCTAATGTGTTGCGTTAATTTCTACATTTCGACAAACTAAATTTGTACCAGTATGCAGAACGTTATACATTGCAACGCCACCTTCCTGGTTGTTAGAAAGATGAAAAATTCGTGAAAAGTCACATCTATCCCGGAATGTTCGAATTTTTCATTATTCTAACAACCAGGAGATACAGGGTGTGTATAAATTGGCGGACCCACTACACGCGGCGATGTTCTTCGTTAAATTCGGAGTCGAAAATCCTAATACGAAAATGTTGTACCATGCTCCATATCTTTGCACGAGGTTCCTAAAGTTCGGACTTTCAGTCTTGAAATAAGCATTATTACTCGATATTTGTTGACAGAAAGAGCTACAATTTAGAAGAAAGAAGAATTGTTGTTATTATCCTTTCGTTAAAGTTTTCTTTTTGATTTTAAAGTTTGTTTTTAATATTTGTTTATTAACTTATTTTGACGAAAAACACATCTGACAACGTTGTAAAACAATAAGTAGGCAGCCTAATGTTGTTCTAGTCAAATACATTACTACTGTCAAATTCATTCTGAAGACAAAGGAAGCCTGATACATCGTTTTAGGATTGGGACTTTTAACTCAAAATTTGACCAAGAATGTCGCCACGTGTAGTGGGTCCGCCAATTTATACACACCTTGTATAAGTAAATAGAAGTAAAAAAATAAAGTTATTGAATTACTGACATTGTCAGCAATTCGCATCTTTCCTAACTGGCCATAGTGCAGTGTGAAAGTAAAAATGCGAAAAACAGCGTCTGAAAAATCGACTTTATTGCAAAAGTGGATTCAAGATAAAAAGGATTTGCAGATAATCGACAACTGCCTTTTTTTGGGTTGTGCGACAAGCGATTAAGTACCTATGTATATACAACCATGCATGTTTTTTTATGATATCTTTCTTACACTAAAAAATTACAAACTGCTTACACTAGTAATTTAATTTTTATAATTAAAATGTTTTCAAGTTATTAAATGATTGTATTGTTATCATTATCTGTTTTTTAAGCTAACGTATTACATATTTTTATAGATAAAATGTGACAAGAAATTCCAAGTAGATAAATACTTAGGAACTAAAAGGCATCAATTCAAAAAACGTGGACCAAATCAAATGATACAAAAATAATTAACCGGTAAACGTCGAGACAATAGTGAGCAAGAAATGTATTCAATAGATCCGAATAATCTTTTTGTTGGGTGTAATATACACCTTTATAACCTCGCCAAGAAATTGTTCCAACATTTCTTAAAGACACACTACTCTAAAGAAAATGTCAATGTGCCTTCATCATCTACTTTGAGAAAGAAGTATGTCGACCGTGACCTTGAAGATGTGATAGAAGCCGTCCAAAATGAAATTAAAGTTAAATGTGTATGGATTTCTGTCGACGGAACTACATATGTTCAGGGAAAGTATATTGCTTAATTTATCATTGGAGCTTTGAACGAGGATATCCAAGGAAAACGATATTTGATTGGTGCAAAGGTGTTAGAAAAAACGAATAATTTAAATATCGCCAGATTCGTTAATCATACCTTAACTAGTTCTTTTTTACCGTAAAAATTATTAGTAGGAAACGTATTACTAATGGTAACTGATGCTGCTTCGTATATCGTGAAACCAGCAAAAAATTAAAATTTTTCTGTTCTATTTAATATGTTGCACGTGTTTGGCCCATATATTAAATAGAGTAGCCGAAACTGTTAAATCAGAATTTATTTTAGTTAATAGTTTAGTAAGTAATGGGAAAAAGTTTTTATTAAAGCTCCATTTCGAGTTCAGGTATATAAAGAAAAATATCCAGAATTGCCTCTACCCCCAGAACCAGTTGTTGCTCGGTGGGCGACGTAGTTAAGTGCCGTTAATTTTCTTGTCGAAAATTATGAAAAATTAAAGAATGCTGTTTGCGATTTTAATCCAGTTTGCTTGGCAGTAATTAGAAAATGTATTAGTTTATTTGAAAATTCTTTAATTATAAATTACTAGTCAATTGTGTTTTATTAAAAGTAATTTTTTGTGTATTGCTACTGCAATCATAAAACTAGAAGGCAGATGATTTTAATTGGACGAAAGTATTTCTCTAGCAAATTCTGAAAAAAGTCGTGTCTAAACTTTGATAGGCAAAAATAATGATGTTTGTAAAAAACATAATTCGGTGTTAGACAAAAACCGAGGATTTAAGAAGCTCATGCAAATTAATGATATCTTGCAAGGAAATTTTGAAGAAAGTATCAATTTCAGTCCAAATGTAATGTACAAATTGAAGTAAGCTCCAATAACTTCCTGTCAAGTTGAACCGTCATTTTCCAGTCACAAGTTAATTATAAGTAAACGACGATAGAGTTTTATAATGGACAATCTAGAAAAGCATTTGATTACTTACTGTTATTATTACAGCAATAATTAATTAATGATGATTAGAAACATATTAATGTTGTTTAAAATTTAAATATACATATTGTTAATAGAAAAGTATATCATTTTTATTGTTCTTGCACTACTTAAAATAAATAATTTCATAAACAAGACATTTGTTTTATAACTTTTTATAGCCTTAAACACTCTATGTAACTTGAACATGAATACATACTTTTCTTATTATATTAGACGTTTTTATTATTAATATAATAATTATTTTAATAAATATAATGTTTAGTACAATAATTTAAGAGCATAATTTGATAGTTTATTTGCATATTTGGATGCATTTTCTTTAACTTTTCCTGAGCACATTTTCCAAGCTCTAGTAATCACAAATATGAAAGTAACGTTTAGATTTTCAAATAGGTAACCGTTATTTCGGGTCTGCTCGTGTAACGAATACTAATGTACCGAATAGTTACCTTTTCGACATCACTAGCGGCTACCACATATGTACTGACACATTACGTATCCCCGACAGTATGATTAACTGCTTTGAGGGTTTTCCGACTAATAATTTCGTACAATTATGCAATATTAACAATATTTATGACCAGACTATGTATATTTATATATATTTACTAGCTGACCCGGCAGACGTTGTTGTGCCTTAAATCGATTGTTTTTGTTTCATTATTTTCAAATTGACTGTTGTGTTTGTCCGTTAAAAAACGCGATTGATAATAGTGGCGTTGTTTGTTATCGGTTTACAACAGATTTCGTTTGACACACTTGACAGCTAAACACGTGTTGAATCATTGTTTTGACAAATCTAATGGCGACAGCTGGTGAAAGTGTCGCTTGATTGTTTTGATTCCAGAATAATTGTTTGCAATCATGGAAATTGGAGGTAAATATGAGTTTTGATAGTTTCGTCGAGGATTGGTTCTGAATTTTGGATTCGTTTTTCAGTTCTCAATAGTTTTTTGGTTAAACCCTTCCACCTTCTCATTTATAGTGCAAATCATCTTTATGCTGTGGTGCTTTGCTGGCTTATTATTAGATACATTTTTCGCAGCAATAACATAAGATACATCGTTGAGGGCAATCTAATACTTATTCTTGGTCTTGATATCCATAACGAAATCGTTGAGTTGTGGAACACAACTCACGTTAATCAGTTTGTTGTCGTTGTTACGAACCCTTCTATTATGCGAATGATTATGAAAATTGCGAAATGTACAAAAAAAACAAGAAAAAAAACGCTCTTATTCCAGAATGTGATGAAGAGATCAACATTCATTTCATGGAACACTGTTATGTGCGTAGCTACGCTGAATTACTTGTCGATACGTGGTGAATTTTACGTCTAACTCGCGCATACCATCATGGATTGCAAACCAATAACGCTATCTGTTGGCATTAATCATTTCCATATTAAAGTTCATTTTTATTTTTATCGTTCTTTTTTAAATTTGTATTGTGTTTTCCAATTTTTCTTTTTTTTTGAAAACATTTCGGATACTATACCGCCTAATTCTGAGTAAACGCAACGATCCGAATGTATGAATATTTCTCCCGCTTCGAATACAATTCCCCTGAATGATGTAGGCGCGTCAACATCGATGTCATACATATAGCAAGCGCAAATTAAGTTGGCGCGAGGAGGGGTTTAGCAACAGACTGTTTTGTGATTGGCTTAACGCTTTCAGGGGATTTTTATTCGGAGCGGGAGAAATATTTGTACATTCAGGCCGTTTCGTTTCCTCAGAATCAGGCGGTATAACTAACAAATTATTACAAGAAATAAGAAAATCCAACGATCACAATGTGAGTTGTTGTCGAAAATGTGCGCTACGTGAAATTGCTATACAAAATTTCCATTCAAAAAGTAATTTTGATTTTTCATGATTTTCCAAAAATGTTCCTCAATTTTTCCAAAATTCCAATTGACGAAAACAAAAACACAATAACACAAACCAGAAATGTAGCAAATATGTCGATCACATTGTGAGTAATGGCCTGAAGTGCATTTTCCATACAAAATTCCCATTATTAAGTTATTGAGTTACGGCATTTCCAACAATTACCAATCCATTTTTGCCGGGTGTTCCACAAAAATTTCCTATAATGTCTTTATTTATCATCTGATTTTAATGATCTATACATCAAATTAAATAGTTTCGGAAAGATTACATACAGAAATGCGATGTATCTTTTTGTCACATATAATTTACCAAAAACGTGAGTCAATTCTTCCCACTCAAATTGAACTACTTTATTTTGTGCTTTACAGAAGAAATTTTCTACATATGCCAGTAACGTAATTAAAAATAAATTCTTAGGTAAAAATTCAAGAAAATAAGAGCTTTTTGCAAATTTTTTCCACTCACAGTGGGCCATGAGTTGGTGTAGACAGTTGCACACTGACAACGATAAATTGATTAAATAGGAGTTAAATTTCGAGAGCGTTGAAATTTAACAAAAAAATTTATTTGTTTTACGGATTTGACAATACGTTACAATATAGACTTAGACTAGATTACACTGAGGTTACTAGCGATCTGTGTCGCGTACAGTTACACTAATAACTCTATCAACTAATGCTTTGCCCATCTTTATATATTAAATATTATCTTATCTTACTCCACGTGTATCCGGCGAATGAATGAAATTGCTGAGTGTACGTCTGGAAATTATGAATAGGTTGTATTATATGCGGACTCGTAACTCCTTCCGCCTTACATGCGAGATTATCCTTAAAAAGGCAAATCTTGCATTCTTTTCTTATCGGCATCTGTTTGTTTTTTAACCTTTTGTTTAGTCCTTATCTTTTTATATAATTTAAACAAAAGAATTGCAAGTATTAATAGTATTAATATGAATGTAATTATATAAACTAAAGAATTACTTGTTTTATCTGAGATAGTAATTTTGCTAAACATTTCTTTTGCGTCATTTAAATTTCGGAAATATCTTTCTGATTATTAATTCTATCTAAAAGTTTTTAAAATACTTCAGTGAAATTTATTGTTTTTTATGCCAACGTATTTATTTTTAGGAGTAATTTGTTTAAAAGTATTATTTCATTCGTAAATAGGCAGAGCATTTTACATAAAATATTGAAATGCTTCATTACTTACAATAGGTATTAACAATATAAATGCAAAATAAGTATTAGTTTGATATACTCTAAATTTGAATTAAACTTTCTATTTGGTACAGGTTATTTATTAGTAGCTCAAACGAAAATTTCTTATTTACATTTAAATGGATATTCTTAATACTACTGTTAATCCTCTTCTGATAAGGATTCTGGAACATTTGCTAATTTTAGTGAATTTATATGATAACGTAAAATTTTATTCTTTTTTGTTTTGACTTCAACTGTTCCATTTTCATTGATTTTCGTAACTGTGTATGGCCCTTGATATCTTTCTTTCGTTTTTTGTGAATAGTATTTATGGGGTTTTACATATACTGCCTGACCTATTTTTATCTCTTCATTTTCTCTATTTTTATTTATTTTAATGATTTTCTTTTCTTTATCTTCTTGCATTTTATTTGCAATTTTATTATAGAGATATTTCGTGCGTTCTTTATGTTTTTGAATATAATCTTGATAATACGTTTCATCGTAATATAGGTCCATTGGTTCTTTTGTATTAGTGTGTCCATACAAGAGTTCAAAAGGTGAGGTTCCTGTTGCTGAATGATTAGTCGAGTTATATGCTAACAGTGATAATTTCATTATCTGTTTTATATCTTGAGTTAGTTTTTGATTTTTTATTAATCTAACATGTTCTAAAAGTGTTGAATGTAATCGTTCAATTGGTGCATTCGAATTTGGATTTAAAGGCGTTGTATAGTGAACATTGATTCTATATAATTTTAATAATTCTTTTAATGTTGCATTATTAAATTCTAAACCGTTATCCATTACAATTTCTTTTGGTGAACCGTGTATACTAAAACTTTCTATTAATTTATCAACTACTTCGACTGCTGTTTTTCCTTGAATTGGATATGCTTGTGCATATTTTGTGAATGTATCTATTATAGTTAGAAAATTTTGTGAATTTATTGATATCGTATCAACGTGAATTTTATCAAATGGTTTCTCTATTAATTTCGTTAATTGAAAAGGTAATTTTGGTGGTGCTCTATCGTATTTGTTTCTTTGACATATTTCGCATCTCTTAATATAATTTGTTATATCATCCTTCATTTGACTCCAGTAATAATTCTTCTTTATCTGTTTTAAAGTTTCATTGATTCCTCTGTGATTAGTTTTTCCTTCATGGTTTTGCATTATGATTTCAATCTTTTCCTCTGGTGTTTCGATTATTCTTACCCTTCGAAGACATCTATAAATTTTTGGTCCGTTGTTATTGAAGTGTTCGATATAAACTTGACACATTTCTTTATAAATTTCATCTGTTGTGTATATGTAATAATTTCCTTGAGGCATTATATCCTTTATTAAATCTATCAATTCTTGTTTCAGATTTTTCTTCTCCAATTTTGCGTGGTATATTACTTTAGCATTTTTCGTATCAAATGTTACTGTTGTCGGAAATATATGTGTTTCTATGAATACTTGTATCTTCTGTATATCTATTGCCATATCGGTTATTGGTATTGATGTTTCTGGTTCTACATTTACATTGCTATGCAGTGAGTCATCGTCTTCTTGTTGTTTATTAGGGTTATGTTCTATTCTTCCTAGTTCTTTTAGAATGTTATCTATTTCTTCCTGATTTCTTGATTTTTGTATTATTTCTTCCATTGTTAATTCTCGTGGTTCTAGATTTCGTAGTAAGTCATCTAGTTCTTCATTATCAACTTGTGGTATTATAGATGATGTATCTTCTTGTAATAATTCATCTACATTATCTTCTTGGTTATGTAATTCGATTCTCGATAATGCATCCGCATTTTTATTAATTTTTCCCTTTTTATATATAATTTCATAATCGTACTCACTTAATTTTATCTTCCATCGTTGTAATTTCGAGTTTGGTTCTTTCAAATTGTGTAACCACACTAATGGTCTATGATCTGTGATTATCGTAAATTTTCTTCCAAATATATAAGGTCGAAATTGTTTGCATGCCCAAATAATTGCTAACAGTTCTTTTTCTACTGTTGAATATTTTTGTTCTGTTTCCGATAATGTTCTTGATGCATAAAATATTGGTCTGTCTTGTCCTATCGTTCCTTGTGATAATACTGCTCCTATTGCTACATTGCTTGCATCCGTTGTTACTAAAAATTGTTTGTTAAAATCTGGATATTGTAATACTGGTTCATTACAAAGTATCTTTTTACAAAGTTCAAATGTTGTTGTATATTCTTCTGTGAATTCGATTTTACTTCCCTTTTTTAAATATTTGGTTAATGGTTTTGTAATTTTAGCAAAGTCTTTTATAAATTTTCTGTAATATCCTAATAATCCTAGAAATGCTTTGATTTCTTTTTGTGTTTTTGGTATTGGATACCCCTTTATTGCTTCAATCTTATCTGGATTTGGTTTTACTCCATCTTTTGTTATTATATGTCCTAAATAAGCAATTTCTTTTCTTAAAAATTCACATTTATCCATTGATAATTTTAAATTAGCTTCTCTTAAGCGTTGAAATACTTTCTTTAATTTTTGTTGATGTTCTTCTAGTGATGCTGCATATATTATTATATCATCTAGGTATACGTGACATGTGTCTACTGTTAGACCTCTTAAAATATGATTCATTACTCTTTGAAATGTTGCTGGGCTGTTTTTAAGACCAAATGGCATTCTTAAAAATTCATAGTGGTTATCTTCTGTGCTAAATGCTGTTTTCTCTCTATCTTTTTCTTCCATCTCGACTTGATGATAGCCAGACGCTAAATCTAATGTCGTGAAATATTTAGCTCTTCCTAATTTATCTAATATATCGTGTATATTAGGAATTGGGAATTTATCGTCGATGGTTTTCTCATTTAATTTTCTATAATCTATTACCATTCTATATTTCTTGATTCCTGATGCATCCATTTTTTTTGGTACTATCGCTACTGGTGCTGACCATGGGCTTATACTGGGTTGTATAATGTTTTGTTCTAACATGCTCTTTATTTGTTTATTTATTTCTTCTCTTTGTATTGGTGATTTCCTATAAGGCTTTTGATATATCGGAGTTTCATCTTTTAATCGTATCTGATGTTTAATTTCTGATGTGAATGTTAAAGGTAATTCTTCACTGTGACATAAATCTTGATATTCTATACATAATTTTCTTATCATTTCTTTTTCTTCTTTATTCAGATGATCTAATCGTAGTTTTGCCTCTAATGTTCTTCTTTGAATTTCTTTAATCCTTTTCATTGATAATTTTCCTTTTATTGTGTTTTCTTCAACATAATTGTATTCTTCAGTTAAAATTGGTTTTTCGAAGTTTATTTCCACTGGGTAGTTATTGAAATTTACGATTTCAGTAATTGCGTAGTAATCTTCTGTGGTCGTGATGTTTTCAGGTATTTCTACTCCTGGTGCTATTCTTTGATGATTTATATGTACTTCTTTTAGATTTCGATCTACAGGTATTTTAATTATTTTTCTTTCTCTTGGTCCTATTTTAATTTTTGGGTTGTCAAAATATAATTGTATTTCCGCGAAACTTATGCGAAGTTTTTTAGTTTTAAAATCTATTATGGAATTCATTTTTTCTAATAATCTTAAACCTATTATTCCATCATATTTTTTAGAAAAATCTACTATATTAAATTCGTGTATTTGTCCGTACGCGTTAAATGTGTGTAAAGAAGGTATTCTAAGAACGTAATTATGATATGTGGTACCGTGCATTGTTGTTACTGAAAATGGTGAATATTTAATATAATTTGGAAAATGATTTTGAGCTATTTCAGTTGAAATTGAGGATGCTGATGCACCTGTATCAATTAGAAATTTTGCATTAATTTCTGGTACATAAATATAAGGTAATCGTACACAATGTTGTTGATTAAATTCTAAATGATTTCTTAACTTTATACCGGTTGTTGGACATTCGGTGGTGTCTCGTTCGCTGAGGCTCCAGTTGGAAAATTTGGCTGCTCCTCTGGTTCGAATGGAAATGGTTCTGTATCTTCATCCCAAATCGGTTGATATTCGTAGTCTTCTGATTCTCCATACTCTTCATAATCTGGATTTTCTTCTTCTTCTTCTTGGCCTTGATTGTTCATTTCTTCAAGTTTCCATTTTTGCTGTGATGTTGATGGTCCATATGATGTTTGTCTCATTCGGCTCATGCTTGGGTCAATTTCCATTGGTTGTTGTCTAGGTTTTCTTCTTTCCATTAATTGTGCAGGAGATTTTGCAAATTTAAAGGAATTTTGCTTAATATGGGAATTTTGTTTACTTTGGTTTTGGAAATTTGGTTTAATAGGAAATGGATTTTGATAATTTGTTTTTGGCTGGTATTGGAATTGTTTTACTTGTGGTTGGTGTTGAAATTGTTGTATTCGTGGAAGTTGTTCTTGTTGAGCTGGTGTTTTCATGTGTCCTGGTGTTATCTGATGTATTATTTTGTAGTTATTTTGCGGCATTGTTGATTTTCCGCATCTGTACTGCCAATTTTGGTATTCTAGTACTTCAGCTAGAGCATTTTCTAATGTCTCTGGATTTTTTAAATACATTATTTCGCCAATTCTACCGTAATTCATTAATCCTCTTTTAAATGTTTGTAATGCAGTTTTCTTATACATGTTTGTTTTTAACGGTATTAATTCTTCTTCAGTATCTAGTTGCATTTTAGTTAATAGTAAATTTAACATGTCCCTAACCCTTTGTCCGAATATGTAAGGATTTTCATTTTTTCTAGGCTGTTCCATTGTTACATCATTTAAAAGACAATCTTCTGATCTCTGGTCTAAGAATGTTAATTCTAGTAATGCTTTAATATCATGCCAAGTTTTTAATTTTCTTGCCCCTATTATCGATTGCGGTTCTCCACTCAATCTTGATTTTATTATTCTTATTAAATATGGGTTTAAAGGGTTATCTCTATTATTTTTATCGAAATAAGTTTTGATCAAATCTTCACAAGCATCAATAAATAATGGTAATGTATTTGGATCACCATTGTATATTGGTATCGTGCAGATTTCTGCTTGGCTTATAGAACTTCTCGTATAAGTTTGATTAGGCATTTCGTTTAAATTTAATGTATTAATTGAATTTACTAGGTCTTCTACAAGATTTTCTATTGACATATAAAGTTTTGCTTACCAGCATATATTTCTGTTATAATCTGTTTGCTTTTCGTCGTGTATTTCAATACTTTTTTCACAAAAGCAAAAATTCGTGTTACAATCACTACATAAAATTGTAGATATGTAAAAAATTTAAAAATCTACTTACAAAATTGTTAGTAAGATCTTCATTCGATTTTGGGTGGTTTGTTCTTTGTGTTATTCTTTTTATTATTCTTCTTGTTATTCTTCTTGTTAAGTATTGTTGTTTTCTTGTGTTACTTCTTTTATTAGTTGCTGTATTGGTTTGGTTTCTTTGTGTTATTCTTCTTGTTAAGTATTGTTGTTTTCTTGTGTTACTTCTTTTGTTTGCTTGTTGTTTCTTCTTAATTATAATATTGATTGGCACTTCGACGAGATTTTGATCGTTTCCGTGTTTTTTTCCAATTCAATATCGCACCTTTGGAAATTTTGATCCTCCAGTCGTGTTTCTTAATTTTTATAACGTTGATGGGTACCTCGACGAGATTTTGATCGTTTCGGCGTTCGTCCCAGTTCAAACGTTGCACCTTTTGGAAATTTTGATCCTCCAGGCCTTGTGTAACCGTCGTTGAATCTAATTGCACGTACTGTCGCTTTTTGTTCTTTCTCTGGGCCAAAGAATTGAAATTCACACTCACTATTTTCGACGTTTGTAATTCTCCAACAGTGATTGCCAAGATCCGTCCTGACTGCGCCAGTTAAATTTCGAGAGCGTTGAAATTTAACAAAAAAATTTATTTGTTTTACGGATTTGACAATACGTTACAATATAGACTTAGACTAGATTACACTGAGGTTACTAGCGATCTGTGTCGCGTACAGTTACACTAATAACTCTATCAACTAATGCTTTGCCCATCTTTATATATTAAATATTATCTTATCTTACTCCACGTGTATCCGGCGAATGAATGAAATTGCTGAGTGTACGTCTGGAAATTATGAATAGGTTGTATTATATGCGGACTCGTAACTTAGGTACATATTTATTTGCTGTAATTCTCAGCAATAAGAAAACAAACTTTTAAGGAAGCAAGAAAAAATAATACTAAATATGAAAACCAAATACATACAATAAAATAAAATGGCCATCTAATAGGTCCATTAGTGCCTATTCATCTTCGATCAAACTGTCTATTTAAGAATTCTGTGTTCATTTCATTATGTGGAGCAGTTCCATCTTGCTGGAAGTGTAGTTGCGCATATTGATTAACAGGTAATTCTTCTAAATTCTCCACTATATCTTCAAGCAACGTATGATATTTTTGTTGATTTAGGTAAAAACCTAAATCAACAAAAATATTACTCTACTGTCTAAAATTCCACACCAAACATTTAAAGTAATGTTCAGTTGTCTGGATATTATTTTCAACAACAAATATAGGATTTTCGTCGCTCCAATACCTATGGTTATTCTCCTATTAAGCACGGCGTTATTGGTAAAGGTTCACTTCTCCGCCCACAAATTTTAGAATAAAATAGTGGAGCATTCTCCGCGGATAATCGTCCTCCAGCAGATGATAGATCGCTTGAGATATGCACGCTCTCAGTTTGTGATTTTTCAAAATAAAATGTACGATTGTACTGGAAGATCCAACGTTGCTAGCATCCCTCTAACGGACATCCTGTGATTTCCTTGTACGCTCAACGAAACGGTTAAAATTAAGTTTTCATCTACTCCTTTTCTGTACTCCTTTCTTTGGCATTTTAAAAGATCCAAACATCCTTAAATTAACTTTCAATTGCGCTAATTTCTTATGATGCCGTGATTTCATATCAGGGAAACGTTCCTTATAAATTCTAATAGCGTGACACGGTCTTTTCCCACATTCAAAATAAGGTTGAAGCATATACGTTAAATATTCAAAATTCATATTTTATAGGTATTACTAATAAGTAGGGACTGGCTCCGAGAGGCCAATGACCCACCGCCCACGGGCTATTAAAAATTAGTATTTTTAAAGGGATTTAAATTTTATTTATATAATTGGAACACAAACGGGTGATGATCTATAAAGTACGAAATACTTTTTATTTGTTCATTTTGTGGTACAAGTTCAGTAAAGGAGTATCAATATTAACTAGCAATACTTCCTCAAGGTTCTCTTCTGTAAATATTGTTCTCTTGGAATGAAATAAATCCTCGTAGATAGAAAACGTCATTTCTACATCGCAACTGGATATAGGTGTGTACTGGAAATATTTCTTTATTTCAGCGTATTTAGGAGTTAGATTTTGAAGCATTGTCCCCATATACAATTGCCGCAATGTTATTAAATTTGTATTTTTTGTTAACTTTTGCCGAAGACCACATCCGAAGTCACTTGGAATATTTTTCAAATTATTAATAGCCACATCTAATGTGGTTAATCCATAATTTAATTTGAGATTTTGATTTTCTAAATAAGTGATTAGTTTTGCCAACTTTTCAAAGTGTTCCCGAAGAAAGTACAACTTATTTTTTAAATTTGGAATTTGTATTAGTTCCTTGCACTCAGAAATACTTCGAGCATCGTCATTTAAACATGTAACGAAATTTCGTAAACTATCGAAATTCTCTGCATAAAAACTAGTAGCTTCCAATTATGTTCGCCATCTAATTATTACTGGAGGGAGGCAGTGACAAAGACGAAAGTTTTTCCTTGTAAAGGGCTACTCTCAATGGTGTTTTCCTGAAAACTTTTTTAAAAGCGGATACAAGTCTATCAACTTCCTGAAAGGTGTCTCCGATATATTCGTAGATTATGTGGAGAGCATGTGCTACACGAGTAACATGCAGCATGTTAGGATATGTTTCCTTTAATAGTCTGCCTGTTTTTAACAAATATCCAGCACTGTCACTGATAAATAAAAGTATATTTGCTTTGTACCTGTCATCCGAATGAAGCATTTCGTGCATATTCTTGTAAATAGTTTTAGCTACTGTTTCCGCATCAACTGTATTTATAACTTTTGTTGCCATTACATATGAGTTATATAGAATAATTGGATGTAGTACACCAGCAACAACATTTACCACACAACATCCTAATATATCGACAGTTTTGTCAGCACTTATCCATAGGTACTGATTTGAAAGATGGCTTCTAATGCGTTCTATTGCTTTCGTGTAGCACTTAGAAACATAATATTTGTATAAGGTGGATTCATCAGGAACATTTCGACCAGTATATTTTTGGAGAAATGTTTTGAAGGTGGGATAGTTAAGTTTATTTAATGGAATATTTGCCGCCATTAAAGTTTCACAGAGTTCTTCGTTAAAATTGTCAGATTCCAACGGGTCTAATTTCTGTGTATGTGTTTGCGATGTTAAGTGACGTTCTACCTGCAATTTCTTGTAATTCTTTAACGATATTTCACAGACTTTGTAATAAATTTCGGAATCACTGGCATTGGACATACAATCAGTATGACTCTTAATCTAACTGGCCATTGTTTCACGATGCCATTCTCAACCTTGTTCCATATCATATCTAAAAAAGTAACTTAAACAATGTTCTAGATCTAAATAAATTAAAATTAAAAATGTATGCGTAAGTTATTGAAACTTAACGAAATTCGCTGTATTTATAACTTTTGTTGCTATTACGTATGCGTTATATGGAATAGTTGGATGTAGCTACAACATTTACCACACAGCGTCTTAACAGTTAAAACAATGAAAAAAGAAACTAACTCACCGTACTTTATTTATCTTTCGAAATATAAACTAATAATTAAAATTAATTATAAAAACTTCTTATGCTTCTATCTACGCCCATGAAGAAAGGAATTTAACTATAATATTGAAGTAATTGCGTCACAATTCAACGACAAAAAATCGATGTGCGATTAGCCGAACGAATAATGCTATTCAATAACTGCGTGTTGTACTTAGCGATGTTATAGACTATATGGCCCATCTTAATTTCGGCCTAATGCGTCCGGTCACTACTAATAAGCAAAATAAATAAGACTTACACATAATTAGTTATTTATTATTACCGTTAATAGTATTTTTGAATAATGCAATAAGATTCACGCAAAGCGACAGAATCGGTAAACGATTAATACCTAGACGTTGTCAGTGTGCAACTGCCTACACCAACTCCTGGCCCACTCTCAGTGGGAAAAATTTTTCTTATCCAAGTATGTATTTTTTGTTACGTTACTGGAATCTGTAGAAAATTTTCGTGTGTAAAAATTAAGATAAAATAAGTTCACTTTGAGAGGGAAAAATTGACACGTCTCTGGTAAATTATATATGACAAAAAGATAATTGACATTGCTGTATGTAGTCTTTCCAAAACCGTTTAATTTTATGTATATATCATTAAAATCAGATAATAAATAAAGACGTTATAGCCTTTGAAAATGAAATTTTTGTGGAACACCTGGTATATAATATAGAAATTGTCCGAATAGTAAATTTACAAATGTAATCAAGTAATAAGTGCAATCATTGTTAAATTCGTTTGTATAATTTATTACTACGACTCGAAGAACGTACATCTATTCGATTATGAAACTTCATTTACAATCTGATGCACCAATTATTTGTAAACTTATGAGAAGGTTTTGTAATCATAATTTTCATGCTATTGTTTATATTTGTTTATTGATCAAGTTTAAAAATACGATACGTTCGTGTGAGCGTTAATAATTTAAATTAAAAATGTAAAATAGTCATTTATTTTTCTTATAAATAATTATCAAAGGTATAATGTTAATCACCCATACCTTAGGCTATTTATATAATAATATAATGGCAATATTGTTTTATCATTGTTTATATTCAGTACTTGCGTAATGGTTTTATAAAGAGGACTCTCCTCACAGCTATATTTCAATTATTATGATTTTATAATAATATAGTGATTTCATAATCGTTAAAATCTAAATTTGTTTAACTCGGTATTGTGAAAATAATTATGTGCATTTTTTCCAAACTATGTTTGCTACTAAGAATAATTGCTTTTAGAGTGAATTTATATTTTCCGTGTTGTAATTTGGAATTCCTCCATTCGTTAGTTTTAGTACGCGAGTTTTTTATGGATAGCAAAAAAAGGCACCTTGAAACTATAAAATTTGTGCATTATTGTGCAGGTAACTTTGTTATCTATTGATTAATTCGGTTTTATATACGGTACGTGTATAAAAAAATAACCTCGACCCGTTTTTTCTAATGAATTTTCAATTATTACTCATACTAAGTGTGCGAAAGACATGCTGCAATTAATAATGTGTATGTGTCTGTGCGTTAGTAACAGTTAAGAGTATGTTTGTGTATACACAATATTTCCATAATGTTTAGATTGACTCAAGAGCTAAATTAAAAAAGTTCCAATAAAAGTCAATTACTTAATTACTTACATTTTATATATGCATTTGGAATGAGGTCAGAGATAATGTTTATGTTGTGATTATTTGGGATTCTTATGAAATATTTAAATTGTATATTTCTCATTTGTGTGTACAGTTTGTCGGAAAAGTAATATCTCCTTGCAATATCAATTCAATGCAATTTTCTAAGGCTAAATAGCTTCCTTTTAATTTTTTTATTGTATTACATAAAAACTATTCTCTTCACAATAGTAATGTACGTGGATGATTTGACGGAATGTGAGACTTGAAATTGAAAAACTCGAATTAGGATAATTTTTTTCAACATATTCCTATACAACATTAATACAATTGGACCAGCGGTGCTAAAGTACAGTCGCTGGCAATAAGACTGCGTATAAATCTTATCCCAATTTCCATGTTTTTTCCATGTATTGAAATGTACTTTTTATGAGGGATGCTTCGAAAGTTCTGGGAATTTAGCTATATTTTTTTTATTTTGTCAATTTTCATCAATATTACAATGTAGTTTTTCAACATAATCGCCATTTAATTAAATACATTTAATCCACCTATTTATGACACGTTTTACGCCAGTTAAACTCTCAAAACGAACACCCTGGACAAGTTTTTTCAAATCTGGGAATATATGAAAATCACTCGGTGCAAGATCCGGTGAATAAAGTGGATGCGGAAGCAATTGCCATCGTAAATCGTTCAAACCATCCTTCGCTTTTCTTACGGTGTGCGGTTTTGCATTATCCTGTTGCAATAACGGATGCAACTTCCCAAGCCGTTTTCTGATAAGTGCTTGCCGCAGTGGTCCGGATATTAAGTTCAAATAATATTCTGCGTTAATTGTAATACTTTTCGCCAGATAATCCATAAAGATAATCGCTTCGCAATCCCAGAATACAGTAAGCACTACCTTTCCAACAGACGGAACTGCACGTGCCTTAAGTGGAGGCCCTTCTTCGGGTATACGCCATTCTTTGGATTGACGTTTGGTCTCAGGATTGAAATAATGAATTCACGTTTGGTCAGTGGCTATTAGCCGTTGCCAAAATTCATCACCGTAACGGGCTAACAACACTTGAAGTTGACGACAAGTGTCAGACATATTGAGTTTCCGTTTCGGTCCCAACAGCCTTGGCACTCAGTGGGCTGAAACCTTGCTTACGCTCAAACAATCATGTAAGATCTCATGAACTTGTCGTGTATCTGTTCCTAGGCGTACACTAATTGGAGAAATAGTCGTGAATTTGTCTGTCCTCTTTCTGTAGGTTTTCCACAACAGTAATGTTCCTTTCATTTACCGACGTGTTCGCGCGGCTACTGCGTGGGTCGTCTTCTAATGATGTTCTACCACTTTTAAAACGATCGATCCACCGATATAAAGAATTTTTAGATTCTGCAGATTCTCCAAACTCACTTTGCAGACGTTTAATAATTTTTCTTTCAATAAAAAGAAAATTATTGCTCTTTGTGATTTAGCCGCGTCTTCTATGATTACACAAACAGTGCTACGAAAATGTGTCTATATCGGTCGAACACCTGAATCAGACTGAACGATAGTGCACTGGATAGCTGCATAAACATGTAAAGACTTGTCTATCACAAATAGCACTGCATATAAGTTTTGCGTAATTTAATTAGAGCACGATTTCCAGAACTTAGAAACATCCCTCGTAATATGAGGTTAGGAATGTCATAGTAGTGCAAACTTGACAGTATAATTTTACATGTTTAATAAAGGTAATATATCATGCGTTCAAAAAATCTGCCTCTAGTGAGCCATCATTTCTAAGTAACATCAAAAAGCGTCGTAACTTTATTAATATAAATTTCTTAAATGACAGACTTTAGAAATTTGCAAGGTTAATTACTAGGTTTTTTATTTACTCATGACATGAAGATTATAATCTTCCTGTCATGAGTAAATAAAATTACGTGTTATAGTTTTAATTAGATGACACTAATGACACTAACATTTGACAATTAAGAACGGTGCGGTTAAATTACGACATACCTAAACATTTCATGGCCAACTTTGAGGATTTTTTTTGAACGTACGATATTTTCAAATGTAACTAACATATGTAATTAAAAGAATAATAGGTAACAATTTGTATTAATATTTAGTACGAGCTCCTTCTGTTGCTATAAGTTCCGTTAATCTGTTCGAGAAGAAGCCTTAACTACACAACCTACATTAAAAGATGCCTTTCTAAACTGCTTCAGATTTTAAATACACATCACGGCAATGATGATATCATGTTTTGATCTGATCTAGCCTCATGCCATTATGCTAGAGTTAAACGCAAACAGCATAAACATTGTTCCTAAATTAGACAATCTTCCCAATTTTCCTCAAGCTCTGCCAATAGAGGAATTTTGGAAACTAGTGACCAGAAAAGTGTATGAAAATGAATGGGAAGTTGCAAATGAAGACCAATTACGACGTTGAATTTTTCAAGAACTGCGAGAAACTCATCCTGCTGTTGTCCAGAGGATGATGGGGCAAGTCAGAAGAAAATTAAGGGGCCATCAAAAATAATGGCCCACTATCAATAATTTAAAGATTTAGTATTAATTGTTGTATTTATTGTTGTAATATACAGGGTCATTTTAAATATATGCGACAAATTTTATGGGTTGATTCCTAGGGTTATTATGATATTAAAAGTTCATACAATAAAACGTACTAATACTACAAAATTAACTTATAAAAATTGTTGGAAACGAGGGATGAATGATAACCTTGAATGCACTTGCCAATAAATGCAACGGAGGATAGAAGCTTGCATTGATTGGCATGTGCATTCAAGATTATCATTCATCCCTCGGGCCAGAGGCCCTCAGACTTAATTAACGTCAACCTCGAAGCAATATAATACCCATAACGCCTTTGGTACATAAAAACTATTATAATTGCCTCATTTTATTAAAAACATATTAAATTAACCAAATAACTCATAATTTTGTTGATATACCTTTTAACAACATAACAAGTGTTCATTTGAAAAGTCAATCTAGTAGCATGTGATTTACTGAGAGCATTTTGAAGTATGTCGTAAATTAAAATTTACTACTTAACCCACGAAGTCGTATATTTTGACAGTTTCATACATACAAATAAATAACAAATAATAGGTATTCATTGAAAACTATAACAAATGTTGAAAATGTTGTCCTTCAAGATAAATGCACTTTAAAATCCCCCGTTCAAAATTTCTGATAATATTCTGCAACATTACTGGATTGTTATTAATTTCCATGCATTTCTGTTCGATTCTCTGTAGCATATCATTCAAATTCAATATAGGTGTCCGAATAATTATTTTTTCCATAAGACCACAAGAAGAAGTCGCTAGGTGTTGACTCGCATGAAGATGCAGGCCAGGCAATTTAAGTATTTCGACTAATTATACGCTCATCAAAAAATTCTCTTAAATAATCCAAAGATTCTGCAGTACAGTGACAAGGTGCTCCGTCTTGTTGGAAATATGCATTTTGTAGTTCATCATCATGCAACTGATTGACAAATAGTTGTAAAATTTCCGTACGGTACCTTTGAGCAGTTAACGTTCCCTGAAAAAATATCGCTGCCCAAACACCAAATTTTCTCTGGATGTAGCGATTCTTCATTAATTACATGTGGATTTTCACTACTCCAAATTCTTGTATTTTGTGAATTTAGGTATCCCGTTTTATAAAACCATGCTTCATCAGTAAAGATGACTCTTTGCGAAAGTTCTCCATTATTGTTCATACTTACAAACCAATTACAAAACTGTAGTCTACGTGGGTAATCAATTTCTAACAATTCTTGTACTGCTGTGACACGGTATGGATAAAGTTGCATATCTTTTTTTAATAACTTGTGAGTTATACCAACAGAAAGGTTTATTTGTTGACTCAAATGTCGAACAGATGTTTGTGGTTCATTTTCCATTATTTCTTCAACACGATTGACAACTTGAGGTATACGTTTCTTAACTGCTCCGCTGCCTGATTTTCTTAAGAGACTACCAGTTTCAGAAAAAAGTTTTAAGTTTCTATCCAAAGTATTCTTAAATTGTATGTAATCTATTACAAAATGTGGAAACTCAACTTGAAATTCTACCATGCAATCTTGAACTGAATAAACCCATAAACCATCAATTTTATTACCACTTCGAAAATAAGCCTGGACTAAAAAAAAATGTGTGTTCTAAAGTGAAAGCCATTTTAAAACTGAGAAGCAATTTATTTAAACTAGAATCGACGCACGATTATTTTATGCACTAACTGATATTTGTGATTGACATTATCAAATGTCATTTGGATTTACGTTCACGGAACAACAAACACATACTAATATATTTGAGTCTTATTCTATCAAAATTTCAAAGTAACCTAGATTGACTTTTCAAATGAACACCTGTTATATGCATTTTGCATATAGTCATTAATACACATAGTTGTATTTTTGTGATACTATTGTATGTAGTGACTTAACTGCAGCATTATTATTGTCAGTTTCAATGCGATGAGTAGTAAGTGTTATGTCGATTATTTTTGTGGTGGTACTACGAATGTCAACGCCGCTGAGATACGAGTCGAATTGGAAAGCACTGTTGACATGAGTGACACCATTGCAAAAATTATTTGCATAACATTGATTACGAATCGTATTTAGAGGACTATTTAGTAAATCAAATCCTTCAAACCTGTTTTACGCAAATTAAATAATTTATCAATCTAGCCATTCATGATTGCGTTACTGCAACAACAATTAATAATATTTAATAAGTGTCATAAGTTTCATAAGTGTCAGAGAGCGTCCGTCACAAATTTCTCTCAATAAGTTTGTCAAAACTGTTAAAAATCGTTTTAAATTACAATGGAAAGTGAGAGGAGAAGATATGGCGAGAAAGATGATGGGGAAATTGATGCAGAGATCACAAAAAATGTACCCGAAAACACAAAAAGATCTTGTGACTTAGTTTGGAAGCAATTTCACAATTTTTAGAAGAGAAAGGTTATAAACTTGAAAAATCTACGTCACTTGTTGAGCTAAATACTATTTTAAAAAGTTGGGCACATAATATGAAAAAGAAAGACAGCACAGATTACAAGGAGGGAGTCGTAAAACATATGTGGAATTCAACAGCAAAAATGATTCAGGACAAATATTTCACCACATGGAATATTTCAATTAATCCCTTTAATGATACCATTTTCAAATCTGCAAGAGAAGCCAGGGATGCCATGAGAAAAAAAACTGCAAACTCTTCCAGAAAAATGGACTACTAGTGCAGCGGTCCTCAGTGAAATATATAATATAAATATATAATATAATATAATATAATATAATGCACCCCGGAAGGTCTTCAAAAGAAGTTTTATTTTTTAGCGTCATACGAATTGGCCAGGCGGCGTGGGGAATGGGCACAATGCAAATAGTATATTAAAAAACAAGTTTCATAAGGCACCATCTTGCCGCACGAGATCAGTTTAGAAAACGAGCCGCGATAGCGGCGAGTTTTCTAAAGAGCGAGTGCGGCAAAAGGCCTTATGAAACGAGTTTTTTATACTATTTTTTCTATTTTGCGTTTTTTACATTAATAAATTGCTTAAATTGGAATTATTTAATTTGAAAGTGCAGAGTTTAGTTTTTATATAAAGCATGCAGTTGGTCACACTGATACTTGACATTTTCAAATTTAAATCTTGCTATCCGCGAAGTATATTATATTACATATTATTTACTAATTTTCGTTAACATTACTTGATACTTCATTTAAAAATATAAACATGAGTGACATAGAAACATATATATGTTGTTGTCAATTGTTTTCAAATTTAAATCTTGCTATCCGCGAAGTATATTATATTACATATTATTTACTAATTTTCGTTAACATTACTTGATACTTCATTTAAAAATATAAACATGAGTGACATAGAAACATATATATGTTGTTGTCAATTGTATACAACATACGTTGTTTGTGTAAAATACGGACATATATCATATATGTCAAATGTACATAAATTCTTAAAATCAAATGACAGCAATGATATTTATTTCAGTATTCGAACAACGCCAACATTGAAAAATGAAAAAAAGCGTATCGAAATGAAGCTCATTTCGATACTGTTTTGGGTTTCATAATGAGTTCATTTCGAACGCATAATAGAAAAACGAATTTTTTGAAACAATTATTGGACAATCGGCGATGTAAAACTGGATGCATCGAATACAACCCAATTTTTTCGAAGACCGACTGACAGCAAATGGCTTATAGCTAACCAAAGAAATGTTGATATATGTCCAGTGAGGTATGAAAGTATCTGCGAACATTTTTTAACCTTCCACTGCTAACATGTCGTCTGACAGACCGACTTCCCAATTATTTTACTTGTATCTTTGTGCGTCGTGCGCTGATGTCGCTGTGCGGCTCGCTATCTTAATTTTATTCAGTTACTGCCTAGTTGTCTCAGTGTAAAGTGTGTATTAGCATTTTTGTAGGATTTATTGTAGTTTGATCTCCCGGACGGATGTTAGTAGTGGTGGTACTATCAGAATTTTCAGGAAAGGTAACATTATTTAGTTTATTTTTTTGTAAAATAGCTTAATAAATAATTATTTGCTTTAGAAATGAGTTATGAAAAAGAGCAGGAACGACTGCGAATATTATGGGAGGAATTAGGTAAGGAGGAAGACCAAAATAATGCCCCATACGACGAACAAGATTGCAGTGAGGAAGACCATGTTGAGGAGCGCGAAGAAGACTCTGAGTCAGAACAAGAGTTGAGTTAGAAAACAGAACTTTATATCAACCTCCTACTCCTAACAAAAAGGCAAAGTTTATAGATCCTTTCTTTACTGGTAAAGATAAGCTGACAAAATGGAACGAACACCCCTACAATTATAGGCTTAAATTTCGAGCAAAAAATAGAATCATCCACTTGCCAGACGTTAAAGGACCAGCACGCAGTTTATAGAATATTCTGGACATTTGGTCATGTTTATTCACAGACGAAATGCTACATCTAGTTGTTGAACACAGTAACTTATCTATATCCCCGCAACAGTATCCTCGTGAATATCACACAGCGACTACAACGGATATAATTGAAATTAAAGCGTTACTAGGACTCTTATACCCCCCCCCCCTTGCGTAAATCCAATTATTTGAATGCAGAAGATTTGTGGAAAACTAACATCACATCATTTGAATTGTTCAGACTAGCGATGTCACTAGAACGATTTAAATTTTTGTTAAGGCATTTAAGGTTTGACAATAAGAGGACATTCGGCCCGAGAGGCAAAAAACAGATAAGTTGGCAGCAATACGAGATCTGTTCGAATTGTTTGTTTCGGACTGCAAACAAAATTATACAACCATCGAAGTATACCCCTGTCGACGAAATGCTCCCGGGTTTTCGTGGAAAATGTAATTTTCGACAGTATGTATATACCCAGTAAGCCCGAGAGGTAGTGCATCAAAATTTTTGCTCTAGTGGATGTAAAAATACGTTAAATATGGAGGTTTATGTCGGAAAACAAACCCTGTGCCTTCTTCTGTTGAGAATACCGCAAAAGCAGTCGTTGAGCGCCTAGTATTACCTATAGCCAATACCGCGAGAAAAATCACCATGGACAACTGGTTTACCAGTTTACCGTTATGTAAAATGCTCTTGCAGAAAAAATTGACTATGATCGGCACCATCAAAAGGAACATGAGAAAATTACCTCGTGAATTTGTGACAGACCAGAGGGCTCAAGTATGTTCGGTTTTGAAGAAAATTGTAAATTAGTATCGTACATTCCAAAAAAAGGAAAAAAAGTACTTCTCATATCGACCATGCATGATGATGGATGAAACTACGAACAAACCAGAAATTATTGTGATGTACAATCACACCAAGAATGGTGTTGACACAGTCGACCAATTATGTGCAAACTATAACTGTGCCAGGAACTCCAGCCTATTGTAATTTTTTACCGTGAACTAAATCTAGCTGCTACAAACGCATTTACAGTTTTCAATTTAAAAAATCAGGACTCAAATATGCTCTGACGAGTTTTCCTAGAAAAACTTTCAATTGACGGTCACCGATCATCTCAAAAGGCGTGCAACAGTTCAACAAGTTTCACGTTTATCCCGAATGCGAATATGAGAAATCTGCCAAATGGAATCCGAAGTTATTGCCCAAGATTAAGAGACCTTACGGTAGATGTTTCCTTTGCAGTACCAAAAAAGTCGGAAAACAAAATATAAGTATCTTCTTCTTCTTCTCTGTTTTGGGTTGGACGCCACCACGTCCAGGCATTTGAGCACACTGCTCTTTATACTATACCCAATAGATCTCTCAATTCCACTCTGTTAATCTTGTGTCCTCGATAAAAGCCACTATCCTCCTCAGGGGAAGTTTGAGTACACTCGAAGGATCCAATAAATCTCTCCCGAAATATTTCTGTCTGAGTTCCTTCAGTTCCTCACACGTGCATATTACATGAAGGCTAGTTTCCTCCTGTTTTTCACATCTCATACACCAGTGTTCGCTAACCAAGCCCATGCTGTACAAATGCTTCCTTCAAGGACAATGTCCGATTATTAACCCGGTAATTATTTTAATTTCTTTTTTGCTACTACGAATTAGGTTGGCTGAAAACTTTTCGTCCAGCTCCCTTAGTAGTATTTTGGTATGGAGTTGACCTTCCGTTAACCTCCATTTATTTTTATGTTCTTTTTCTAGCCATAACCAGATCTCCCTTTTAGCGGAATCCTTAGTGATTCCACATACAGGTTTCGGTCCTATGAAGTTCCTATTAGTACCTTCTTTGGCCAGTTTGTCGGCCTTTAATTCCCTCATGTCCTGGCACCCATATCAGCGACACTGTATTGTCTTGTGCCAGGTTATTGAGGACCTGTTTACAATATTTCACCAGCTTAGAACTGGTAGATGGGTTCATATTGGCTTTAATAGCCGCCTGACTATCAGTCATTATGTTAATTTTCTTGCTTGCGCAGCCGGCTTCCCGAATTTCATCGGCGCAGGCTGCGACTGCAAACAATTCGGCCTGGAAAACCGTAGTATGTTTCCCCAGACATATCGATATCTTCCTTCTAGGGCACATTCCGCATATGTCTGCACCTGCCCCTGACTAGATTGTGATCCATCAGTGTACCAGGTGCGAGCACCACAATCGATAGAGCGACTTTTTGCCTGCTCCCTGGTCGGTATAAGTATGTTCAGCTTAGCTGTAAACATAATTTCATTCCATCGGCATTTGAAATATCGGCTCTTCCAGTATAGTTCCTGTGATATCTTTATGGCTCCCTACAACCTTATTAGGACACCATACGTCATTGGCCTTCAGCCTCAGTATCGCAGCCATTGCCTCCGCCCTTATAAATAGTTCCAGCGGAGGGAGGCCCACGATGGCCTCAAAATATAACTATATTCAGTGCAGTAAATTTTTATGTCTAGAACATGTTACCGCAATGTGTAAAGATTGCGTTGAACATGGCAACACCGAAGGAGATTAATTGATTGTTATTATTTATATTTATATTTATAAAAGTGTTATGTTTATTAATAAATAACAATCACAGTACTGATATTTTTGTATTTTTTATAAACAAACTCACTTTATATTGACAAAGAAAAAAATATTTTTCTAGGTTCGGTCTCGCAGACCGATGTTAGTACTAAGGGTACAAAAATCAAGTTAGTAGTGGAGTGTTAAAGGTTGTCAATAATCTATTTTTTTACAGAATATACAATAAACTTAAGTCAAAGAGAAGGGCTAACATTAAAGCAGACAGAAAGTTTTTGACACCTAATCCATATTGGAATGTGATTGAATCCGGTCACTGGTACAAAAAGTACCCAGTTGGAATTCATGAAATTTGAAAATTGGTAAACTTTGAAGCACAAAGATATGGATTGGATACAAAGAAACGAAAAAATATCAAACCATTCAATCAGATCAGTGCTGTGCCGGTCCTTGCTAAAGCTGGTTTTGAAAAACGGCAATTAATGAAAATAACTGGCCACAGCAATAGTAATTCCATTAAGTCTGATTCGCAACTAGACAAAGAACACCATCAACAAATAGTGGAGAAGATAGCTGCTAGCAACAACAGTATTAACGTTTTATTTGAACATGATAGTGTTGAAAATATTACAAAAGAAACAGGATTGTTACAAAACTGTTCCAATATCAGTTTTTCAAATTGAACATTTCAATTTATTAGAAAATAATATTTGAGTGTTCATTTTCGCTGTAAATAAAGTTTGAATAAAGATTTCCATTTGTTTAAAATATTCACTTCTATAACTAGTAGAATATTCGATGCAATTTTTACTAGTCCAATAATCATGTATTATACGACAAGACAAGAAAATACTCGTTTATACGAAACATATAGCCAGAAACCAATTTAGTCAATACGTCGAGTTTCGAGAATTTTCAAGTGTCGAGTTATATACAGATAGACTATATCATGATAATAAAAAGAAAAAAAAGTTGTGCGAAACGAGCAATGATGATAACTAACAAATATGATAATTCAGTAGTGTCAAATTATTGAAGTCGAAATCATAGTAATCTAATCGTAATTAATGACAACTATAGAAAATCCTGCATTTTCATTGGTTCATAATTTTAGAATGACATAGTCTGTGCAATTTTTTTGTAACCATGGTAATGACTAAAATTAAGTTTTTTCATTGGTTAATGAACATTACATGACAGATGAATTAAATAGTCATTATTATTATAAGATAATCGCCCACGTTAAGATATTGTTTGTATCGCTATTAGTGCCTAATATTGTAAGTAATTATATTACTTCAAGTGCCAAGACAATTATTTGATAGTCGGGTAAAGGAATAAAATATTATTAATAGAAACTCTTATCTTTATTATAAAATTTATTATTTATTATCGGCAGCAGAATTTTGAAATTGTACATTTTAACAAAAGTTCTGGCTTAGCTTTTATATAAAAACGTTTAGCTTCATTGTAATTCATTTATACAAAATAATATAATATAAAATTACCAAAAGCTTAATCGTCGATATTTATATTATCAGGATATACCTGGTTAAGAGGACCATTATGGATGGAATGTCAACTGAATCGAATAAAGCTCATCAAGATTGAAATCTAAAAAAAGTGTCCTAAAAGCACCAGCATCCGTGAGATCAACTACAGATTATACTAGGAACATGGATATTTAGTAACAAATTTCGTCCAACTGGCTTCGACCAGAGATAAAATTGGGAGCAGATTATAAAGAAAAATTATCTACCTCGAAATATCTTAATAAATTGGTCATAGCTATTAACAAATCTGACAGTAATATGACATTCATTTAATTTAACTTTATGTGATTGTGGAAATTCCTATGCTTTTGACAGTAGTGAACAAAACACCAATTCAAAAGAAAGAAAGAGAAAACAGAGCCTGAAAGATGCGAGGACAAGAAATTTTAAAGGAACTGAGTTTTGAGAAGCTGGAACCAAGGTGTCTGGCAATATTGGCAAAGTATAAATAAATCTGTTCGTTTCATTGAGTCAACACTTGATTTGCACTTAATTTCCTTTATTATAATCAAAAATAAGCATGCATAAATGGCATCAGTAAATAACACCAAAGAAAGCAGGAAACTATTTAAAATATAGCCTTCTTTGCGTAGAATAAATAAAAAATTGTTATATAACAATTGTACCTATTTCAATAATTAACACTGTATATCCTCCTGAGAACTTGCATCCATTTGAATGGATATTTGGTTTTCATAGAATGGTTTTGTTATTTGTGAAATATTTGACCTAAGAGCCGATGTACAATATATTGGATACATATGTCTCACCATCTGTATCAAATTCAGTGAACTATGTGTAGTGTTCTGTCAATCAGTAACCGTTGAAATGCGACAGATGGACGTGCTAGGTTAGATGGTAAGTTATTGTTGATTTTAATTGCTTTTATTATAGATTTTAGCGAAAAATTTATTAAAACCATTAAAATAGTTAATAAGGTATCTGACCTAATTGGGATATATTGTTTAATTAAGTGATTCACAGTTTAATTTGGCAAAATACGCACTGTCCATTTAAATGGACATAAGCTCATCTTCACTACAATGTTTTTTGTTGGCAAAAAAATACGTTAATTAATGTTATCTTAATTTTAGAAATTTTTGGTAAAGATCAATATCTTCACCCAGGTAAAGATGACGATAGATTATTACAACTATTACAGCTTGATAATTCGGAGTAGGAAGGATGTTCGGATGATCAGGCTGATGACGAATTTCTTCCTGCGGAAGACAGTCAGTGGCAAGAAGCAGAGAGCCAGAATGTGTCTGATATTAACGATGAAACACTAGACAGTGATGATTCTGATCCCGAATTTGAAGTGCCCCTAAACATTTTGAAATCACGACTAAAATCTACCCAGAAAATTTTGGAGGAAAGATGATAGGTAAGAGCGAAACGCTTGTAGTGTAAGCAACTTTTATTAACTTTTGGTTGTAGGTTTACCGTTCCTGAATTTAACGTGGATTGTTTTGATGAAACTACATTCGACAGAAAGGACTGGCAAGTAGAGGATTACTTATCTAAGTATCTTACTGAAGAAGACAAACCTATGAACCTTTCTGTAGAGGAAGTAAGAAAGTTTCTAGGTGCTACTGTTCTTATGTCTTGCTTGAAGTACCCTAGAATAAAAATGTATTGGGCAGCAACGACCAGAGTAGATTCAGTTGCAAAAAGTATGTCTCGGGATAGATATTTTTCTATTAGAAGTCACTTAAAAGTTATTGTCGACAACGATGTGACTGAAGACGATAGAAAATTGGATAAATTATGGAAAATACGGCCACTTTTGTCAAAAATTAAAAATGGATGTCTATCTTTAAAAAGATCTAATGTCGTTGCAGTGGATGAACAAATGATCCCGTTCACTGGAACATGCGCCGTAAAACAGTTTGTTCGAGGCAAACCAACACCAGACCGTTTAAAAAATTTTGTGTGCGCTACACCCAATGGTCTAGTTCTTGATTTTGAGATCTACCAGGGTAAAAATACTTTTCTTGATCAGTCGACAAAGAATCTTGGCGTTGGACCATCCGCTGTTGTGCGACTTACTGAATCGCTCAAGGAAGAGACGCACATATTTGCGGACCGATATTTTACAACATTACCTCTCTTGGAATTTTTATTGGAAAAAAAATTGTTGTGTACTGGAACAATTATGAAATCAAGAATTCCAGCGGCAGTACATTTGACTCAAGAGAAAATTTTACCTAGAGGGTTTACTGAACAGACCGTGCGAGAAGATCAAAAGATTAGTATTGTTCAGTGGTACGATCAAAAGTCTGTTATTCTAGCTTCTACAGGTCTAGCAAAAGATCCAACTGACGAATGTAGGAGGTGGTCTAAAAAGGAAATAAAATATCTAAATGTTCCTAGACCAAACATTGTGAAACACTACAATGAATGTATGGGTGGAATTGATCTAATAGATCGCGTTATTAGTTACTATCGAATACATAGTAGAACAAAAAAGTGGACTGTCAAGTGTATTTTCCACTTAATTGACCTTGCTATTGCTAATTCTTGGATTTTGTACAGGGAGGATCGCAAACGCTTAGGGGATAGACTGAAGGCTATTATGCAATTTTTGGATTTTAAAACTAAGGTTGCCGAATTCTTATTGAAAGGCAAAGATTGTAATGATGAAAATGATGTGTTACACTTGCCACTTAAAACAAGAAATAATCCACGAGGCTACAACGCATCTCCCTCACAGTCTTTAACACCAAAAACATCTAGGGAAGGCCGTTATCATCTGCCTGCATTGGCTAATTTGAAAAATTCTGCTAGGTGTAAATTTGTAAAATGTAGTAAGAAAACTAAATTTTATTGCACACGATGCGAAATCCATCTATGCATAACAGCAGAACGTAACTGTTTTTCTTTATACCATGTGTACAAAAATCATTAAATGTTCAAAATGTTCAAATTTAAATAAAATTTCACTTTGATAGACTATTTCTTGTTTAATTTTTATTTCGAGTAAGACCCAGTGTCCATCAAAATGGACACAATTTTTCTTATAAAAAATGTTTACTAGTATTCCTGAAAATATCATTCCTATGTATAAAAAGCCGAAACTCTTCGAAAAATTTAGTTTCATGAAGATCGGACGTCTGCGTCGGGCTCGGGTCCCAGGAGGATATATTACGTGTACTAATAATTATATTATAATTCTTTATAGAAGAACATAGAAATTTAAAAAACATAATCTGTTGGTAATATCATTGTTTAAGATTGATGCTTGAGGTAGTATGCAATGGCACATCTTCGAAAACATCATATCCGTGACTTTTAATTTTCGACTATTTCGACCCATCGGTGTTACTATGCGTGAAAACGCGAGTAGCCTCTTCTCTTATCACCAGCAGATCGATTTTGAAAGTAAGATTGAAGTTATTGAGAAAGCGTAAAATGGCATATCTTCGAAAACATCATATCCGTGATTTTTATGTAATTTTTGACTATTTCGACTCATCGCGCATTGCATGGCGTGAAAGCGCAAGTAACTTTTCTTTTGTAACCAGCACTATTTAAAATATAACCTGATTTGCGTAGAAAAAACAAAAAGATGCAAAATTTGTATATAGCAATTGTACCTATTCTAATAATCGACACTGTATATATTACCTGTTACTAATAATTATATTCTAAATTATTTATAGAAGAACATAGCAATTTAAAAAAATATAATCTGTTTGTTTAAGATTAATGTTTGGGGTAGTATGCAATGGCACATTTTCGAAAACATCATATCCGTGACTTTTATGTAATTTTCGACTATTTCGCCCCATCGCGTGTTACTATGCGTGAAAACGCGAGTAGCCTCTTCTCTTATCACCAGCAGATCGATTTTGAAAGTAAGATTTAGGTTATTGAGGAAGCGTATAATGGCATATCTTCGAAAACATCATATCCGTGATTTTTATGTAATTCTTGACTATTTCGACTCATCGCGCATTGCATGGCGTGAAAGCGCAGGTAACTTTTCTTTTATAACCAGCACTATTTAAAATATACCCTGATTTGCGTAGAAAAAACAAAAAGATGCAAAATTGTTATATAACAATTGTACCTATTCTAATAATCGACACTGTATATATTTCAAAAATTCTTTTATTGTAAATACTAATAATCAATCTTGTTTCGCCATACAATGGCTTCATCAGGTGGATGAAATACTACCAGTTAGTATTTCATCCACCTGATGAAGCCATTGTATGGCGAAACAATATTGTAGTGGTATTTACAAGTATCTCCTTCGTCAATTAACTACTGTATATATTACCTGTTACTAATAATTATATTATAAATTATTTATGGAAGAACATAGCAATTTAAAAAAAAGACATAATCTGTTGGTAATGACATTGTTTAAGGTTAATATAAGTCGAAGACCATTTATTTTGATTTATTTATATATTTCGGAAGTCATTAACTTCAAAATTAATAGCTTACCATAAATTTTCAAGAAATATTAATGTAACCATAAAGTCTAATATGTAATATTGAAGTAAATTGTTGCTTAACAATTTTAAGAATTGTACAGAAAGAATATATTAAAAAAGACAATTAAATTGTCATCACTGTGATCTAATTTAAATACCTTAACTGCTTAAACGCTGCTTTATGGTGTAAGAATAGAAACGTATTAATAAAACAACCAGTTATTGTACCACATTAAACACCAACGCACATCAACTTCACAAGAACGTAACGCGACAAGTACTGTTGAACTGCCTCACCAACAGGTAGCAAAGAGTTATCTCGCCAATTTTTCCACCTCCAAGGATTTGAATTGTTCTTAATTGTATCTATTTCATTTATTCTTAACGAAGATACAAGACAATACAGACGTCGTTTAATTTCGGTACTATAAACGTTAATAGTTACGAAATTACTTGTTTTTGTTAGTGCTTATTATGTGATTACCTAACAGATGGAAATTTGTTGAAGGAAAATAGGGTTTTTATAGCTTAATATAATTATATTCTTCTGCAAAATCATCGTTTATATAATAATAAAAATAATCATATTTTATTATAGATAACACATAGAATTAGACAATATAATACAATAAAAAGTATAACAATTCAACAGGTAAAAATAGCGCGAAATAATGTAATGTTAGTGGGTACTAATGTGCATACCTTCAAAAACTTTCCTCATTCCAGTAGGCTGGTTTTTTAAGTAATTAAGTAATCAAAGATTACTGCACACGCGAAGCTTTAGAAAACTTCAAATTCTGAGTTATTATACATTAATTCAAATTATAAACGCTTATATTTTTTTAATTATTTTATTATAATTTTTTTTCATTATTCAAAGTTACTATATTTTTAACATTTTTTAAAATATATTTAGAACACGCCTTAATAACGTAGAAACGAAAGTGCGAAAGTATGGGTATCCCGTTGGCAGAAAAAAATATATACACGCTATGTTTCGCAGATGATCAAATTAGCTCAAGATGTAGACGACATAGAATATATGACGCCCAAATTGATCCAAGAATATGGTAAATGGGGTCTAGGAAGTGAACACAGAAAAAACAGAATATATGCGAATAGGCGGCGTACAAAAAGACCGTATCCTAAATGAGGGATAAAAAATTAAACTTTGCGACACTTACAAATATCTGGGACTGCATGTATCATAGGATGGTACCTTGGATAAAGCCCTATCATATAGGAACAATGAGACTAGAAAAGCCGTACGCCACTTAAATAGTATTTTCTGGGATGAAAATATCTCCAGAAAAATAAGATCCTAATATACTATACAATTGTTAAGACCATAGCAACTTATAGTTCTGAAGTCTGGCCACTTAAAGATAAGGCAGTAAAAGCTTTGCTGGTAACAGAAATGGACTTATAGAGAAGAGCTGCAGGTAGATCTAGAAGGGACAGAGTATGAAATGAGAGTATAAAAAAAAATTATGGGAGTCAAGCATACCATCGTAGACGACATCAAAACGAAAAACTTCAATGGTATGGACATGTGCAACGAATGACAGATGAACAGCTATCCAAGCTAGTGATGGACTACTACTGAGGACATTCCTGTAGACAGTGTGATTTACAAAAAAATCCCATACATTGGTGGTCTTACTCATACAATTGTATCACATTTTAAACAATTTAATAACATTAAAATAGCTAAATACAACACCCATACCTTGAAGAAGTTGTATAGTAAGATCAAAGACATAACACCTTTCTTTTTAAATAGTCATGTTCGGATTGTTGTGGCGTTTATATAGGTCAGACATCACAGCGGCTAAAACAGCGCATCACTCAGCATAAAAGTGATGTCCGTATTGGTAAGAGATCTTGTGCATTGGTGGACCATGCACTTGATCGTGACCATACTTTCAATTTTGTTGACGTTAAGATCTTAGACGTTGAAAATAACCTTAAAAAAAGGACCTTTTTAGAAATGGTCCACATTAACAGAGACACAAATAAAATAAATTATAGATCTGATACTAATGGTTTTAGTATATTTATTTTAATATACTGGGTTTGACTGTTAGTTGACCATCTTAAATCGTTTTGTTATTTGGTCTATATTTTGTTAAATTTATATTGCATTATATTTTTTATTTTTCATGTTTTAACTTTTACATATACATGTTTTTTAAAAGTTCTTAGGGCTTGTTTCTATAGTTACTGTATTTTTTAAATCTAATCATTTTTATTTTTTGTACGTCAATTTTATTATTTTTCAACTCTTCATTTTGTAAGTATTTTTACTACTATTTTATACTCTTATTTATTTTTTGTTATTTTTCTCATTAATCTTGTAGTTTCCCCAGAAGAAGCAACAAATTCTGTTGCGAAATATAGGGTTATTTAATAAAGGAATTTTTTTAATTGAGAGACCGCTTACCTGAATTTAAATTAATTTTTTATATTATATCACGGTCGATAATTTAGTTTCAATTTATTTATATATATATATATATATATATATATATATGGTAAACCTAATCAGTAGGCGATTAAAGGTCTGTATATTACTTCAAAATATATGTATTTAAAAAACTCTACATGTTTCGGCTGTATACGCCTTTTTCAAGAGAATACAAAATATGAATATTTTGTATTCTCTTGAAAAAGGCGTATACAGCCGAAACATGTAGAGTTTTTTAAATACATATATTTTGAAGTAATATACAGACCTTTAATCGCCTACTGATTAGGTTTACCGTATCATACCAAGGTCACGAAGTTATTATATATATATATATATATATATATATATAATAACTTCGTGACCTTGGTATGATATGGTATATACTATATATATATATAGTGTCTTTTCAAAGAAATAAAAAATATGTATAACTATGTGTCGAAACATGTAAGATTGCTTTAAATATATACACTTCAAAGTAAACCAGACCTTAAATTGCCAACTAATTTAATCTACTTAACATACAAAGGTCAAGAAATAATTACCTATTTATCTATAAATTTAATTGAATCGGCCGATACTTGCTGGAAATCCATTATATATAAATGGGATTTAAGTAAAACACTTATACTAATTTCCAGTATATATTACACTTTATTATATATTAATAAATAGATGACATGTTTCGCTACGATGTAGCTTCTTCGGATCTTATATTACTACTGAACACGCTCTTCACAAATGTATGGCTTTTTCTAAACTATTTCAATGGGTTGACTTGTCTACATTAGAATCGTCTTTTACATTAGAATCGAAGACGATTCTAATGTAGACAAGTGCAACCCATTGAAATAGTTTAGAAAAAAGCCATACATTTGTGAAGAGCGTGTTCAGTAGTAATATAAGATCCGAAGAAGCTACATCGTAGCGAAACATGTCATCTATTTATTAATAAATAATAAAGTGTAATATATACTGGAAATTAGTATACGTGTTTTACTTAAATCCCATTTATATATTTATCTATATATACTATAGAACTGGGCAAAAATTAGAAAATGGAGATTTGGTTTATTCCACCAATCAGTGCTTACAGGATTTCCGGTAACAGTATCCTAATCTGCCAGTTACTTACGCGCAACTGCAGAAACATATTCAAGCTTGTGTAATTAAATTTGGTGAAATAGGGGAAATATCTCGTAAACCTGGCGGTGGAGTACCTAGAAAACGAACAGCAAATTGCAAAGATGTCTGAAAGCTGATATTCGATGACTACTGTACAACTCACCAAAAAAATCAATCGCAAAACTATCACAAGTTAATTCGTTAGTGGGAACATGTCATACTATTTTAAAAAAGCTGTTTCCATATAAAATTCAAGTAGTTTTGGAACTCAAACAGGTAGAGTTTGTTAGAAAACACAGTATAGTCTATAGTTTTTTAATATCATAAATAATAATGACATCCTCGACAAATGTTTCTTTTCGAATGAGTCTTGGTTCCATCTTTCAGTATATTTAAGCATGTAAAATATGAAAATTTGGCAGGAGAAAACCCTAATGAATTTGTGGAAACCAGGGTTGATATGATTTAAATCATTTGAATAAAACCAGAATTTAAATCATGATTTAAATCAAGGTAATTTTTATTTAAAAAAGTCACGATTTCTTTTCTTGTAATGGTATCTTTTAGTTTTTATTATATTTATATGATTGTTTTAAGAAGGAGAAATATAAAAAAAAATCATTTTACATTTATTTAGAAACACAATACTTAAACTATTTTCAAATACAAAGAAAAAATAAATAAGCGTATGAAAACTATATGTTTCATATTAATAAAAAATACACGTTATTTTGCAAAACTAAAATTTAAAATATCCTTCAGAAGATTAACTAATTTCATGGAAGTATAAAAAAAAATAATATTTATCTTATCTTGATTATAATGTTTAAAGAGAAACACTAATTTAGATGCTTTTTTATTACCCAATCTGTTTCTTAATTCTGAATGGACAAGCCCATATAATGAAAAAGTTCTTTCGAGATCTGCAGAAGAAGCGTTTGCACACAAAATCGGAACAATGGTATCCAATCCTTGATTAATTTCCGGAACATTCATCTGAGATCTCCACCATTGTACGGCATTTACATTTGGTAATATTTCTTGCGAAAACATTGTTTCGTGGAACGGATCTGCTTTAGCTTCCAACTTAATGAATAATAGTAATAATCCAGTACCAGAATAATATTTGGAAACTATTTCTAAAGCTGATTTTTTTAATTTCTTGTAGGATCCAGCAAATAAGCTAAAAAGTGAAAAGGTGTGGTATATCTTTTAATAAACTTTTGTTTTATGATTTTTTCAGTTTCTTCAGACAGCGTCTAACTCATTCCATTCTTCAACCATATAAGATAAACAGACACGTTTCTGCCGAATTCTGTCAAAGATCACAGATATTGGTTTAAATAATTTTAAAAATTTTCAACCTTTCTTCTGATTTGAATATTCGAAACCTTTTTAAAAAAATCACTTGATCAATTTCACCTCCGTGTCCTTCACAAATTTGTAATAATTTCGACCATTCATTGATATATGTTTCAAAACAGTCAGAAAGTGTATTCTATAGAACATCGTGAGGCAATATTAATTTTTTGCCTCCTTGTTGTTTGTACCAAGTATTAGGCAAATGCGTATTGCGAAAATATTTTACAACTTGAAGTACATGTTCTTTTATTGGTTTAATTTATAAATTTTTGGAAAGCAAATTCAGTATATGTGCAGAACATCTGTAAGTTATAATGGGATATTTCGGATTCAGGAGCTACTTATATTAGCCGCGCTGTCTGTGACAACGCTTGTTACTTTGTAATTGTACTGAGTGTCACATTTGTTTATTACATCTATAGCGATTTCTGTAAGATAATTAGTGCGAATGCCCTGATATATCTATACTTTCGCACAAGACTCTGTTTTCATCCTCTGTTGTAAATACCACACAAATTATTGGTTGATTATGAATATTTGACCATCCATCAAGAGACATACAACATAAGCCTGATAGATATTTACAATATTTTGATTTCTCCTCTTCAAATATTTCATCTAAAAGAATCGGTGATAACTGAAACCTAGAAGGTGGAACATATTCTAATGTTAATCGACCATTTAATTTAAGATTTTGAGTTTCAAAATAAGTGATTAATTTTTACAAATTTCCAAAGAGTTCCTAAAGAAAGTACAACGGAATTTTTAAATTTGGAATTTGTACTAGTTCCTTGCACCGAGAAATACTTCGAGTATCGTCATTTAAACATGTAACAACATTTTGTAAACTATCGAAATTCTCTGCATAAAAATTAGTAGCTTCCTACCATGTTCCCTATCTAGTTATTACTAGAGAGGGAGGGAGTGACAAAAATGGAAGTTTTTCATTGTAAAGAACTACTCTCAATGGTGTTTTTCTGAAAACATTTTTAAAAGCGGATACAAGTCTAGTAGGTAATCTAGGGGCTTTTGTATATCTCTCTTTCTCTCACTCCCATGTAAATGTCCATAAGAAATCCGCACACCCGCCTTTTAGAGAACTATTTTAAAACTTTTTAAAAGCGGATATAAGTCCATCAATTTCTGGAAAGGTGTCTCTGATATATTCGCAGATTCTGTGGAGAGTTTGTGTTACACAAGTGATATGCAACATATTAGGATATGTTACCTTTAATAGTCTGACTGCTTTTAACATATATGCAGCACTGCCACTGACAAATCAAAGTATTTTTTCTTTGTACCTGTCGGTCGAATGAAGCATTTAGTGCATATTCTCGTAAAAGGTTGTAGCTACTGTTTCTGCATCAACTGTATTGATAACTTTTGTTGCTATTACACATACGTTATATAGAATAGTTGAATGTAGTACACCAGCTACAACATTCACCACACAGCGTCTAATATATCGACAGTTTCCTCTTATTTATAGATACTGATTTGAAAGATGGCTTCCAATGCGTTCTACTGCTTTCGTGTGGCACACAAAAACATAATATTTGCGTAAGGTGGATTCATCAGAAACATTTCGACCAGTATAGTAATGGAATATTTGGCGCCATTAAAGTTTCACAGAGTTTTTCTATAAAATTGTCAGATTCCAACTCATCTAATTTCTGTGTATTTGTTTGGGATGCTAAATGACGTTTTACGTGAGATTTTTTAACAATATTTTACAGACTTTGCAATAAGTTTCGGAATCACTAGCAATGGGCATACAATCAGTTTTACCCTTAATCCAACTCGCCATTGTTTCACGATGAATTCTCGATCTTGTTTCACATCATATCTGAAAAAGTAACTTAAACAATGTTCTAAATCTAAATAAATTTAAATTAAAAATGTATGCGTAAGTTATTGAAACTTCACTGGACACTTACGTATATATGTAATTAACAGTTAGAATAATGACAAAAAGAAACTAACTCACCGTTCTTTGTTTATCTTTTGAAATATAAATTAATAAATAGATTAATTTTTAAAAACTCCTCACGCTTCTATTTACGCCCATTATGAAAGAAATTTAACTGAAAAAGTGCGTCACAATTTAACGACAAGAAACAGGTGTGCGGTTAGCCGAATGAATATTGCTATTCAATAACTTCGTGTTGTATTTAGCGATGTTATAGACTATTTATATGGTTCATCGAAATTTCGGTTTCTCGTGAGTATTTATTTACATTTATATAATATCACACGGCCGCGATTACTCGTTCAATGTCCCGTCTCCCTCCATTTAGAGTTCTTACATAGTTGCATAGCTTATTCGAAGGCCTTCCAGAAGTTTTTTCAAGGAGGTCCGGGAGACTTGATGACGTATTCGACGCGTGATACTATTCGCCTGACGTATCGTCGGATGACTCACATCACACTATATTGTTTACTAAATTGTTATAGCGATAAATGTTGATCATTGATTTACAAAACTCTTGCCTTCTATCGAAATCATCATCAGAGAGTTCTTAAAAGAGGCGAATTTTATAAGGATGGTATTTTTCTTTTTTAAGAATTTTTCCTACTGAACGGCGACTAATATCATGCCTTTGCGCTCGTTTGTAGGTAAATGGAATTTTCCTCAACAGATATGGCAATGTCTTGTGATTTAATATCGTTTGTAGCAAAATTTGTATGACAAATTCTATGCAAATTGCGAACACCGCTATTTATGTTGTACCTTTTTAAGGTTTTGGTAACAACAGAACGCAAAATTGGCTGCCTATTGAGATGTATAGTATTAAAAGGTTTATATACTCCCCGATGAGTTCTTGTCTTATCACCAACACCGATTATCCTTCATATTTGTATTATTTCTCTTTCATTTAATTATTATTATTGACGAACAACAATTATTTAATGACACTTAATTCCTTGTGATAAAAATTAAAGATTATAATATTAATGTTAACTTTTTGTTCGAAAAACAAAACAATTCTTTCGCCACAACAAATGAAGAACAAAAAGAAATTGTAGTCCTTACATTTTGCATTGTAAAGGTTTTTATTTAAACGACCATACCTAAGTATCAAGCTATATTTATGATTTTGAAAATAACGAGAGATAAATATTCTAAAAATTCTGACTTTCCTTTGCATGTAAATCTCAAGCTAAATACTTTAGGCCCCAAGTGTTATAGTTTGTTGAAATTGACCGCTCTGTATATTAAAAAATATATTTCAAGTGGTGGCTCTTCATCCCTAATCTCCGTGTCTAAAATTTTATAACAATTTATTTTTTAATTTGACGGTTATTTGCATATTTCCACCCATTTGTCTATCACTGTATGTGTATAATTTATAAATATAATCTAAATTTTAGTGATGAAAAGATATCGTTCGATTGTGTTCCATATCAAAAATTAAGTCAATGGAATGATGAATACCGAAAGAGGGATCTTCATGAAAAGTAAGGTGGCTCAATCGGAGAAAATTATCACAAGTAGTACTTTGGGATTGTGAAAGAATACTTATAATTGATATCAAAGTGAAAAAAATATGTGATGAATGCTATATTTTAATTAAATAGATATTTACTTTTAAACATAAACACTTGTCTTCGAAAAACTGTCTTAAACATGATTATGGCACAAAGCATAAACAGTACACGTTACTTCCAAACCAGCATTCAAATCTCTCTACCAGGGGTATCTCCTTTTTAGCAGATGTAGGTTATATAATCAATTACTAACATCTCTACAAAATATAAAATCTATAGAAATGTAAAAAAAGACACATAAAGGAAGTGTTGGTTATAAAGGTAGTGTACCATATCATATTAATAACGGCTTCTACGCACTCTGAGGTCTGTTCTGATCTCTTTGCAAAGTTTATAATTTTATAATTTTTATTTATACGTAGATTATGTTTATACCTGGTTTTTAATTATACATAGGTTTTATTTGTTGTTTGTATATTCATACTTGCTGGTATTTACCATATATAAGTCATTAACTATGCCTCATTATGTCGACTTATGAGTCATATGTCTACAGAATGCTTACTAATCATAATTTCAGACCGGACACGAGAGGCCGAAATTAGGATGGATCATATAAATAGTCTATAACATCACTTAGTACAGCACGCAGTTATTGAATAGCACTATTCACTCGGTTAACCGCATATATGTTTTTTGTTGGTGAATTGTGACGCAATTACTTCAATTTTACCCTTAAATTCCTTTCTTCATGGACGTAGATAGAAGCGGGAGGAGTTTTTATGATTTGTTTTATTTATTAGTTTATATTTCGCAAGATAAATAAAGTACGATGAGTTAGTTTCTTCTTTTCATTGTTGTAACTGTTAATTACATATATACGTAAGTGTCCAGTGAATTTCGTTAAATTTCAATAACTTACGCATACATTTATAATTTCAACTTATTTAGATTTAGAACATTGTTTAAGTTACTTTTTCAGATATGATATGGAACAACGTCGAGAATGGCATTGTCAAACAATGGCGAGTTGGATTAAGGGTCAAACTGATTGTATTTCAATTGCCAGTGAGTCCGAAATTTATTGCAAAGTGCTGAAAAATATCGTTAAAATATTAGACCCATTGGAATCTAACAATTTTAACGAAGAACTCTGTGAAACTTTAATGGCGGCAAATATTGCATTAAATAAACTTAACAATCCTATATTCAAAACATTTTTCGAAAAATATACTGGTCAAAATGTTCGTAATAAATCCTCCTTACGCAATTGAGGACCTTGCTGCAAGAAGAACGCAGCTCCAAAATTGAAACTTTTGGGAAAAGTGCAAAAAACGTGTTTGGTGTAACTTTAAGATATGCCCAATTTTTACTGTATCCTAATCTCACATGTTAAGAGTTAGACAAATATAATCAAATCTTCTATGCAATATATATATGGCGGGGGAGCATAATTTTTTTGTGGAGCTACCTCCTTCTTGCACCAAAAAGTAAAAAACTACTAAAGAAACAAATAAAACTGCTGTAAAATAAAGTTTATTTCTAAAATGAATATTCTAATCTTTTACATAACTATTAACAAAGCAACAAAACTGCTATTAAATAAAAAATAATAATGTTCTAACTTGTTACACAAGTATTACTTTAGGTTACATGGTAGTGTTTTCATCATCGTCGGTCAGTTCGGTTTCGGTATCGTCCCGCATATTTAAAGGTGTACGGTTTTCATAATATATCAAATCGTTTCTTGAGACATACTCCTTTGCTAATAGCATGACATTGTCGTACTTCAGTTTTTTCAATGGCAGCTTGTCAATATACAGTAGTTATGGTTTAGTTTCCAATCAAAATTAAATTTTTGTATATTGAAGGTACTATAGACTGGCGTTTTAGATGTTTCGCTACACTGTATTCCAGCACTGCTATTCTCATATAAAATAAGCCTGTACTTGCTTATAGCAAACTTTTGTCGATGCTGGTTTATTACTGTCTTCTTAAAATAAGATTTTAGAAGATTCACGAAGTCAAAAGTCATATTTTGGGATACAGGGATACCTGAAACTGTTTGCTGCTTTTGCCATATCGCTGCATATACTCCTGAGGTGTAAATACTCGTTCAGCTCTGCGCAATGCCTTTTCTACTACTCCAAAAGACCTATCACAAGGCATAAATGGATGTCCTGGTTCGGGATAACGGTGAAGTATTGTGTGGAATCCTCCAGATTTTGTCAAAGTAAATAGATATTGCACTAAACTACTATTCTTGTTTTGTGCAGCGCAGTTATCCGAGAATAAGTAGAGTACTTTGACATTTTTAGATATAATATTTTCAAAATAGTGATGAAAAAAGCTTATTGTTTCATTTGGCGTTTTCTTTCCTGTAATTTCGTCATACATATAAAAATGTGAGATTCCCGTTTTTCCGGAGTATATACAAAAGTTGTAAACCCATAGTTTTCTGAGATAAAATGCGTCTCCAGAAGGCACCTTTGGCAAAGGTGCCAAAGGTTGGTGGTCAAAACATAAGACTTCAATGTCGAGATTATCTTTTGCCTCTTTACATTTTTCCTTTAGTTCTTCAAAGAAAACGTCAGCTCTGGAGAGATGCATGTTTTTATTCAATTTTAACACAGAAAGTTCTTCTTCAGGAAGTGGCAATTTCAATTTAATTTCCAGCTCATAACACATTTTGCAAGTATCTGACCTAGGACTTCCAAATGATATATTGAAATTCGATTTAAAGTACCTGAAGTAGAAATCGTACGTGACTTTTGGGCGAAAGAGATGTTTTTTGTCTTTTACGCCATATATTTCAAACATTTCTTTCTCGTACTTTTCTAAGTATAGTTTCGTACAACTTCTTTACATTTAATTCAGATGACAGATACATTTTTTTATCATTCTTCTGACGGCTATAGTGAAAATATCTTCCTGGGAAAGTACGAATGTGTGACTCAATCTGTTCCACTATTTGTGGGGTATAGCGTTAGGTTTTCCACGACCATCGAGGGGAGATGCAATACTTTCTTTTTTAAAGTGTGCTGCCAAGCGGTCAAATCTTTTAGAAGATATACCGTGAATTGCAAAGAAAGCTTTCTTGCATAGGTACTTTAGTACACTTCCTCCCGACACGTATCTAAAATCAACAATAGCATTAAATAAAGTATTATTTATTCTAAAAACAAAAGCAACACTTACACTGTATTTGCGAGATACCAGTCGTTCTCGGCCATTTCCTGTTTTGGGGCGTTTACGAACAATTTCACAAGTACTTATTAATCCGCCAAGATAGGTATCCTGCAACTGCTTTTCCCCAATTTTGTTAAAACTTGCTAAAACCGTTTGTCTATATTTTTTGTTTACTTGCTCGAAGCATTGAAATTTACATTTGCAATCATTTCCGATCACTCTAGGGCCCTTTACTTTATTTGCTGTATTAAGATGTTTCTTTCCACTTGCTAACATTTCCTTCCTACGGTTTCGTGCCCATTGAGATTTGTTTACTGATTTTCTTTTCTGCTTAACCTCAAAATTTTCGCCATCATCTGCACCACTAACATATGTATCACTTTCTGGAGCATATTCGTCACTAGAACTACCATTATATGGTTCAGATTCACTTTCACTATTAATTTCTTGGTCCATATTACACTGTTATAAATAGTTATTAATAAAATAAAAACCAAACACGCTGCGTTCCACCACAAGAAAACAAAATGGTACACCATTAACATACAGTTAACGTATTTACCGGCTGTCAAAACAATATGATTCGCACGTTTGGTGCAAGAAGGAGGCAGTTCCAGGAGCTGCATTTTTCTTGCACCAAATGTTATAAGATGCAGGTCCTATTTCGCTAACTTACGGCACAAGCAATGACAGGATCTGCGTCGTTCTTGCACCAAACTATAGCACACGTTTCATATAATCTGACTAGTATAAAACCTCAATTTACTAAAAAATTGGAGCTGCGTCCTTCTTGCAGCAAGGTCCTCAATTATTATATTCCTAAGTGCTACACGAAAGCAGTAGAATACATTAAAGCCATCTGTCAAATCAGTACCTATGGCTAAATGTCGACGAAACTGTCGATATATTAGGACGCTGTGTGGTAAATGTTGTAACTGGTGTACTACATCCAACTATTCCATATAACGCATATGTAATAGCAACAAAAGTTATAAATACTGTTGATGCGGAAACAGTAGCTAAAGTAAATTACGAAAATATGCACCAAATGCTTCATTCGGACGAAAGGTACAAAGATAAAATTCTTCATATGTCAGTGAGAGTGCTGGCATACAATTAAAGGAACGTATCCTAATATACTGCATATTACTTGTGTAGTACTTGCTCTCCACAGAATCTGTGAATATATCAGAGACACCTTAACGGAAGTTGATAGACTTGTATTTGCTTTTAAAGACTTTTCAGAAAAGCACCATTGAGAGTAGCACTTTACAGGGAAAAACGTCAATCTTTGTTACTGCCTCCCTCTCCAGCAATAACTACATGGGGAACATGGTTGGGAGCTACTAGTTTTTATGCAGAGAATTTCGATAGTTCATAAAATTTCGTTACATATTTAAAGGACGATGGTCGAAGTATTTCTCAGTGCAAGGAACTAATACAAATTCCAAATTTGAAAAATCAGTTGTACTTTCTTCAGGAACACTTTGGAAATTTGCCAAAGCTGACCACTTATTTTGAAAATCAAAATCTGAAATTAAATGATGGATTAACCACATTAGATGTGACTATTAATTATTTGAAAAATATTCCAAGTGACTTCGGATGTGGCCTTCGGCAAAAGTTTGAAACAGTTTTTAATAGAAATCCAGATGTAATAACATTGCGGCAATTGTGTATCCCCAAACACAACTGCCGCAATGTTATCCCCATACACAATTGTCCCCACAATGCCTCAAAATCCAACTGCTAAATACGTTGAAATAGAATATTTCCAGTATGCACCTATAACCAGTTGCTATGCAGAAAGGACGTTTTCTATCTACAAGGATGTATTTCATTCAAAGATAACAAATTTTACAGAAGAGAACCTTGAGAAAGTATTGCTAGTTATTGTTAATACTCCTTTACTCAACTTGAACTACAAAATGAACAAATAAAAATGTGTTTTGTATTTTATAGATTACCACCCGTTTGTTTTCCAATTATATAAATAAAATTTAAAAAAATTTAAAAATACAAATTTTCAATAGTATGCCCGTGGGCAATGAGTCATGGGCCTCGCGTATCCAGTCCCTACTTATGACGAGTAAACTATTATTTTTATTATTATATTAATCAGGGAGACTTATGTAATTTTTTTTTATTATTTCCTATATTATTTATTTAAACAAGAGTATTGAAAGTTAGTGAAAATTATTTTAAAATGTAAATATCTTTTTGTGTTTTATTTCTATATTAGTTAGATTGGAAATTTATGACTTAACCTACGTAACGTAAGTATATCGGCAGTAATTTTTAATTTATGGAATTATTTGATTTAAATTTTGGTGATGGTAGGCTACATTTGAAATTTTTCTCTTCCTATTAAAACTTTCTAAATCCAATGTACATAAAATTAAAAATATATGCCAATATTTGATAGAAATAAATTTAAAATGTAATCTAATATTATATTATGCATGTATAATAATGTTTAATAATCTGAAAGATTAGCATAAATTTGTAACAGGAAACATACATTTTCCATTAAATCATTAGCTACCTTCAGATTTAACATTTTCGTATACGAATTTTACCTACAAATTCGTGACTTTTTCACTAGTTAGGTAACGACAGAAATTTTAAAATAACCACTTAAGTGTGTACTTTATGTTACATAAAGCGCTGGTTTTCTATTGTTAACCTGATAACTAAATGTCAAATTATTAATGATGGAATTAATTAACATTAATTTTGATGTAATGGTAGCTTTATTCTGCATTTAGTGTCACGTATTTTTATTTTCTGACCAGTTACATCATTAAAAAATAGTACAGTACAGTAAGCCATCTAAATAGCAAATGTATAGAAGATATTTTCAAATTTATTTTTAATTCATTTATAAATCTCAATACATGATATATTTAATTTAACTTAACATATATAGGTGCTACACAGAAATTCAAGGAATTTGAATGTGGCGGGCGAAGGGATGGTAGTACAGCTCTATAGCGCTAGATAGTGTGAACTACTTGGATACTAAGTCAGCCTGTCAAACGGTACTTTGCTACTTTTCGTGTTTATATTGATTGAGGTGTGTTTGAATTATTCTGCGACACTACAATTTCTGGTGAAATAGCAAAGAACGTGCAACAAATTCTGCTTCAAACTTGTGGAAACTCTGAAAATGCTTAAACAAGGTTTTGGTGAAGGTACTTTAGGCCTGACTCAAACTTATGAGTAGTACGACCGTTTAAAATGGGGGTCGGGTGTTGATAATGAGCGGTCATCTATAGATACACCTTACAAGAAAGTAAATTTTATTCTCCTTTGATATAAATCATATAAATATAAATTGTAACTGTGTGGAATATAGTGGTTTGATGCAGCGAAACACAAAGTACCAGTAACAGTTTGTCCTCTCTCCGCTGAGGTTAATGTGCAAACCTGTTTTTGGCCTTTCTGAGCAATAATTTTTGGGTGACTTTTTAGTACAGTAGTGATAGCCGTTTCGTCTACATTATAAAGACGATGTGGTTGAATTTCATATCTTTCGATGCAACTTATAAGATTTCCAAAAAAAAATAGAAACAGCGACCTTAGTAAAACCCATGGTACAGGCTGTAGAGGTTGCCTCTGGATTTCTCAAACACGAATCTTTGTGTTTTCCAAGAAACCCTTTTAGCCAGTCTAAACTGGCAATATTATTAGTAAAGTTGTGTTTAATGTTATTCTGTTCAGCTAATTGTAAAACTAGAAACTTCAAGTCTTTTGTTGTAAGTCCAGATAACCTACTCTCCATTAATTTAACATATTTTACGAGTTCTGCCTCCAAGTTTTTTTTTTAATTTCCCATACATAAAGAATATTTGTTTATAAGTATGCACTAATAATAACAAAGTCTACTTTTTGAAGCTGCCTCATTTATACTTATAGTTTCGTTTCTCAACTTATTTACTTTTTCCTCCAAGGTCGATTTTGGCATCAAAGGTTAGCGCCGCTTTTCTGAAATCCATTCCTGTATTACTAACTGCTCCAATAGCTTTCTGCATGTTTCTTTGAGTCGCAGTTTCGCCTAGATGTTTTTCTTTTATAATTCCTCATTGTCAATAAATATTGCACGAATAAAATCTAGAAAACATTTAATCGTAAAAGAATACTATTATTAAAACGAGGCACAACCGCACACCGGCGTAATATCGGTCAGTTCCGATTTTACCCCGTCCGGTTCTGCCCCAAAAAGCACTACTAATTTCAGAGCACAGACATAACCCTAAATTGTTATTATTGTATAATGTCTTAGCCCAAATAACCGAATTGTTACTACCTAAACCGCACTTTAATTGTTGTACGCTAATATTAATTATTGGCAGTATTAAAAAGTAAATAAACAGATCACTTACCCAAATATTCAATAATATTGCAGTATAAACCTAACCTTGCTCTACTACTTCGTTAAACTTGTTTCTCGTAACCTTCACTATGTATCTAGCATATTGCAATAATATTTTAATAGATGGCAGAATATACAAAAAGGTTTTAAATACATCTATATGTTAATTGCACGTATAACGCTTTTGTTTCATTATGAAACAAACATGTAAATAATTTACACATCTGTAACTGTATCATGGACAATACACCTCGTATTTTCGGCATTAACTTCTGCTTAAGACATATGTTTCTGCCATCTATAGGCGTCGTCAGTTAAGCTAGTGAAGCAATGTATACAAATATACAAATCTTTATAAATAGATCTGTATCTGTATATAACATTAAGCCGAAATCCCTACTAGATAAAGCAAATTTCATCCTCTAAGGTGGCACTGATTTAATAAGTGACATCTGACGGACGAAAGAGATTTTACCGGAAAAGGGACCTTTCGAAAATATGAGGTGTATTGTCCATGATACAGTTACAGATGTGTAAATTATTTACATGTCTGTTTCATAATGAAACAAAAGCGTTATACGTGCAATTAACGTATAGATATATTTAAAACCTTTTTGTATATTTACCGCCAAAAACGAAAGGTCCCTTTTCCGGCAAAGTCTCTTTCGTCCGTCAGATGTCACTTATTAAATAAGTTCCACCTTACAGCATGAAATTTGCTTTATCTAGTAGGGATTTCGGCTTAATGTTATATACAGATACGGATCTATTTATAAAGATTTGTATCATTTGTATACATTGCTTCACTAGCTTAACTGACGACGGCTATAGATGGCAGAAACATATGTCTTAAGCAGAAGTTAATGCCGAAAATACGAGGTGTATTGTCCATGATACAGTTACAGATGTGTAAATTATTTACATGTCTGTTTCATAATGAAACGATGGCAGATTGTGCATTAGATTTTGATGGCAGTCCGGTTCTACCTCGGTGTCCGATGATGCCCCCTTACTTACATTTTAAAAAGTGCAGAATGGCATTTTTTAAATAAATAGATTAATTCGGATTTTACTTAATGAACATCCATAATTACAAAATGGAAATAAAACTTTTAATAATTTAAAGTTCACCTTATTAATACAAATATGATTTGCCGGAAGGCGAGATTCGAATAGTTAATATATTGAACTTACTGCAAATACTCCAATAAGAACGAAATGCATCCACACATTGCGGCATAGATGTGACTTTTCACCAATTTTTCATTATCCTCTAATAATCAGGGAGGTGCGTCGCGCCGTGTAGCGTTTTGCATACTTGTACAAACTTAGTTTATGGAAATATAGAAATTAACGCAACACATTACGCGACATTTACATGTAAAGTGAGATTTAATACTCATTAGTTCTCATTTGCAGTGAGATAAATATTTAACTACAAACCGGAATTCTTTTTTAAAACTTTATTGGGACATGATAAAAAAACAAAGGATTAAAATTATTTTTCTATTTTGTTATCCCGTTTTCGTAAAACAAAGATGGTTGCGCCATAAGCCAATTGCGCACGAAATCTTCAAATGCAATATCGTCACGAAAACGTTATCCCCCAAGAGCTTCTTTCATCGGTCTAAAATGGTGGTAGTCGCAGGGCGATAAGTCCGGACTGTAGCGGTTCAAATGCAGTTGGCATACTTCCGTACAATTTTGTTTTTGATTTTCGGTGAGAAGGTACCCACCTGGCTGACACTTCCGAAACCCGAGCTCGTTAGTAATTATTGTCTGAGCACTGCCAAAGTTGATTCCCACCTCAGAAGCAATTTAAGCTACTGTTAATCGTCGGTCGTCCTCTAGAAATCGGCGAACAGTACTAATGTTCTCTTTTGTCATGCTGGTTCTTGGTCGACGTTGGTGACCTTCATTTTCGACTCCTCCGCGCCCTTCTAAAAAGTTTTTGTGCTATGAATACACTTGTGTCATTTTAAGTATATTATCCCCGAACTGTGCCTGAAGTCTTCTCAAAATTTCTGATGGCTTTACGCCTTCTTTCGTAAGAAATTTAACTATAATACGTTGCGCAACGGACGACGGTACTTCTCGACTGAACACGTGGTAGTGTGGCGTTCTATAGCGGTGCAGACTCCTCTAGGCATCCCCGCAAATGTACCTCAGACGTCCCTCTTTGTTCACCTTATGATCGGTACGAAAAGAATTCCGGTTTATATTTGATTCACCCTCGTATATATACGCGAAGTATAGAAGTGGAAGTCATGTCTGTTTCCAAGATACTGTGTGTTGACAAGCTCCAATAAGATCGAAATGCATTCACACATTCCGGCATAGATGTGACTTTTCACGAATTTTTTATTATCCTAACAACCAGGAAGGTGGCATGGCAACGTGTAGCGTTCTGCATACTAATACAAACTTAGTTTGTCGAAATGTAGAAATTAACGCAACATGTTAGGCGACATTTACATGTAAAAGTGAGATTTAGTATTCATTAGTTTTCATTTGCAGCAAGTGTACTAACTATATATACGCGAAGTAGAGAAATGGAAGTCATGTCTGTCTCCAGGATACTGTGTGCTGACCAGCTCTAATAAGAACGAAATGCATTCACACATTCCGGGATAGATATGAATTTTCACGAATTTTTCATTAACCAAAGTATTACATAATTAATAAACGCGGGCCGCGTCGGTTGAATGGCCAAATAACACGACTAGGAAAAATTCTAGGTTAATGATACCTATTGATAATAATACCTTGCAAGGATTTAACAATATAACTTTAAACTGAGCTAATTAAGTTTCAATTGTAAACCTAAGTATAAAGTTTAGGATAAATTCCATTCTTCTTACTGGAATTTATTTATTCACACTTAGAAAACGTGAGCAACTAAGTATTGAATTCGTTCACTAATAATATAACTAATAAAGCAAGGTAGAAACGGTCTAATGAATAAGGTAATAAACTTGCAAATATGAAAGATGCCGTTTCTTAGAAGAGAAAAAAATTTACAATTTAAATATGATAATAAAATTTTGGTATACAAAGGTGTCAATTTGTAAGCGAACGTTATCTCTAATTCTAAATCATGCATTTAATTACATGAATGAACAAATTTCGTTTTATGACGAAATTATTTTATGGTATCTTTAAAACAAATTATACAAAATACGAGTAAATGTGTTGCTCTTTCAGAAAATATTTGTCGTAAAATTTGCTGTGTGAACTCGGCAGTTATCCCGCTAGAAGATAAAATCACCACCAAAATTATTAGCAAATGGTACAACATGCTGTTCGACGGCGAAGGCAAGCATTGAAAATGTAACGGTCATTCCCATGACTAGTTTTTCTTCTACATCCTTGTCCAGTTCTCCTAGAGTATTTGTCCGTTTCTTGGTACCTATGCCATACTCTGCAGATAATCGATGGACTGGTTTGTAGTTGATAGACGACATATCGCACAGATCGACCCGTCTTCAATCGCCTTAAATAAGGCATTTTAATCTTAGAAGTAAATTCACGCTTAAAATTGACGTTTAAAATGTTAAACAACTAACTTAAAAAGTTTTGATTGTTTACTTAAGGAGCAAAAACCATTTTGTTTTGAGTAGTGTTTTACATTTGAACATCTAAGGAGAAAACGAAAAAATGTATCTGCGTAATTTTCTTTTGTGATTAGCTAAAACATTCCAGACAATACTAAAAAACATGAAAAAAAAAATTCGTCTTCTATTCACAGAAAAGTTACGGGCGTTCAAAGAGGTGTTCCGCTAATTTTGTTGAGCAGTATATATAGAATGACCAATGAAGTTATATAATTCGAATCATCTTGAATATTAACGAATGTTGTAAAGCAATTTCTCAAAGCTTGTTGGAAATGAGAGCAAATCATATCGAATAATTGTATAATTAGGCATGGTACAGAATGATTTCAATTTTAAAAAACGTGATAAAAAATCAGGGAGATTATGTAAAACAAGAAAACTAATAGAACCACACGTTTTTTTGCCACCAAAAAAGATCTATTTATATAAAACTGATGAAAACTATATGAAAACAAGTAATGTACACTTAAAATTATATCAATTTGATTAAAGGTGAACCATAAGGCATAGACCAGGACAGTAACCCCCGATTCAGCCGGATAAATATTAATGAGTTATTTTTTATGTAATGATGTCGAATCCATACATTTTATTGAAGGCATATTGTTCGAAGAGATGTGACGACAATGATCTAAAACATAAAGCGCACAGTATGCATAAAATGGTTGAAAAATTAAGATATTAATGCCCTGGTCTGGCTGGCACAATTGCGGGATTCAATCCACTAAAAAATTTGGAAATTGTAAAAAATAAAATCACTATGAAATTTTCACTAATAAAGCAGATTTACGGATTGCTGTTCGCAGCCTTTGGTATTCTATGTCAATATATGCCTTGTGTGAAACAAAATATAAGATATTATGACTTCTTTTTTCTTAATTATGTATTAATTTTGGGATGTATTTATTTTCTATTGCGCCATCACAAATTATTTTTAGTAAGAAAGCTTTTGTACGAAATTATTGTCTAGACTTATTTAAAAATATGGTATTATGTTCTATTGTTCGTACATAAAATTAAACTACATTAGTATAAATTCAAAACAATGTATATCTTGTATGGGTGTGTTTATTTGATTGACTGTAATTTTAAGATAGAAATGCGCATTGTATAGATTTTTTTCCACTGAAAACGAAAAACCACAATGAGAAATAGCAGTTATATATATTATTTTGATAGTGCTTGTACCAAATAAGAAGTCAACTTTAATATATATCTTGCTTCAAATGTACTTGATGGAATTCAACAATTAATGCTTTAATTCTAGTTAGTTTCGTTAGTTTTTTAAACAATTCAAATTGATTTGCGAATATACATATTGCTATGAATAGTGGGTTGATAATTTACCACGCCACCATCCACAACTAGTTTTCCCAACTAGGTTTTCTCAGGCGGTGAATTTTTGAATCTGAGACCTCTAACTTCTCAGGTTCCACTTAGGAAAGACGTGTCTAAAATATGAGTTGAGCGCCAGTACACTTGTACACAAAAATTTATTTATCTATTTTATATAAGTTAAGTTTGAACTAATCTCTCTTTAAGTTTCTTTCAAATATATTCTTTTATATAGGTATGAATTAATTAACAATATTGGAATGAGTAAATAAAACAAACGCAGGTTAAAATTAAAGTAAATATTATTATTTAGTATAACAATTACAATTACAATTATTAAAATCTGAGATTCTTAAATATTTATTAATCAGTAATTAGTAGAATACTAACAGTCCAGCTATTAATTTTTGAAACTTTTGCATGTGATAATTATATCAAACCAAACATAATGGAAATACACAACTGTCATGGTACAGGTCCTTAGTAAATTAGAATGTAGCGTGGCGAATTTCAAAATAGTTTTTGCCTTGTCACTTAAAAATTCTCTGTGAAATTGATACCTATCTGGTATGTCAATGTCAATATTTTGTAAAATCCACCAATTTGGTTGACTAGTAATTAGTAAAATTACAGTTCCAAAAGGAAGACTGTAATAAGTGGTAACAACATAACTCAAAAACGAATTTCAATTTTTTTCTTCTTTTCGTTAATATATGTAATATTTTGTAGGTTATATACTTTACAGTATGCATGTGTGCATATTAATTTCTTTAACATTATATATTTTAATTGGAAGCTTTAAGAATGCTTGATAATATATCCTCTAAAATATAATGAATTACCTTTTATATAAAATAGCTGTATCGTGCTTCTAAACGGAAACAAAGTCTTGTGCAAATTAATTACCGAAAAACCATATAGCGTATACTAATATGAAAACCTAATTATGAACATTTATATTCAAGGATATTCACAAAAAAATATGTATGTAGATTATTGCATGCCATAAAAGATTATTACAGTAAGTCGTACGTAACAAGGTATAATTAAAAAAAAAATCGTATTTTAGCAAGCTTTTTTGGAATGATTATGTTTGAATCTATTATAAGATAAAATAACAATTGCTAAAATACAATAGTTAACAAAAATAAAGGCAACAAACAATAACTACAACAAATTTTCTTTTGAAGTAGATAATAGAAAGTATCATGCATTTTAAAATTAAAGCAATTTAATAATATCTGTAATTGTGATAACACAGGTCTGCAAAAACTCTTTTTCAGCTGCATGTGATGTTTTTGATAAATTTTATGTTTTCTAGTCTGCCGAATTCAAAAATGATCTCCATTTCCATCTATTACGTCCGTTTTTCTGCAAAATACAAGCGCAAATTTATCCCTCTATACAGGAAGGCAGCTTCGAGGATTTTTTTTTACGAATCAAGGAATAGGCAATGAATTAAATTCTATTTCAAAACACTTAATTAGCCGTAGCCGTTCCCATCATCACCAGGCACACAAATAAGCTGTCATCAATACGTGCGTTTTCTATCTTAGAACCTAGGGCACTACCCTCTGAACTTAAGCATGCTTCCAACACCCTACTTCAGAATAATTATAACGCCCACGACATACACCGTACTATAGTTAGACATCGTAACCCCAAACCTCGGAGTGAACCAGATCCTAACATGAGCACCGCCTTCTTACCGTATATTCAAGGTATCACCGATCATATAGGAAAGGTTCTACATAGAAATAATATCAAAACCGTCTTCAGACCCCATTCTAAAGTTTCGGACCTCTTACCCTCGGTTAAAGACAAAATATCTCCGTTCCAAGCACAAGGAATGTATCGCATTCCGTGTTCGTGTGGCAGCGTGTACATTAGCGAAACTAAGCGGCCAGTCGGTGTGCTTGTGTCCGAACATGAACGTTGTACTAGACTGTTACATATAGCCGGTTCAGCGCTGACAGAACACAAACTCAACTCCGGTTATCAAATTCTATTCAAAGATGTCAAGCTTCTGTCCCGTGAATCGCATTATTTCCCGAGGAAAATCCGTGAATCTACTGAAATTTACAAACATCCCCGCAATCTCAATAGAGACGATGGCTATACGCTACATCCAACGCGGCAAACTCTACTAAACTCTATTAAGAATTACCACGCCCATACGACGCATGCGATTGGCTTATTGTCTCCAGCCAATAGCAGGCCACCATCTGACCCGCCCCCACCTATATAAGTTGTGCTGGTATACTTAGCATTCTTCAAGCTACTGCGAAACGGCAAACATCTACAGTCCTGAAGATGTCCCTTGAAACTGTGGACGAAACGTTGGTAATTACGCCTAACTCGACGCGGTTCCAACCAGGAAACCGAGATCTACATCTAGAGAACGACCGCGGAAACCTACACCTACACTTTATTAGCCCTTGATATGATTACATAAACGAGATTTTCCTCTTTGGAGAAAATTTTAGTGAATTCTCCTTCTTGTAGCCTGTATCACGAAAATGAGGTTCCAGGTGACGGTAGGTTTTTAGTTTTAGACTTGACCTCAGTAATTCGGCAGCGTCTTTTGAAAGCCCTAAATCTCTAACCAGGTCATTGAGCTCGCTCTGAGAAAAAAGTTAGGGTTCCTCATCAACAAAAAAATCTGAACTAGATTCGTTCTGGGGAAGGTAATGCATTTCCATCCTCAGAATATCATCCAAACTTGAAGGTGGGCGTGGAATTGGTACTTCAGAGCTATGAGGCACTGGGCGAATATATAAATTAAGGTTTGGGTAAGATATTTTACTTTTATTTTCTGTAATAAAACCTTTCATGCTAACCGAACAGAAATAGCAGTCGGTAGTGTGGCTTTGTTGTTCACGCCACATCATGAGAATGCCAAAATGAAATGGGTGTTTTTTACCCCTTAAACCATAAAAGATCTTCCTCGCAGCTTCTGCACGCTTTTTGAGAAGCCCAGGTTTTGTCTTGATTTCCAAGTTTAAAGTTGAAGTAAGCAAAATACACCTTCTCAGGTAATCACTTAAGTTTCTTTGTTGACTTACTAGTGTATTCACACAAATAACACAAAAGTTGTTAGGAGAAATAATAGAACCTCTTGGAGCCATAATATACAGCAGGGGTGCTCAGATTTTTAGGGATTGCGATCTACCACAAAACATTTAGGTGACAAGCGAATGACACGTACGACTACCGACTAGGAGTAGTCTGGTTACAATAAAAAAAAACAAATTTATGAAAATAATTTATTGCAATTACTTATAATATATAAATACAAAGTATTTTACACTTGTGTAAGTTAAACATTTAATCAGAAATTTTCTTTAGTCCTGCTTTCATTTAGAATTTAGATATTGATGCAAGGCACTGGATATCATAATCCACAAACTTATCGAAAGACGGTTCGTAATTACTGAGTGCCAATCGCCGGCATTCGTCAGTTAGTCGATTGCGATACTTCGTTTTGCCAATTTTCATTTCTGAAAATGCAGACTCGCACAAGTAAGGTGATCCGAAGAATCCTGTTAACTGAGATATGTATTTGTTTTCGGATATGAAAGACCAAAATTTGGCATCAGATCTGGCTTTGAGATGTATATCTGAAATTATCTGCAATACCTCATTTTGTACTGAAGAGATCTCCTTATTGAAAGTGTTTTGATATTTCAGTAGTAATTTTTTCAACGTCTTCACCAGAAAATGGATAAGCCATGAAAGTTACAATATCCGTCAGTTACTTAAAATCAGAGAAGCGTCTTTCAAATTCATTCTGAATGTTTCTTGATTGTGTCTCGTAGTCGTCATAATTTGACTGATAACTTGCCCCTCTTTTCAAAGCTGGAAAACTTGTATAGTCCTTTTTGTTTAGCTGATTAATCAACAGCTGCAATTTATTTATAAAAGCGTTTGTGGCGCTAACCATATCGATAATGTTTTTATTTTATTTTTATTATTGTAGTTCCAAATTAATGATTTTCAAATGATTTGTCAGATCCGATAGGGAAGCTAAATAAATCACGGAACTGTTTTTCAATTTTAAGTATCTCAGTGTCGTTCGTGAAGAAAAGAAGTGATTTTAGGTAATAGCTCTTAAAATTTTCAGCGGCTCAATCATCTTATGTCTGTATAAAGAAGTAAATCAGTGTGCTCGACAGAGTCGCCAGCTTCCAATTGCCCTTTCAAGAGGCATCGTTGCAAGCTTCGCCCATGGAATGAATCCACTATCTTTGTGGCAATATCCATGACATCATGCATATTTAGTATTTTTGAACATAGAACTTGCTGATGACTGATGCAATGGAATTCGAAAAATGATGGGAAGTCTTCGTTAGTTCGACGCAATGCAACAAACCCAATTTGATTGCCTGTCATTGATGGTGCTCCATCAGTTGTAATGGACACGAGCTTGTAAATAGGTGGCTCATATTATATTACAAAATTTAGGAAAACTTTGCAAATATCTTCTCCGCGAGTTCTTTATTTCAGAGGCAGCAACGTTAACAATTCTTCTTTAGCCGACATATCAGAAAATATCATCCGAATTTAAATACATAATTGAGCAGTGTCAGTCATATCGGTGGACTCGTCAGACTGCAAAGAAATGTATGAACATTCCATAATATAATTTTTTAGTTCGGATTCCAAAATTGTGTTCATGTTTTCGATAAGTCTAGTAACAGTTTGGCGAGATAATTGAACATCCTTGATAGCAGATATAATCTGTGTTTTATTTTTGAAGTCATCAAATTTACATTCGCCACTTCAACAAATGATACTTTTACAACCGCTCTATCTTCGAAAGGTTTCTTGTGTTGCGCCAGTATGTATGAAACTTTGAAAGACGCGATTGTTGCAGCTACTGATTGTTTTCCTGGCCTAGTAATTTATCTGACTTTAAACTACTTTTCAAATCTTCTACCTTTCGTTTTCTTAGTGCACTTTTTTGCGGAAAATCATTTTCATAGTTTTTATGCATTATTTTATAATGTCTTTCCAAGTTTCCACGTTTGGGTAACGCCACTGACGATCAACAAACGAGACAAATACACTTATCTTTGACCATAATAAACAAAAATTCTTCCTCCCAATCGTTATTAAAATGGTACATTTTAATCTTTTTTGCCTTTCAAATATTACATGTCGTTCAGATACTCAGTTATGACTAGCATACTGTCACGTCGTCGCAGATTTTTATAATGTCTATGTCTAATTCGAGAAGAATCGGGGAACGTGGCGCAGTTACATTGCCTCGGGAGTAGCGCAAATTCCAATAAGAGACAGAGACGGCTAGAGTTGATGTTCGAGAGAACTGGAATTTGTGGAGTGTATATTTATAAGTATATCCAAATCAGACTTCTGGTTTAGCTGGAAACGCCGTTTTTGAAACTGTTTTATTTTAAATAAAATATTTTCACGAATTTTTAATAGAGCTCTGCTCTGGGAATTCATCAATAATAAGGTTTGACACCCTTTTGTTCAACAACGACAAAGATATTTAATTAAATCTAATTATGCAAATTTTATTGAGAATAAGAAAAATGAACAGAAAAAATATAAACAAAATCAATATCAGCTGAGAAAGTATTCGAAATGATGATCATTCACATGAAGCCGTTAAACGTCACTTCATTAGCCAGACTGATGACGTCGTAAGGTATAAACACGTGTCTTTGGCTGAAGTAAACGTTGGTAAAATATGAGGTGTATTTCCATGGGTACAGATACAGAATGTGTTTGCATATATGTATCATTTGTAACTGCTAAGCATTTTGGAAGGATATTTGATGTTAAACTTAAATGAAATGAAATTTAAAACGTAAAAAAAGGCACTAAATCCGAAATATAGAATATTATATTATTATATTGCCAACACAATATAATAAAGTAGATACTGATAGACAAAACCTGTTTTGTTGTATGGTATTTTGCTTTGGAATGTAACAAAATGTAAAAATTTCAAAATATACTGTTAGGATACATGTTCCGTAATGCATCCATCATATGCATGGCGATAAAAAAATTCGAGCTTTATTTATAACTGAAAATAGTACGTACAAAATAATGACAAATGAAAAAAAAATATGATAAAAGTTGTAAAGTAACAGAGATATGAACACTTATGCGAGTTACACAGGAACACCTCCTAGAGAAACGTGCGTCAACACATGTGGTTTTTGCATAATGGTGCTCCACCTCATAACATTAACGAAGTGCGTGAACATTTAAATAATACCTTTGGTGACCGCTGGATGAGTAGAGCTGGGCCTATTGCATGGCCAACTAAATCATCCGACTTGAACCTGATGGACTTTTACGTATGGGGACATATGAAAAATTTGGTATACAATAACTATAATGAAATTAAAAGCATTCAGTTATTGACCATACGTCTTAAAGATGCTGTAGACACAATAAGCAGGTAAGATATCTGAGCGTGTTACACCTCGTGGGTACGGCTAGCACAAGCTTGTATACAAGCAAGAGGGGGTAACTTCGAACATTTGCTCTAGGAGGTGTTCCTGTGTTGCTCATATCAGTGTGAATATCTCTATTACTTTACAACTTTTATTACAATTTTTACTCATTTGTCATTACTTTGTGTGTACTATTTTCAGATAAATCCCCAATATTATCATTTTATCATCTGTATCTGTACTCATGGACATACACCTTATATTTTCCAACTTTTACTTCAGCCAAAGACATTTCTGTCGCAGTACACTTCGTCAGTTTGACGAGTGAAGTAAAGTTTGATGGATTGCCTCACAGGTATAGCAAATTTTCTCCTATAAGGTGGCACCAGATAATCTAGACGGACAAAAGAGACTACGCCGAAAATAGCGATTTTCTCTCGTCGAGTTATGCCAGACCAGAAGGAAGAAAAATAAGTATATAGATGTATGTCCTTTAACACGATACCAGATGGCAGCATATATATCAAAGAAATTTGAGTACATTAATACGTCCCCCAAATGTCACTAGATGCCACTTGATAAGACAAAATTTGCTATGCCTGTGAGGCGATCCATCAAATTTTAGTTCACTAGCCAACCTGACGAAGTCTATTGTACAGAAACACGTGTCTTTGGCTGAAGTAAACGCTGGAAATTACGAGGTGTATGTCCGTGTGTACAGATACAGTTGTGTGTAATACATGTCGGTTTCATTTGTAACAAATGTGTAATACGTGCTTAATGTATTTTTGTACTCAAATTTCTTTAGGTCGTTACTATAATTATAGAATCATCTAAGATACATGAAATTAATCACAATAGTTTATTTAAAAGGAACTTTGTCGGCTCAATGGTCTAGGGGTATGATTCTCGCTTTGGGTGCGAGAGGTCCCGGGTTCAAATCCCGGTTGAGCCCGCGCAATTTTTAATAAATCTGAATTTATTAAATTTTTATATTTGCAGTTAACATCCAAAATTTATAAGATTTTATTTGTCAATTGAGAAAATCGTATTTCGTTGCTTCGTCGATATGCAAAATCATAAGTAACTACGTATATAATTTAAACATACGATATAGATATATTGTTATAGTACACATAACTTGCATTTGTATAATGGTTAATACAAAAAGACTTGATTTATTTTAGATTTTTTGTGAATAATTTTTTTGTAATTATTTCGCTGTATTTTTAAATTAATTTATCAAGTACAATAACTTAATTTAAAATTAATTTTATGGTATAGAAGTTGCGCGTATTTTACGGTACAGATTAATTTGTTCAAGCAGCTGCTCAACTTAATGTGTTGAATTAATTAGTTTTGCCAGCAATTTTATAAAAAAAAGTCATATATATGTAATTAGTGCTAATCTTGAGGATAATATAGTCACGGTGATTAAATTTATGGTTTGCAATTGTGCCTAGCAAAGAATAAGCACGTAATAAAATTACATACACTTCAATTTGACTTGATAAATATGAACTATATCTGTAAATGAGCAGTTAAATCAATTTAGGCATCTGTTGCTGCTGCTACTAATGACCACATATTCGTTGATAAAGCAATATAATAGTAATATTTTATGTTGTTATTTAGACAATTTGCACGAAGAAACTTTACGACCTAAACTATGAAATCCGCCACTTATCGCTAGCAGATCATGATTTGCATAAGTATCGTCATCTCTTCTTTGAGTGAAAAGAAGAAAGTGAAAAAAATATCTTGAAGTGAAAATAATTTTTTAATGAAGACTGTTTTAAAAGAGTCGTTGAAACAATCAATGCCTCTAAAGCATTCATTTTACGAGAAAAAATCTTGTAAAGAAAAAGAAATCAATGTCATGATTGCATTTGTTTTTCATTTAAAAGTTACTTCATACGTTAGAAACACACAAAAGCAAATTGTTTTCGAGTGATAAGAGACGGTTCCTGTATTTAGTTTTTAGTACAACCATGGAAGGAAAACCCTTTTCACAGAGAAAAGGATTAATATTTTCAATGCTTCTGTGACTAAATTTCCATATTAATTTCGATGAGCTGGTCGTGAAGCACAACTGGTAACTTAGCAGCGGCAATAACGTTTTCACTAAACGAATTCAGTACCCATCTCTTCGAGAAATCATTCTTATCTTCCGAGAAATACTTCGTCAACTAAGTTTTTAGCTCAAGTAAATGCATCTTCATGCAATCCAAACTGTTTTGAATAATAGTGTCTTGTTAATTTAAAATGTTCTCAATATAATCCGAAGTAAGTGCGAGCATATCCAAATTTTTTACTTTGAAAGCGAATAATCCATATATCAAGCTTCTTAATGAAAGTATGAACTTGGACTGACATTAATAAAATGTTTTTATCACGTTCTTGTAAATTCACACTCAAGTCGTATACACCATATAAGTAAGCCAACAGCAACATACACTCATTATTCTCTAAAAACAATGAGAATGGTGTTTCTTTATCCTAGAAAAATATTATTAATTCATCTCGCAATTCCAATACCCTTTAACCTCATTTAACCTCTGTATGGAAAAGAAAAGTTTTTTTTATTTTCGCCTATTTCATCGCATAGTTTAGCAAACAGTCTGTTCTGTAACGGTCGGCTTTTAATAAAATTAACCATTTTTACAGCTTCACAAAGAATTTGATTGAGATTTTCCGGCATGCTTTTGCGACAAGAGCATGTCTGTGAAGAAAGCAGTGCATCCATTTAGCCCTTGGTATAAGACGATCTTTTAATATTTTCATTTTTCCACTGTTCTTTCCTGTTATCGCCTTTGCAACTGCAATACATTTTGTTCAATCTATGTTAGTTTAGTTTGTAGTAGTTTAATAAAAAACATCAAAAAGACATTGTCCTGTTACATGACGCGGCACTGTTTTGCAAAACAACGTATTTTTTTTGTTGATTGATGTGTCCCTGTCACATTCATACCTCATAAAACATAAGACCTGAGACGCGTTTACTACAACAGCTGATTCATAAAATTTAATGCTAAAAAAATTATTTGAAATCACTTGCTCAATTACCTGATCGCGAACATTGGCAGCCATGTCATTGATTCGCCTGAACATATCAATTGGAGAAGGCAATATGAGCTTTTCGGCGATTTATGGGGTTTGGACATCTTGGCTACTCTTAATGGCACGAGATAAGATGCTTCAAGTACACTTTTATAAATATAGCTGGACTTACAAATAAAAGTTAGTTTGGTGATTTCTTATGGTATGTAATTTTCATTAAAAAAATTCCAAGGGTTTGTTTTTATGACCTGGATGCTTAGTTTTCGAGTGCCAAACTCATTTTAATGGCTTCATCCTTTCATCGGGCTTTAAAATAAATAATTTAAAGATCTGTCATTGTTCGACCTTGACTTTTTACCAACGGATTCACTGGATATTCACTTCGCTTTTTCACAAATTTATCCATTTCGCATAAGAAATTAAAGAAATTCATTTTCACAGTTGACCGGACACTAAAATAAAAGCAGCAAATGCACGCTTCGCATTCGAAGCTTAACTGAAGTTGTACAATTGCAAGTGGCTCTTTTATACTGGTGACAGCACTATTTGTTCAAACGCATCCATGTGCATGTTCAAACATTCTTTCACGGCGGGTATTGTACAGGGTGGGGCACGGCAATCGGATGTTTTTGAAATAACAATAAAATCGTCAGTTTTTCCTTTAAAATAAATTTATTGGTAGGATTACGTACGCAAGAATTTAGCATTTCATAATCTGCGGAAAATTACTTCAGGCATGTGATGGCCGTTTTCGTTTACGCAATGTTGTAGTCGTTGACGAAAATTGACTTCCACTCTTTCCAGCAGGTTTCTAGGAATTAGATTAACTTGTTGACGTATCGCTTCCTTCAGTTCTTGTAATGTACGAGGTCTACTCTCGTAAACACGAGACTTGAGGAACCCCCATAGAAGGAAATCACATGTGGACAAGTCGGGAGACCGAGGAGGCCATAAAACATCACCAAATCTCGAAATGAGATGATTAAGAAACAGAGTACGAAGAACAGCAATACACGCTCTGGCGGTGTGTGCCGTGGCTCCATCTTGCTGAAACCATAATTGTAGAGGATCCAAACCTCTTCTTTGCAATTCAGGAATAAAATAGGTATTCACCATATTAATGTAACGCGCCGATGTTACAGTAACGGTAACATCGTTTTGTTCAAAAAAAATAGGGACCGATAACGCCAAACCTCCCCACTGCGCACCAAACTGTAACCTTAGGACTGTGCAGCGGTTTTTGAAGAAGCTCTTGAGGATTTTCGGCAGCCCAATACCGACAATTTTGTCTATTGACAGCCCCATTAAGGTGGAAATGGGCTTCATGACTCATTACCACCAACATGTTTTCGTTCTGCTCATAAAGTGTAAGCATTTATTGGGCAAAATTCACTCGTTGCTGGTAATCCCTTTCACTCGATTCCTGCACAACCGCTATTTTGTATGGATGCAATTGTAATTCACCATGTAAAATCCTTCTTACAATACGATTACTGATTCGCAGTCCGGCCGAATGAGCCGCGAGCAGAGCGGCGTCGGCTTCGCAGTATCGCTTGTCTAATCCTTTCAACGTTCTCTGGAGTGCGCACTGTACGTTGGGATCCGAGCGGTTTTATTTTGAGTATTGAGCCTCGTGTTCGAAGATTATGAACCCAACGTAGGATTGTGTTACGCGTGGGGACAGAGTCATTTCGATTAATATTGAATCTTCGACGAAATTCACGTTGAACCGTAGTCACTGATTCACCACTTCTAACGAAAGAATTATATGCAAATATGCGCTGTTCTAGCGTCCACGGTTCCATGACAGTAACTGACAGTAAAATGCTTTGAGTCAGGGAAGGTATCCCCACCTGTCAAATGCCCTTTCCTTTTCTAATGGTCGAATATTATGCATTCTAAAAACATCCGGTTCCTGTGCCCCACCCTGTAGAAGAAGGCCAAATTACAAAGAGCACGTACACATCAAGTTGAAACTTGTAAATTGCTCATGTATGTACACAACATACATGCATGTTCATACCCGTCGCTATAAACGCAGCGACGTAGAATAATAGGAATAGTCGTATAATCTTTTTTATACTGTCGGTATTTTCTTAATGTATAAAATTAATGCAATGTGATTATATAAAATTAAATAACTTTTACATTTATATTTATAGTCAAAATTAAATTAGTAATAGCAAGGCTTATTGTTATTTTTATTTAGAATGGTCGGGGGGTTGCGGAGCTAAAAAGTTGAGAATCGCTGCTCTAGAGATTAATATTTTTTAAAGTTAATTGTAAGGGTGTTCAAACAAATGATTAATAATAATTTGGTTTCTAGTTTCAAGTTACTCATCAATGATCGTCACTAACACCTCCATTTTCCAAATTATCAACATGCACTGATTATTCACGCAAATAATTTCGGCCAACAATTGTGTACATTTTACATCCATTTAATATGTCGATTACATAATGTAGTTTAGAAGCTCAACAAAACATTGAAAGAAAGGAAGAAACGTTTTAGAAAAATATATAAATTATAACCGATGAAAGATGAATAAGATTGAAACAGAGTTTATATTGTGTTTTCCACTAAACCAATAAACGGCGTGACTAACAGACAAGCGTGAATACTTACGCTATTAAAACCTGAAGAGGCTTTATTAGAATACATTTTTCGTGGGCTGAAATAAACACGTATTTTATCATCAAAGTTATAATCCTATGATTACCTATTTTATGCTCATAAATTAATACAAAATCTTCTGAAATCGTATTCGCTTGGAATTATAATTTTTAATCATACAAAGGTATTTTTAATAATATAAAATATTATTAAAAATCTGGTGTGAAGAACACAAATGCAGGTTCACTATTAATATTTTCTGTGAACGTGTCCGAATATATCCTATCCCCAGAGACGTAGATACGTATTTCATCTTTCTACAGGCTCATCGGTACGCCCCTGCTGGAGAAAGGATATTCCCAGACACATTCACAGAAAAGATAGGATAGGATATATTCGGACACGTTAACAGAAAATATTAATAGTGAACCTGCATTTGTGTTCTTCACACCAGATTTTTAATAATATTTCATATTATTAAAAATACATTTGTATTATACAAAACTGGTGGGGTTTACCTACTCATGTATGTTTCAATTATTCTGATTTTTAATCATTTTAACTGCAGATAGAGTATCTGTTGTGGCCTAATTATTGGATGCAGCACGAAGCATTTCTTTTCATTAATCCGTATTAATACTTATTGAGAATAATTGCGTGCACTAACTCTTTTAGTTTCGTTAATTTAGATTAATTCAATAATTAATAACATATTAGTATAAGTAAAAAGACTTTCGGAACGAAAAAAAACAAAACTTCTTAAGTGCGACCAAATAGATTTGAGCCGCGCAATATATGCAACTAATTGATCAATCCCTTTACCCTACCCACTCGCGCACAATTACTTTTCAACATTTGAGAGTCTAATACGTTTGCTTACTCTTACTTTAGTTTGTCTTTGCATAGGTTAGAAGAAATTCAAATTTTACGCCGCAAACTTTTATCTCCAAATGTACCGTCTGAATCGTCTGTGCTGCTTCAGATATAACTTCGATTTGGTTGGGCTATAGATATGAGGATGGATTGACTAATTTGCGCGATCACCTAAAGCAGGCTGTGGAATAAAAAATACGAATAATATTTGGACAACCGAAGCCTTGTCAGTTTACTGTTAGTCTTTGATAGATTTGTGACAAAGCGTGTTTCGTAGGATTTTTTTTAAATTTTATCTCGCTACTAAGAAAGTGTAAATGGGTAAATGGCTAATTGTGAATACCGTGCAGTGATTAAGTGTCTTTTAAACAAAGCCATGTCCTTTATCGAAATCCATGATGTGTCGAATAGACTGGGTGAGGATTGTCCTTCGTAGACAACCGTCAGAAATTCGGGAAATAAACTTACGCGTGTCAGGACCAGCTTAGAAAGTGATCCCCGCAGTGGACAGCCGAAAACGGCTACAAGTCCAGAATTGGTGGATAAAGTTCATGATTTGTTGTTAAATTACCGACGATTGAAAGCGTTAGAAATAGCAGAGGGAGTGAGCATTTCAAAGGAACGGGTGCTTGATATTTTGCATGAAGAACTTGATATGAAAAAGCTTTCGGCAAGTTAGGTGCCGCGTTTATTGACGACAGAACAAAGATGGAACAAAGCGCAACACAACAGATTTTTACGGCGATTTGTTACTTGTGACGAAGCATGGGTTCATGATTATACACGCGAATCTAAACAACAGTCAAAGATGCGGACCAAATGCGGAGAACCAATTCCAAAGAAAGCCAAGACAGTTTTATTGACGGGAAAGGAGATGGCATCGGTATTTTTGGATGCAAAAGGAATATTGTTAATAGACTATTTTCAAAAAAGCAAGATCCTAAACGGCGAATATTTCGCAAATCTTCTAGATCGTTCGAAAGCAGCTATCGCTGAAAAGCTTGCTGGAATGATTAATAAGAATGTGCTCTTCACCATGATAATGAACCTGTGAATTTCAATATGATTGCTGCAAAGAACATTAAAAATTAAGGTTCGAATTAGTACCGCACCTTCCCATATTCGCCAGACCAGCACCATCTGTCTTTCATCTATTTCCTAAATAAAAAGATTTTTTCCTAAGCAAAAAATTCTGCACAAATGAAGAGCTAACGTCAACAGCGTACGATTATTCTGCAGGGTTAGAAGAAAATTACTTTCGAGACGGAATAAAGAAACACAGATGGACAAAATGTATGGAAATAAGAGAAGATTTAAAAAATAAAGTGTTTTTTTCAAGCGTATAATAATTTCGATATTATACTATTCACAACCTTATATTGAAAGAGTTCATTTTTGTCTGGCGGCAGTTTTGTCATTATTATTGTACGGCGAAGCTGAAAAAATACATTTAAATAACACGTGAAAAGTGTCTCCCTCTGTGTCTCTTTGTTATGTATCGTTAGTTTATTCAGACAGATATTTGCGAAACTAATCTAAAACGTCAAACGTCAAGATTATCATTAATAAAAAGAATTAAATGTGTAATCTGTCATATGAAACTAATCTAAAAATGATGTTACAAAATCTCAAAAAAACATCTTTATTAAATACTTGAAAAAAAAGTATATAATACACGGCAGCGAAAGCTTATTAATTGCCTGACATACGATGAAAATTTTTTCTAAAACAACGATTTCTTGAGGTTCGGAAATAGAAAGAAGTCCGAAGGGGCCAAATTTGGCGAGTACGGTGCATGCTCAATCGTAATTGGTGCAGTTTCGCCACCGCAATTGCCGACTTGTTGCCTTGGTGAAACAACTTGGTGGTGAAACAACTTGGTCTTTGCCATATGAGGCCTTTTGACTTTGATTTCTTGATTCAATCTATCTAATAACGACGCATAATACGCGCCTGTTGTTCTCTCGTGTTGCAAGTAATCCGTAAAAATTATTTCCCGGAAATTCCAAAAGACGGCACCCATCACCTTTCCAGCTGACAGCATCGTCTTAGCCTTCTTTGGTATTGGTTCACTGCGTTCTGTCCACTACTGTGATTGTATTTTAGTCCCTGGCGTGAAGTAGCGTAGCCACGTTTCATTAATGGTTACAAAACGTCTCAAAAAATTTACAGGATTACTCTTGAACATGTCTAGACATTGCCGAGAAATGGTCACACGAGCTTGCTTGTGATCGTCTGACAGCATACGCGGCATCCGTCTTGTGCTGAGCTTTCTCATGTACAAATGTTGACGTAAAATGTAATGTGCGCGGTCATATGTTATGCTTACTGCCTCTGCTATCTTTCTCAACTTTAATCGGCGATCATTCATTATGATTTTGTTTTGATCTTCAAGACCACGATGAATTTTCTATGCTTGTTCGGCCACGTTTAAATTCACCAATCCAGTTTGCAACGGTTGCAAACAACGGTAAAGACATTATTTATTTATCATTCAAGCATTTAAAAAAAAAACAGGAACTGACACCGAACCCGAACCTGAACCCAAACGGGTTCAGGTTCGCTGTTTATAAAGACTTTGAACCCGCACCCGTTGAACTCAAAAATTCAGCAAGGTTCGGGTTCAAAAATATAAAAAAATAGAGAAATATTTAATAGAAGAATAATAAAAAACATTACATTTCTTGCATGCAAAAAAAAATTAAAAACAAAATCAAAATAAAATAACGACTATTTGTAGCGAACAAGTAACCAGTAACCTTGACACAAACTAGACTAAAATGGGAAATCCCCTTTTTCTGTTTGAGTTATGTACAAACATAATATTTGTGTTAAACAAATCAGTAGGCAAACATTTTCTTGTAACCAATGCAAATAGTAGCGACGCAAACCGTGTATTAGTATATTTTAACTTTCTTAAAGTAAACGTGGGTTGCTAAAATCAACTCTTAAATTGTTTTTAGTAAAGTGAGTGCTCACATTCATATTTAAAAATTTATATAAATTTTTTGATTTTTCTAACCCAGAGGTGTCTACGAAATTTACGAAAAATTTATTTGTTTATGATGCAGGAAAATATGTATCTATATGCTCAGAATGCAAATATGAAATAAAAGGTAAACATACGGCAAATCTTGGGCGGCATATACAAATTCTTCAAATGTAAATGTCACCGCTTCGATTGATAATTAAGTTAAAAATGAATTTGATATATATGAAAAATATCCAAGACTGGAAAAAGAAAAAAACATTTTACTATTTTGGGAGCAACATAAAACGGAAACGCCATTATTGTATCAAGCGGCTCAGATTATATTCGCAAGTACCTGCTACGCAAGTAAGCATCGAGAGGGCCTTTTCAGCCTTGAAATTCATTTTATCCCCACAAAGAACAAATTTAAAAGAAGAAAACTTGAAAAATATATTAATTGTAAAATTAAACGAAAATTTCTTTGAAAAATAAATTTTCTACTAATAAAACACATGTAGATTTTTTAAACTTTGAACCCGAACCCTGAACCGAACCCGAACCTGAACTTTTTATTTTGATTAACCCGAACCCGAACCTGAACCCATTTTTTTCATGGTTTCAGTCCCTGAACAAAAATGTTTAATAACTGCACGGAATTCGATTTTATTCATGATTAAGAAAATGCACGCAGTGTTTACTTTACTTGGCTATAACGGCTTTACTTTATGCACCATCTGTCTAAAAATTTGACACAAGTTATAAATGATGGAGCACTCAAAGCACGTGATCGGTACGCGCGCACAGCGCCATCTTCTGATTCGTTCTAGAAACTTTCTGATCTTCCCTCGTATTTAAATTATTCCTTTGTTTCTGTTCAACGGCAAGAATTAATCAACTCGCCTTCGTATCTCCACTAGTGAGAAAAACTACTTTCACTACAATTGCTCAAAAAATAAACTTACTTTTAATAAATGAACGTTTTTTATATCAACGAATGTAATTCTCAACTCATTTAGGTATAATTCTATAACTTGTTATAGTTACCTCTATCCCAACATACCAATCAATGAATTAAGTTGACATTGTTGTGGTCAGCGTTAATCATAAAAAGAAAATCAATAACAACTACTGGTTGCGAATATTTTTTAAGTAGGTATAATAGCAAATTATAATTTTCGTATTTCAAATGTTTATTAAATGTATTGTAACCACTAAAATATAATTATGTATGTATTTATGTAGATTAATATTCATACATAGATACAAGAATATGACACTGTATTATTTAATTCGAAAATAATATAAATTACGTAATTTTATGTATATCTTTGCAACTATTACACAAAAAAATGTTATTGTAATGGGTGTTATAAATAGAATACATTAAATTATGTATGTAGTATACATATTAAAAGTCAAGTTTAAGTACTTTACAGGTAAACAACTTATTCATACTAATAATTTAAGTAGTTATATATCTAATTGCCATCTTCCTCAGTCACCATCTATCAGATAACTAGAGAACGGACACGCTTACCACCCAGTGCAGTACTGGCGAAAGGCTGTATTTCTAAAATATTTAATTTTATTTATATAATTGGAAAACGAACGGGTGGTGATCTATAAAATTACGAAATACATATTTATTTGTTGAAAAGTTGTATTTATAAAGTTATTAATTTTATTTATATAATTGGAAAACAAACGGGTGGTGATCTATAAAATTACGAAATACATATGCATTTGTTGAAAAGTTGTATTTTTAAAGTTTTTAATTTAATTTCTATAATTGGAACATTTTTATTTGTTTATTTTGTCGTTCAAGTTGAGTAAAGGTGTATTAATATTGACTAGCAATAGTTTCTCAAGGTTTTCTTCTATCAATTTTGTTCTCTTTGAATTAAGTACATCCTTATAAATAGAAAACGTCCTTTCTACATCGCAACTGGTTATAGGTGTATACTGGAAATATTCTTTTATTTCTTCATATTTAGCCGTTAGATTTTGTGGAATTGTCTCCATACATAATTGCCCAATTACATAATGTAATTAAATCTGGATTTCTATTAAGAATTGCCTTCGGCAAACTTTTCCGAAGGCCACATCCGAAGTCACTTCGAATACTTTTCAAATTATTAACAGCCACATCTAATGTGATTAATCCGTCATTTAATTTGAGATTTCGATTTTCAAAATAAGTGATTAGTTTTGGCAATTTTCCAAAGTGTTCGTGAAGAAAGTACAACTGATTTTTAAAATTTGGGATTTGTGTGAGCTCCTTGCACTCACCAATACTTCTAGCATCCTCCTTTAGCAGTGTTACGAAATGTCTTAGACTATCGAAATTCTCAGCATAATAACTAGTAGCTTCCAGCCATGTTCCCCATCTAGTTATTACTGGAGTGGGAGGCAGTGACAGAGATGGAAATTTTTCCCCGAAAAGAGCTACTCTCAATGGTGCTTTTCTTAAAACTTTTTTAAAAGCTGATACAAGTATCACTGACAAATAAAAGTATTTTTTCTTTGTACGTGGCGTTCGAATGAAGCATTTTTTGCATATTCTCCTTAATGGTTTCAGCAACTGTTTCCGCATCAACTCTATTTATAACACTTGTTGCTATTACATATGAGTTATAGGGAATAGTTGGATGTAGTACACCAGCTACAACATTTACCACACAGCGTCCTAACATGTCCACCGTTTCGTCGACGCTTATCCATATGTATTGATTTAAAAGATGGCTTCTAATGCGTTCTACTGTTCTCGTATAGCATATAGAAACATAATATTTGCGTAAAGTTGATTCATCAGGAACATTTCGACCAGTATATTTTTGAAGAAATATTTTTAAAGTGGGATTGCTAAGTTTATTTAATGGAATATTAGCCGCCATAAAAGTTTTACAGTGTTCAGATGTGTTTGCGATCCTAAGTAACGAATTTTTGACGATATTTTACGGATTTTGTAATAAATTTCGGAATCACTGACAATGGACATACAATCAGTATGACCGTCAATCCAACTCGCCATTGTTTCATGCCGTTCTCGACATTCTTCCATGTCATGTCTGAAAAAGTAACTTAAACAATGCTCTAGATCTAAATAAATGAAAACTAAAAATGTGTGCGTAAGTTATTGAAACTGAACGAAATTCAATGCACACTCTTACGTCGAAATAATTTTTAGAAATAGATTCAATCAAACGATATTAAACAGGATCTATCACAAAAATTACGATGTAATTAACAGTTAAAACTATGAAAATAAGAAACTTACTCACAGCACTTTATTTATCTTACGAAATATAAACTAATAAATAAAATACATTATAAGAACCCCGCTTCTATCTACGCTCATGTCTCATATCTACACTTTAAAAAGCACTATATTGTCGGAATACAATAGCTGGCTTGTCCATTGTTATCACGGCGAGACCAGGTGTCCGAGTAAGTCAAACAAATATTTCATTGAATTACGCCGGGATGTACTGAGCGACGTTATACACAATTCCAATTGCCGATTGCGTTTTATGGAAATTGCGTCCGTTCTCTACAGATAACTACTACAGTGAATAATAATGTAAATATAATAATAATAACAGTCCTTATTATTCAGCAGATAAATTCACTTAGATGATAATATAAAAATAGGAGGAACAGTCAGAAAATCTCGGGAAAAGCTATGAGGAAAACATTTAATACGCAAATAAATTACTTGCTTGTTTTTCAAAATATTCACCATTAAATTCTATGCATTTTTTCATTTGTTCAAACCAATAATTGAAACATTTCCACCATTGTGAAGTTTGCGTAGGTACTCAAAATGCCGCGATGGCCTCTTCTGGAACCTCACAAATTTTGGAGCGGGTAAATAAAATACTTATGGGTCGATAATTGTTGTTAAATGTCTTATGTCCATGTTTAAAAACTTGTATAATACGACTTAGTTTCCAAAAGTCTGGAAAAGTAGACGTACCGATGCGTAAATTAAAAATTGAAGCTAGAGGTTCACTAAGTACTCGTGCGTAATTAATGAAAAAGTTAGGAAGCCCATTGTAACTTGATGCGTTATTAGACTTTATTTGAATCAAAACAGGCAATACTTGGTCAGTCGAAACCATCGAAATATCGATACTGTTAAATAAAAAAATTTTCGCAGAAAAGTATGAGGTACAGCTGAACGTGGTGCAAATGTAGTGGAAAACAAGGAAAATATGTTAATAATGTAGAAATTTGATTTTGGATTTATATGCGGTGTGGTACTTCAATTCCCCAATTGACGTAGCTGTAGTGGAGTCATGTGAAATAGAACCAAAAATAAAATAGCATGTAATACTTCACAGTCTCACCAATAGATGCCGGTTAAGCGAAGATAAAACAGCTGTTAGTTTCTGAGTACGACGCTAGCGCGCATATCGTGGATCCGTCAGTCGTAATGGAGCGACGAGTAAATATTAAATTTTGCTATAATTAGGTAAAACTGCAACAGAAACTTATGAGATGTTGATATCTGCGTAAGGTGATTTCACCACAGTCGTGCTACTATATTCGAGTGGTTTAAGAGATTTAAAGATGAACGCGGATGAGCAAAATCGGAGAAGAGCTGCATCGTGCTAAGACTTTGTTCAGAATTGTCACAACGATGCAAATTTTCTTAACCGCATTGTAACTGGTGATTAATTAAGGGTGTTCCAATACGATGCCGCAACGAAGCGCCAAAGCATATAATGGGTTGAAAAACATCACCAAGACGCAAAAAATTTCTTTTGTAACAATTTAGAATCAAAACCATACTGGTTTACGTTTTACGATAATCAGAGTGTAATCCCCAAAGAATTTTTACCGGAAGGACAATCAGTTACTGGTGAAGTGATGAAGAGATTATGGAAGCGCATTTCTTGGGTGTGACCACAATATCGAAAAAAGGGTAGTTGGTTTCTGTTACATGACAATTCACCGTCACATTTTTTACGAATTGTAAGGGCATTTCTCGCGAAAGAAGGCGTTGCTCCGTGTATATTCAGTTCAACTTCCAACCTTTATAAGACGTTGTAATGGACTGTAGATTCTTGTGATACAGAGTCATGATACCAGTTAGATCGCGTTCTATGTCAAGTTCGACTTTATGGCCTTTCAGAAGAAAGAATTGATAAAGTGCCTAGCGGCCAGTTATCAGGATTTTTTTAGCTCAATAATTCTATTTATAGTGACTTCTACTTTAAAGTACGCATAAACGTCAGATCGTTTGGAGTTCATTTTTTCACTGTTCACCTCTTCAAAATTTAAAGTGAGTTCTACCGAAAGAAGGAGTTGTTGAGCTTAATCATCCATCCTATTCACCAGACTTGGCACCGGCAGGTTTTTTCTCTTTCCTACAGTAAATACTGTCTTCAAAGGGAAAGGATGTCAAGGCGTAGAAGATATTTCAAAGAATGTAGCCGCTGAATTCAACACCATTTCTTTGGATGCATTTGTTTACTGTATTCAAAACCTTTTAGAACATTGAAAATTACTTTTATATAATTAAATATCAACATACGTTTGTATGGATTCGACGTAATTAAACGTCTGCTGGGACTAGAAGCGGTAGCAGATAGTTAATTACTGACGCAGATTGTCTAGACAGTAACAATAAGGAATGATTGTCGCGAAAAAGACCAGTCGCAAGTGATAAAGTAAATTATCCATTGAGATGCGAAGAAAGTTATCGCATCTTTGATAATTGATTTCGTTACACAGTTTCATAACAAACTCTTCATTCGGATCATCCATTCTATCATTTTGTGTTTAGTAATCAGATCGTATTGAAATTCTTATAATTCGTCTTTGATAATGGCCATTCAAGGCGATCTGTCCATTCAAGAATAATCGATGGTGTGTTCGTATTCGTATTCGTAGCATTCTTTCTGCTCATCACTTAACACGTATAGATCGAAGTTGGTCCAGATTATTTTCTTAACTAGGACATTATGTAGAACGACGTGAAAGCTTCCTTCATTGATATTAATTTTCTTGGTTAACATCTGCAAGTTATTCGTCGATTAAGAGACATTTTGATTATTAACAGCCACACGTTCCGCATTTTCTTCAAGTGTTGGAGGCGAAAAGATATCCTCCTCTAGAATAGTCTTCCGCTGAATCACGCCCGTTTCTAAACCGAAAATAACACTCAAATATAAATCGTCGGTGCTTTGCCGACACGTGGAACTGCGAAAGGGCGGGGCTAACTAGTTAAAGTAGTTACATTGCCGCACTTGTATGTTGAAATCCCGGCTAGGTTTAGCGCTTCAATAAATGATAACATATATGTATTTAGTAAATGGTGATCGATACACGAAACACAAGGCGTCGTTGTTAAAATTGTATAATACAGATATAATAAGATTAGTATGAAATAAATGAATAATAAAAGAGCAGAGGTGTCCTTAAAGCGCTTTATTTAATAATAACAAATGATATTAAACACTACACTATAAATATAAAAACAAATAACAATTATAATACGCCACGTGCAGATTTAAGTTCCGGTTAAAGTTAATCTACACAAACACGTTAAATTCTAGTGAAAGCTCACCTCTGTCTGAGTTATTTAATGATTGATAAATAACGAAAGATAATAGAAAAGAATTAAAGTAAGTAAAGGGTACTTAACTTGTAATTGCTGTTGCTGGCGTCTCGTGGAGGGCACGAAAGCGTCGAGTGTTGGATGAACACGTGAGGTCGAAGAAACTGAAAAATCGAGAGCGTATCCGCGGAAACCGGCGTTTATATATGACCGTGCGGGGAGTGAATCTCTACGGAAACTGTGAACCAATGGGATGCTGCAGACAGAGTCAGAATTAATATGATTCGCGATACGCTCGCGGAGTCGCGGTATCGATGAAAATAAATATATTCGCGAGGTTCGTCATAGAAAGCGGGTTAGAATGATATCTCACAGTAGGTAATTCGAGGCGTGTATAACGAAGTTAGACTGGCCAGGTAACTACAATTATACTAATGGCAGGTGGACGTAAGTTTACCTGAAAAATGGGTCTAGATGACTTAGAATAACCCTATGTACTTTAAACTACAGGTGTCGTTTGAAATCTAGGTTAATAACGACTAATCTATGAAGTTGTTGAAAATGGCGGCAAAATGAAAGAAATAACTCTGGACAAACTATTAATTATCTCGCTTCAGCTATAAGTTAGACGTATGAGATTTTGATTGAAGTATGGGGTTAAATTATCCTAAAGAATCGTACCTCGCTTATAACTGAATATTAATTAGAAGGCGAGTAATCTCATAATGAATAAAAAACCACGCTAACTCATTAGGCTTCTAAAAAAGTTACATTTTCGCGCGTAAACTAAGAGGGTAGGTGGCTTTTCCTAGAATTACGGTTAACCGGTGCTTGTGTCAACCGAACTTTCTCTTTAGGAATGCGACGGGAAGGTTGTATACAGAGTTTCTGAAAAACATTGCGCGTACAAAAGAAAAAGCGATGTTTTAATGAAACTAATTTATTTAATATACGCGAAGTGTAACAGTATGTAGACTATGTTGAAAAGTAGTATTTAAGTGTCGCTTCCAAATGAATATAACATTTTTTTTTTCTATACTTTTTTTTTAATACCAAAGCGTAATCTAATTCCTGGATAGCCCTTGCATAATAGCAGATTGATCCATACGTTTTTAGGACTCCCATTCATTACCGGATTGGTCCGTGCGAGTGTGTCCGCCGACCGATCCTCTAATGAAAGGTAATGACAGAAATGTAGCAGATTGGTCGGGATCTGATCGGGGGTACGTTGGTATGACATACGAACCTACCACCCGACCGCGACCAATCCATGCTATATTTGTAATGTTGTGCCTGCCCAGACTTGTCCGGGGACTCCAGACAATAGTTCAATCGGTCTATCAGTAAGTGAGTGTAGAGATTGTATCTTCAATATGTCTTTTGAAGATAATAAATATTTTTGGTAGGAATTTATCCCTTTATATAAAGATAATACGTGTTTATGGGGCATCAAAAGAGATATATATGGCACATAAAGTTTCTGGAATGATTTTTCCAAGTAACCGTGAGAAAATTACGCAAGAAAACTTTAAATCCTTCTGTTGCCACAAACGTCAAGGTTGCTGAATTCATCAAATGTGCTGTAGTCCATTCTAAGATAATTTAGAATATCACATGGCTCGCATGATTGGATATATTTCAGTTCAATAAACGTAAATGTGTATATTGTTGCCTCTTTTGCAACCAATAACAACATTGTACCCACAGCCAAAGCGACTTTTGTCTTTCTTGAGAATACGGCAGACATTGGGAGAATCTAGGGCTCGTCGAACCTACTACCCGACCGCGACCAATCCGTGCTATATTTGTAATGTTGTGCCTGTCCAGACTTGTCCGGGGACTCCAGACAATAGTTCAATCGGTCTATCAGTAAGTGAGTGTAGAGATTGTATCTTCAATATGTCTTTTGAAGATAATAAATATTTTTGGTAGGAATTTATCCCTTTATATAAAGATAATACGTGTTTATGGGGCATCAAAAGAGATATATATGGCACATAAAGTTTCTGGAATGATTTTTCCAAGTAACCGTGAGAAAATTACGCAAGAAAACTTTAAATCCTTCTGTTGCCACAAACGTCAAGGTTGCTGAATTCATCAAATGTGCTGTAGTCCATTCTAAGATAATTTAGAATATCACATGGCTCGCATGATTGGATACATTTCAATAAACGTAAATGAGTATATTGTTGCCTCTTTTGCAACCAATAACAACATTGTACCCACAGCCAAGGCGACTTTTGTCTTTCTTGAGAATACGGCAGACATTGGGAGAATCTAGGGCTCGTCGCGGTCACTTTACAAATGAACTTTTTTGCAGTGTCTGTATCAGATTCGCGTAATATATGGGCAAATGTGGATTAGTCACAAGTCGAGTCTCAGTTGAGGCTCGGGTTCAGGCTCGGATAATAAGTGGCCCGCTTTAGCGTTTTCAGAATGACAGTATCTTAAATAACAAAAAAGTTGCAATACTTACCTCAAAGTTATTTTAATTTAATTAAGAATAAATATTGCATTAATTTTTAAAAAGCAAACGGAACGTCATGCGGAAAAGAAACGAACATTTCCAACACATCCTTCTGTTCGAGCTCAACAGAGGAATAAAGCATCGAAAAGTTTTTTACGGAGAAAACGTCGTAATTGGAGAAATATAGCATGGAAATAGCTTTCCCGATTTAAGGAGGATCGTTTTGATATATACGATTCACAACGTTCTGGAAGATCATAGGGCTTTGATGAAGATCGTTTGAATTCATTTAATTCATGATAATTCCCACCCAGCAACTCGATAATTGTCATCTCTAACGGCCCGTAACCAATTGACCATAACACGGCATTCGCCTTTTGTGAGGAAAGTTAAAAAACGTGGTTACCAGACGTTTTAAGAAAAACCAGCCAGAAGTGTGTCAGCATTTGTGTTTCTTCGCCAGCTCGTTATCGTTTAGCTTGTTGACAAGATCGACAGTTTTTGTCTCACGTTGTAACTGGTGATAAAAATGGTGCCTTCATGCATCAAGAACAGAAACGAATGGTTCTAACAAAAAGGCAATTCTCCCTGCAAAAGCTGATACAAGGCGTTGTCTACTACGAATTGCTCCATAGAACTGCTGAGATGTGCTGTTAGCAAACCCAATTCAAGAAAAAAGACCGGGTAGACACTATCAAGTTATTTTACAGCACGATAACCCTTACCCTTATGCTGCTAACATAAAATTGCAAGCTATTCAAGAACTTGGTTGGGAGGTCATCCCACATCGGCTTTATTCGTTTCATTTCATTCCGTCAGATTTTTATCTCTTTTGTCCTTTATCAAATAACCTTCGAGTAATCTCCTTTAACTCATTTGTGACCACTATTAGGAATATCAGGAAAAATTTGTAAAAAAAAGAAACAGGAGATGGAGGTATACCTTGCATTCTTAGACCTACACAAAACGTTCGATAGCATACCAAGAGATGGAGTCCATGGATGGGTCCAGGACAGAAAAGAGTGAACAATAAAATGATAAGAACAATGACTTTATGAGAATCACAGAAAGTATGTAATAAACAAAAACATAAAATCAGAAGAATTACAACGAAGAACGGACTAAGACAAGGAGGAGGATTAAATCCGGTTCTGTTTACAACATATATGGATGATATTCTAAAAATTTTCACAAGACGAAGCAAAAAGATGTCCGTTGAATACACGAACTTACAAGACATAAGGATATCCGAGGGACCATTTGTGTATAATGTGGTACTGGTGACAGATAATGTAGGGAAACTACAAAAAAATTTGAACGACTTGAATAAGGAATTAAAAAGGAAGAATCTGAAGATCAACAAAAGCAAGAGAACAGTAATGACGATAAGAGATGAAGATATAAATATGGAACTGGAGGGAGAAAAGATAATAGATGGGCAAGTACAGCTATTTAGGAGTTACTATAGATAAAACGAAAAAACAAGATAAAGAAATAGATACAAGAATGGAGAAGATAATTAAATTGTTTTTCGCAAATATTGATTAATTCTTGAAGAGGAGAGAAATTATAAGGCAGATAAAAATAAAGGTATTTAAAGCAGTGTACAGACCAGTATTAACATATGAATGCGAATCGTAAGTATTGACAGAAAGAATGAAGAGCAAAATACAAGCTACGGAAATTAAGTACCACAGGAAAGTAAAAGGGATAACAAAAAAAAAATTAATTAGAAACACACAAATTAGAGAAGAACTGCAGGTAAAGATAATACTGGGATTTATAGAGCAAAAGCTGTACTGGTGGGGACATCTGCAAAGAATGAAAGAAGACAGAAACGCTAGACAGATCTTGGAAACAGTCATACAAACAAGAAAGAAGAGAGGAAGACCTCCACAGACATGGAACGATACGATCAGGAACATATTAGAAAAGAGGAAAAAAAAATTCATCCCAACGACAATAACCTGTGCCTGGAATTCTTCTGGCGAAGAAATTACATATTCTTCTATTCGACGTTAAAATTATGTAGCCCATTAAAATGTCTAATCAAAGCATATCCACTTTAGTAGAACTTCACACAATGGACACTTTTTTGCCACTTCCTTGGTTTTCTTGTTGCAGTTTATATTGCTTCTTATTATAATGATTAAATTTGTAAATATTGTTAAAAATTTGTTTCACATGTCTAAAATTATACAAATTGGAAAATTGTTTTGGAATACAAATGTTGTTACTATTCATATTATTATAATATTATAGAACGTCAGAGACGCATGCGAATATGTGCAGGATAATTTGAGAAGTGTTGGACCGCAGACGGTTGTGTATCAAATACAGTCTGACACTAGCAACAAGAGACAACAATATTACATTAAACATCAGAAGACACTGTCTCATCTTATTAGCATTAATAAGAGTAACACAATAAGAGACCCGTCAGTATCATATTAAAAATCATACAACACCAGTCAGAATTAACAGTAAAGAATTTAAGTTTTAAGTTCAACATTAAGTGATTTATTTGTGAAATTACTTTAATAAATTAGGTTTAAGTGTTTTTTGTGAAATAAATAAAATATTCAGAAAACACACACGTTTCGACATAACTGTCATCAACCAAAATAAATAACCTTATGGAAGTTACACCCCTTGAGCTGTGGATTAAACACAAATTTATACAATGGGTTTCCAAAGAATCTAATAAGCTTTATTCAAAGCCCTTATATAAATATTATTGTTCGAAACGTCTATTTTCTAATAAATGGTTAGTAAATATGGAGTTTTAGTTTTTATACGCTGATTATTATTTGACAAAAAACTTTCTGTTAGTTTTATTACAGTTACTTTTAATGATGAGAGAAGATATAGAAAATCTATTAATTAAAATTAATTAATTATATGTGAAAATTTTAATTAACATAAAAATAATTAGATGAATATGATAAGCATCCTCTCAGATGCTAATTAAACGTACATTAATAATTACAGTAATTATTTAAAGGTTATCGTGACATACGCAGATGACATCTTGTTATTGACCAAGAATAAGAAAGAGCTACAGTGCATGACGCAGTCGTTTATTCGAGCGGCTAACGGAATGGCTCTTCAGATGAATGGGAAAAGAAATTACATGCAGTTTAAAGATGGCCCGAAGAGCGTGTTAAAAGAAAACTCAAAATACATTTCAGTTGCAATAGTGAGGAAATCTTGACCTTTAAAGAAGTAAAAAGCTGCATGTATTTGGAGGATGTTAAGTGTTGTTAGATAATCATTATAATGACATCACAGAAATTTAAGATTAGCAAAAATAGTAATAGATGTGTAGGAAGATTGAATAATATACTTAGGTCGAAAGAAATGTCAAAGAAAACGAAAGTAAGTTATGCCAGATGGGTCCCACGACAATTAACGGATGTCATGAAAGAACAAAGAAAAATCATTTGTCAAGAACTTCCTAACTACTATTGACGTGAAGGAGATGACCTTCACATTAATATTACCAAGGAGGTGAACCTTGGGTTCATCATTACGACCCAGAAAACAAGTAGCAGTTAATAGAATATTGTCGTCCAGATTCTCTACGTGTACGAAAATCCAAAAGAATTTCATCAGCGCAGAAAGTTATGCTCACGATTTCATGAGATGCAAAGGGAATCATTCATTCTGAATGTCTCCCAAAGAGATCAACGATTAATTCAATAAGATATTGCAAAACTTTACGATCATTAAAGAATCGCGCATCCGTACAGTAAGGCAGGAAAGAACAAATTTTTTCATGCAACACGACAACGCCAAACGACATTGCAGCAATGAAACGATGAAGACAGTGACGAGCCTGAAATTCATTGTCGTTTAGCACCCTAGATACAATTCTGATTTGGTACCTTTAGATTTCTGGTTGTTCCCAAAGTTGAATTAGGTATTGGATGGTCAACATTTTTCATCAAACACTGGGCTGCTGTACGCAAGTGCTCCAACCCTGTCCCTTCATGTTAGTGAGGCGGGTGTTTGGCGGGGGTCCTAATCATCTCTCAATTAAAGTAAGTTCCCAAATGGTGGCCTTCGACTTCAATGGACTTATTGATTAATGGTCGCTGGATCTGTAGAACTGGTTCAGTAAATTGGTCTGCTAGATCATCATATTTGACATCGCCAGATTTTTTTTATTGAGTTATCTTAAATGCAAAATATACAATCAAGTACCAACAAAACGTAAAATATGATTGAGCGTATCAGAAATGCTTGTTCCGAAATTCAAGAAGATACACTTCTCAGTTGACTACACTTATTGGAAATGCGGATCAATAAGTGTATTGAAGTCGAAGGCCATCATTTTGAGTGCTTACTTTAACTGAAAGATGATGAGGCGAGGGGAACTCTAGCACTCTGATAAGTGAGAGGTGAAGGGACTTATATACATAAATAAAGTACCCTCATACGTGAGAGGCGAGGAGACCCAGGTTAATCAAGCACTCCATTTGTACTACGTACATATCGTTGGTGTTGGGTTACGCTAAAAGTAATTTATTCATTAGCAATTTTACATTTCTACAAGTGACATTTTCCCAGTTATTCGAAATTTGGAAAATGAATAAAATTTGTATAAGACTAATTTGGATTATTTATAAAGAAAACGTATTTTTTATTGCACGCATATTGCAGAATCGTATGTTTAGGTTCCCAGTGCGAGACATTGAAAAAAAAATGAATTTCATCTATTACAAAACCATCTATCATGAATTTAAAAAAATGTTTCAGACAAATCCTACGTACTTTTTCCTGTAGAATTTGAATCTGTAATAAAATATACGGGTTCCTATTTAAGATTTTAAAGTTACTCCCGCCCCATCTACATGGAGGGAGAGCAGAGGGACGAATTCTAGCACTAATGTATTTCCTCCATTGATTTATTAAATTTTAAATCTGGTCATAAAATAATAGTAGCTTTTACTTTCAGCAGGATAGTGCATCACATAATGCAATCTCCACCACTTTCTAAATCATCGAATTGGAACAAATTGACAAATTAGATAGCTTTTCAGATCATTAATCTTAACATTATTAAATTTTTTCGTTTGACCTTTGCTAAAGCGAAGAGATAACGATATTAAGGGAGATAATACAGTTATTATAGGAGATAATGACAAATCCTAATGAAAAATACTTTTCTTATTTCGAATTTATTTCTAATATCTGTTGAATGCATAATTTTGATATAAGTAATTCACTTATTTCATAAATGCCCCGAAGAAGTCCCGAAGGGAAAATATAACTATTTTGGTGGATGAATTGTCACAAATAAAACTTTATATGAACTTGTTCCCTATTTTTCAGCTTAATTTGGTATCCAAAATCTTGTATTTGCCTGTAGTTAATACTTTTAAATAACTGTTTTGGACATTCGAAAAACATAACATAGTGAACATATTAAATATTTATTTTTTATGTTCTACAAGTTTAACTAATTTGAGTATTTTTCACTTACATTAAAATTTGTTTTATTCATAGATGTAGAACGATTCAAATTTGAGTTCGTAAACATTTCGTTACTACCCTATAGGTAGCGGCACCATTACCAGAATGATGAAACACCTGCTTTGTACCCTCGACGTCAACAGCCAAGACGCAACTCCCTCTCCATCCATCCACGAAGGGATCGCCTCTGGCACATCCTATCTAGCTAACACTAAGTAGGACTAGTACATTTGACATACTAGGGATGCTTTTTATATTTCGATAATAGGCAATCCTGGTGATGCCATCTGACAATCGATGTCTCTATCATAAAATTCGACATTTTGACAGAATACTCATTCAGAACATTTTGACATGCAGATGCTATTTATGTTGTTTACAGTGATTTAAAAAATTCATCTCGGTCTAAAAATAGATTTGAACATCCTCTTGAACAATTCCGTGCGACTATTTTTTACTACTTTCGATAGGGATTATCAAAACAACAGTACATCGAAGAACTTAATTCGAGTTTTGGCGATGAATCTCCATAAAAAACTAGCGCATATCGGTGGCATACTGAATTCAATTGTGCCCTGCTTCACTCGCTGACGAATTTCGTGAAGGTCGTCCAAAATCGGTTGTTGTTCTGAAAAACGTTGCTGCTTTGACAATCGCCCAAAGAAAGGCTCGTATTGATTGATCGAAAGAAATGCTAAAAAAATATGATCGGAGTGCTTCAAACCATGTCTATGACATCATAACAGGTGACGAATCATAGATCTATGCGTATGAGCCCGAAAGTAAAAAGCAGTCGACTGTATGAGTCTTCCAAGATGAGCTAAATCCAAAAAAAGTTCGCACCTTTTGTTGGTTTTAACTCATCTTGGAAGACTCATACAGTCGACTGCTTTTTACTTCGAAGCAAATGGTTCCTTAGTTCTTGGGAAAAACCGGACATGTGGAAACTGTACCATTAATGCAACGTCGGACGGTCAATTCTAAATGGTACACAAGTATTTGCTTTCCAGAAATATTCGTGAAAATAAGGGAAACCGACCCCCAAAGGCTGATCATTTCCACCAGGATAATGTGAGCTCTCACACATCGGCTCAAACAAGAGATTTTTTAACGACTGAAAAAGTGCAATGATGAATCATCCGCCGTACTACCCTGATTTAACACCCGACGACTCCTTACTATTCCCGCAAATCAAAAATAAATTACGAGGTCAACGTTTTTCGACACCTGAAGAAGCGGTTGATGCTCTTAAAGTGCATGTCTTGCAGGTACCTCAATCGGAGTGGCAAAAGAATTTCGAAAATCGATGCAGACATGTATGATAATTAATTTTAGTTTCTGTTTTCTATGTCTGAAATATAAAATGCATCTTCTATACATATTAAAAGAGTCACAGTTCAGTGATTAGCACCTCTGGTGCATCCTCTCCTTGGAACACCAGTAGGACTAGCACATTTTGCATATAAATTAGAAGGGCCACACTCGAGTGACTGGCACCTCTCGCGCATCCTTACTCTGGAAAACCAGCTGGACTAACTCATCTGACTATTTTCTGAGACCAAGACATCAATGGTTGAATTCTATGCGAAGTTATTGTAAATCTTTTACTGCCTTTTAATATCATTTCGTTATAAATAAAGCGGTGATACCGTTGAATGTTGTTTTGCCTCTATATAAATGATAAGGAAAAATCTAAAAAATATTGTACAAAATTACAAATAACTTTACTCTCAATTTGCGACGAATATTCAAATAAAAATTAATTTTAAGTTTTTTCTTGTGAAAAAATGTGATCAAATTGATGTTTTTGTGATAACAACTCGTTATTAACGAAAAAACAGGAGATACAATTCTGTTAGAATTTACTTAATCTTTCTTGGTGAATTTTATTTTATTAATTACTTCAGTAAAATTATATTAATGGAACAATAATTTAGTCCTATTGTAAAAAGTTGATTCGTTGTCTTTAAAATGCACTTCTTGTGATAATTGCATGTGTATACAGATATTTTAAAATAAAATAATTTGCAGTATCATCAACAATGTTTACTATTTAAGCTTCGCTGACCAAGCACGCAAAAACATGACCTTGAATCGGGTATGTACACAGATACATGTGTATGTAACTCATTAAAATCCTCAAATATTTAATTAAATTAATTAATTTAATTAAATAACAATTTTTCCAAAATCTTCATGTAACAAAAGTGTTTTTATACTTGCAATAATAGTGAAAAGCACGTGCTAGTAAAAACTACATTTTCTTCGAGGATGGATATTGAGGAATGGTAAAGAAAATGTAGTTTTTACATTTTCATCATTCTGTGAATTAAGTTGACGATATCATGTTTTTCTTTGAAATCTTATTGATTTGGAATGAATAGTGATTAAACAACTTAACCAAATTAAACAATAGGTAATTTGTAACTTATTGAACACCCAACGTTCCTGATACTCCAACACACTTCCAAAATTCTATATTCTGACTCAGACCCTATATCCAGAGCCAGAAATCCAGTCCATCCATTAGAAAACACTGCCGTATCAAATCTTATTCAAACAGTCCGCCTTGCTAGCCTATTTACACCTACATTAGCAAGGTATTGCAGACGTTCCTACAGGATAACTTAAAAATGCCATTTTACATTAAATCTACACTAAAACTAAATTACTAACATCATTTACCTTATTTTACCCTTCAGCATTGTATTTGCTTATAACGGGTGGGCAAATTTGAGGTTAGGAATTAATTTGGCTGTCAAATGATGAAATTTCAAGAATTGTGCTGTCATCCTTTGACATTTATTTTGTAAAAAGTTGGGAAATTTTAACCATGGAACGCTACACTCTTGAACAAAGAATTTTAATTGTGAAAATTTACTATCAAAATGGTGAAAATTTTACTGTATTACTTCGTAAAATTCGAGCAGCTTTTCCTCGTAATCAGGCTCCTTCTGAGACCGCTGTGCGTAATTTAATCGCTAAATTCGAGGCTCCCGGTACTGTTGCTGACAATAGACCAAAACAATACGCTCGTAGTGGCCGTAGTGATGCAAACATAGCCGCTGTACAGCAAAGTGTTGAGAATGAGCCTGGAACATCAACTCGTCAACGTTCGCAACAATTGGGCATCACCAGAGGCACTTTGCGCAACATTTTGCATAAAGATCTTCATCTTCACGTTTATAAAGTTCAACTCGTTTAAGAATTAAAGCCGGCCGACCATTGTTTGCGTCGAACATTTGTGAATTGGCTGTTTGAAAAACTGAACGAAAACAACGCATTTTTCAACAAAATCATCTTTAGTGATGAGGCCCATTTTCAATTAGGCGGTTATGTAAACAAACAAAATTGTCGCATATGGGGCTCACAAAATCCACAAACAGTCCTCGATAAACCATTACATCCAAAGAAAGTAACCGTATGGTGCGGTTTGTGGTCAGGCGGCATCATTCGCACGTATTTTTTCGAGAATGAGCAAGGAAACGCCGTCACCGTGAATTCTCTGCGCTATCAAACCATGATAGCCGATTTTCTTGTGGCCACAATTGGCTAATGTTGACATCAATGACCTTTGGTTTCAGCAAGACGGCGCCACAAGCCACACAGCCGGCCAAACAATTCAGTTATTGCATGAGAAATTTCCCGGTCGCGTAATTTTTCGATTTGGCGATGTCAATTGGCCGCCTCGTTCTTGTGATTTAACGCCGCTTGATTATTTTCTCTGGGGCCATTTGAAAGACAGGGTTTACGTAAACAAACCACAAACAACTGATGCTCTGAAAGATGAAATTCGGTTCTGCATTGTCGAGATAAGCGAAGCTTTGTTGCAAAATGTGGTTCAAAATTTTGTGAAAAGAGCGGACGTCTGCCGACGTCCTAGAGGTGGACATTTGCCTGACATCATATTCCATTATTAATTCCCATATTTCTACTTTCCATTGGTATCAATAAAACTGAATTTGTCAAAAAAAGTGTTTTTAAGCCAATTTACTTCCTAACCTCAAATTTGCCCACCCTTTATATTAATCTTAAAATAGTATATTAAAAAACAAGTTTCATAAGGCACCATTTTGCCGCATGAGATCAGTTTAGAAAACGAGCCGCGATCGCGGCGAGTTTTCTAAAGAGCGAGTGCGGCAAAAGGCCTTATGAAACGAGTTTTTTATACTATTTTTTCTATTTTGCGTTTTTTTACATTAATAAATTGCTTAAATTGGAATTATTTAATTTGAAAGTTCAGAGTTTAATTTTTATATAAAGCATGCAGTTGGTTACATTGATACTTGACATTTTCAAATTTAAATCTTGCTATTCGCGAAGTATATTATATTACATATTATTTACTAATTTTCGTTAACATTACTTGATACTTCATTTAAAAATATAAACATGAGTGACATAGAAACATATATATGTTGTTGTCAATTGTATACAACATACGTTGTTTGTGTAAAATACGGACATATATCATATCTGTCAAATGTACATAAATTCTTAAAATCAAATGACAGCAATGATATTTATTTCTGTATTCGAACAACGCCAACATTGAAAAATGAAAAAACGTATCGAAATGAAGCTCATTTCGATAATGTTTTGGGTTTCATAATGAGTTCATTTCGAACGCAAAATAGAAAAACTTATTAAACGAACATTTACTTAAAAGATCATAGATATCTGATCAATTTAGGTTATCATGATATAGGCAATTATTTTAACACAGATATAACTCTAGTGGCCTAAACAGAGAAATTTTAAGTAATTGTAATCGATTGTTAGATTTTGTGGAAATATATGGTTGATTTTCATAAAAAGCTCGATTTTTCTTACAAACATCACGTATATATAACATTTTATTGTCTACCGAGAATCTACTTTGAGCCCTGTAAACAAGAAGTGCATGCTCTAAAGATTTTTTAAACTTATATGATATATAAAAGATATACCTTTTTGGAAATAGTCCTCCCCATCAATGAAGATCCAAATAGCGTAAATTATAAGTCGGATACGAATGGACTAAGTGTAATCTATTGTAATATACTCGGTGTTGGCGGTTAGTTTACCTGCTTTTTTGTTAACTAATCTTCGTATTGTATAATGAATAATTTATTTTTGGTTTCAATATTTTTATGACATCACTTGTTTGCTTGTATTTTATATTTTTATTTTTATATTTTAATCGATTTTAACATATTTAGTTACGTCATTGCCAATTTTTAACTCAGTATTCGTAAGTATTTTATTATTGTTATAAGCATTGGTATATTTGTGGTCTTGTTAATCTTGTAGCATCTCCTGAAGAAGCGACCAATGGTTGCGAAATATAGAAAGTGAAATAAATGTGTTTTTAGTTGGAACGTTTCTTTTTACAGGTTGTGCTATAAATACTAAAGAAAATTTACTGTTTACATCAGGTTTAAAAACCTGGAAACACTATTTAGGAGAAATTAAAATTGATTTACATTTCGATTTGCAAGTATCCATATTTGCTATCGTGCAAAGCAGTTAAGTAAGCAGCATTTTTATAATGCCTATTTTTATATATATATATATATATATATATATATATATATATATATAAACGCCAGCTATTAAAGAACATATTACCTAAGTTATCGTTAGCGATACATAAAAATTATAAATAATAGAAGGATATAGACATTCAACTAAGAAAATAAAGTAATGTACCCGAAATAATTACAGTTGTAATTATTTTAATGGGACTAATGAGAATTACAATAATTTCGAAATATTGCTTAACATGAATGTCTCATTTTGGTGGATTATCTTTTCTCAACAATATTGTGTTATGTTTTTAAATCGTACATCATAACGGTATTATGACTAAATCGTCCAGTTAATAAGTAATTGTTTCTGATTCATACTCTTATACATAAAGTTTCTCTAGAGTTTTAATTATTAAAAAAGATTTTGGTTAACTTACATCTATGAATGAGAAGAACAATATCTATGTAAATTCTCTTCGATATGGTCAGTTGCTATTCATAGATGTAAGAAAACCCTTTTAGCAAAATGTGATTTTAGGACAGAAAGATATGTAACCAATATTACGCTGCAGATTGGTTGGTGATAGTCGCCTTGATTTCTATTTTACTGCTATTTTATTTTACTGTTTCTTTGGGCATTTCTGTCTTATCGACTGTTTTTTTTAAATTATTCCATAAATAATAATAAAATAGTAATAATATATTTTCCATATAATTTTGTAGTTTATTTGGGTGCCAATAATTAAAAAAAAAATGAAGATCGAAACTTCTAAAGGAACTCAAGGGGAGAATGATAATTCAACAATCAAATTGTCAAAAAGGAAGCAGAAATTAAGTTTCCATTTTATAAGGAAGCAATGAGATATCCTGTTTGCATTTAGACAACTCAAATTGCTGGCCTGTACCACCTGAGGCCTCACGTTGAGTAAAGTAGTTGAAAACAAGGCTTACCATTTGATCCGATAGATGGAGGTAGGGTTTAGTTTGCTATTTGTGTTGTCCAAAATATGTTTCATTATCATACCTGCGGTGGCAACCAATGCTAGTGAAATATTCGCAATTATCGTAACTCTAGTCGAGTTTAGAATGAATTGCATTTCCTCTTAAGACATTTTATTTTACGATATTTACCTACCAATACATATACACATAGAGACTGTCTGAAGAACCTCATCGTCCTATGTAGCTGAAATTGAAAAGGTTGCCATAAATAAATGAACACCCTAAACACATTGACACAGACATGTTAAAAACATATCTGTATACGCATACATGTATATACACAACGCACATATAAGCATTAGTAACTTATACGTACAAACACCAGTTTCGATCTCCTCTTGCATCTCGGTAGAGTAGGTGGAGAAGTATACAAATTCTCATCCGCTGCCCCTAAGTATAACAGAATCTTGTTCGCTAAATGTCAAGAAATAAATCTCGAAACATGTGAAGGCTGATGACATAGCTCGGGAAATTTACAAAGTTACCGATTTCCGGGAAAATTTTGCCTACTGCAATAAGCGTCGCAAGGGTTTAACGATATAATTTTAAACTATCTTAATTAACATTCTGAACTTACTGTAGGTAAATGAGAATTAATGGCTTAAATCTTATTTTTACATGCAAATGTCGCATTAATTATTACAATTTGACGAACTAAGTTTGTACGAGTATGTAGAACGCAACACGCCGCGACGTCGAACTTCCTGATTGTTAGAATAACTAAAAATTCATGAAAAGTCACGTCTATGCCTGGAACGTACAGATGCATTTCAGTTTTATTGGAGCTTGTCAATATACGGTGGTATCCTGGATACAGATATGACTTTTCACTTCTACACTTGGTGTATATATAGTTAACATTCCGAATTTATACCAGGTTTTTCTTTTGTAATTATACATAGGTATAATGCGTTGACTAATTTTCATTTACCCTTACACATAGGCGTAACTGTATGGTGGTGACATAGCAGGCAACCAGTTATACACAAGTAACATTTTTTAAATTGTCAAATATTTCTAATTTTTCATCCATACTTAAATCTTAAATTAAATACATTTGATTGAAAAATACAGCATTTATAAGTATACACCAACAGGCGTATACCTTGTACGAAGACAATTTTAAATATTTTTAACAATGGTTGTTTTCTAAATTCCCACAAGCAAAAATAAATTAAAACTAACACATGAAGCGGTAGAAGAACGATCTGTAGGATCGCTTTTAGTTACAGCCAGGTCATTTTGGAGCACCGTACAGTTCGGTGTTCAAAACGCTGAAAGAATGAAAATCATCAAGAGCTTTTCGAGGAAAATAAAAGTAAAACGAACTGATTTTTGTGATATAATGTTTAATTTGTTAAATGAAAACGAAATTCTAAATAAAATAATTTTTATTGATAAAGCAAACAGTTCCATAATAGATTTAAAGAGTTTCATGTATACATTCTGTACGGCAATCTAAATAATATCCATTTGAATGTTAAAACATGCATATCTTTAATAGTTATTAAGCATAGTAAGATCAAACCCATTGAGTCATTTCTTTAGCTAATAGGAAAAGGTTGGATGTAATTTTACCTAATAAAATGAATACCTAGGTTACTTATCAATATTTTTAAAATTTTTATTTAGGAACATTATCATATTAATATTTTTCGGTTTTAGTCTTGCACACCTTTGTTCTATTATTAAATGAGCTGTACTATATACAATAATTTTCTGCTGTACTCGCTGCAATACAGAAGTATTTCCTAGCACATTGTTTTAAGACTTTCAGCTCCATTCCTGTTACCTAAAAGAAAATCCAAATAAAAAATGCAATTACCATTTTTTTTAAACTTACCTTCCAAAATAAAACAGGATCTACGTCCTGATTTGAATTTAGCTTTTCGAGGTATTGTCTTTTAGTTATTATTACATCGGCTGCAATTGATTTTACTTTCTTTTATTCTTTCTTGCAAAAATCCAAATAATGAAAGTAATTTTTGATGTGGACTAATATCTGTTTCGATTACAGGCATTTGTTCTTTATTTTCAGGATTTATTTTCCTCATAATATTAAACATTTCTTTTTCTAGAAAAGAAGTTGCCCCGTTAGCATTTTCGAACACCTTCCCTGTCTCAAACAGTTGCTACTCCAGTAACTGATCTTCCTTCATGTGAAAATAGCCTTGCTTTAACAGTTTCCAAAAGTTTGTTGCATAGTGTCTTCCCTTCCTCAATCTTTAATTCCAGTAGTGATGCCGTCAGATAATTGTACAGTCCAAAAGTTAATTATTAAAGAAATAGTAACATATTTTTTACCTACAAGAATTTCTCACTATTACTTTTTAAGATAAATTTCTCCATTTTATAAAACCACTTGCCACTTATTCGTAAGATACCACGAGGTGTTATTTGTTTTTATCGTGTTACTGAAATGCGCCCAATACCTGAGTTACGTTCGGTAATTCGTTAGAAGTAATGTGAGGATGTTCTACAAATTCATAAAATGGTAAAATCTATTTGTACTTTTTTGTTATATTTTCTACCTTTCTTTAATACACTAACTTTACTATCTTACATATATTTCAACCTTAAAGAAATACTATCCATCTTCTTTGAATTTGTTAGAAATTTTTAAAATTGTATTCGCACAAGGTATACCGCCTGTTGGGATAATTAACTGTTTTAAATAAATTATGTATTTTTCAATAAAATGTATTTAATTTAAGATTTAAGTATGAATGAAAAATCAGAAATATCTGACAATTTAAAAAATGTTACTGGTGTATAACTGGTTGCCTACTATGCCACTACCATACATTTATGCCTATGTTTAAGGGTAAATGAAAATTAGTCAATGCATTATACCTATGTGTAATGATAAAACAAAAACCCAGCATATATTGAACTCATTCACTAATAAAATCAAGATAGAAATGAAAACAAACTAATGAATAGTGTAATAAAGCTTCGTAAACATAAAAGATGTAACTTCTAAAATATGGATGAAGTTTTCAATTTAAATATTGCAATAAAATTCTGTTAATACACTGGTTTTAACCATATTGTCAGAGTTTAAATATTATACTTAAAATTCTACATATACCCTGCACTTAGTTACGTTACGTATCCCATCATCCGGGGGACAGGAAAGCCTGGTAAGAGAATATAACAAAATAATATAGAATCCCCACCACACACTGGCTTGCCCGATGCCGGCCTGTCGAGACTGAAGTCTAGATCTCGTCCACTACTGCTAGCAAGGGAAGCCTTGAAACCCACTCAAGCGGCCCATATCATTGATTCTATCGTGTCCTTACCAGGAATGGAGCTGCCTCACCATGAGTAGAAGATACTCAATAGAATAAGAACGTCCCACGGAATTTGTCGTGACATCTGAGACACCAACTTGCGAATGCGGAGAACCCCACCTGACTATTCACCAGTTGAGTGCCCTCTTACAGCATATGGATGAGTGACTTCTTTGAAGCTACTGACTCCGCGTTGGACATGATAAATGGCCTTGATTTTAAAATTTAACTTATCAGTACACACATTCTTAGAAAATGTCGAATTTAGGTATGTTTCGGAAACGGCGTATTTCGAAGAAACTAGAAAACGTAATAGCGAGTATTCCGGATTTAGAATACAGAGGTGATAGAATTAAATGTGTAAGGTGCGACGACTATTTGACGTGTACCAGCAGGTGTGAACGCCACCTAAAAAGTATAAAACACTGTTCTGCAATCCGTGGAAAACGATAGAGCGAACAATTAACATTTGATATAGGTGTTTGTTTTATTATATCTAATCTACCGTTCACTTTGCTAGACCAAAAAGCATTTGTCTCCTTTTGGAGAAAGTATTCGGCTTATACATTACCAAGTCGTACATCGTTAAGAAACGTTATGCCATCTGCTCGTGACTATGTTGAAAGAAGAATTAAAGCAGAAGTGAAAGATAAAAAATTGTTATGTGTGGACGAAACAACCTATCGGCAAAAAAAATCTGTGGTGAATGTGATTGTACATACAATGGAAGAATTTGAACAGTCATCCTCTAGCTGACTTGCTTTCAGAGAGTTGCAAAATGTACTAGCGATGAGATTTTAAAAGCATTGAACAAATTTCAAATATTAACAAACTTTTAATGTTTGTGAGCGACGGTGCCGCTAACATGCTCTCCTTAGGCCGATCTCTTAAAGAAGAGAGTGGCAATCTGTTACAGGTAATATGTAAAATCCATGCTTTAAACCATGTGGCTAGAGAATATAATCATTCCGAATCCCGGGATCCCGGCCGGGTTTTGATCCCGTAAATCCCGGGACTGTACTTGGCATTCCGTAATCCGTTGCGCCTTGACAATGCCCATACCTTATATATATAGATATAGATATAGAGAATTATAGATTATATTATCGGCACTTATTACATAAAGACAAAAAGGCAACCTTAGGTACGTCGTACGATAAAAGAACTTCACTGGTACATCCCAAATAATATGTAACTTAGAAGGGACTTTCCCGCCCGGCATACTTCAATACAATACATCTAAAGTACTTCACCACCGGGCCAACAGGGAAATCACTCGATCACCTCATATGATATATCATAATATTGTTGCGAGGGATTTCCCGTCGGGGATTCCCGTGTACGAAAGTATAAATACGCTTAGTAGGATTTACTTTTTTCATTTATTATTCTACCAGCGACAAGGTTAAGCAGGCTACGTCATTTAAATTTAAAAGTCAATTATCTGAAAAAGTTATTTTAAATGGCGGGAGACTTTGTTCAACATAAAAAAACAGTGATACGTCGTCAGCGTGGAGTTATTTTTTAGTTGCGAAAGACGGGAGTAGTGCTAAATGTAAGCGATGCCATGCCATTCTCAAGACTTTTGGGTGGATCGACTAAGGGATTACATACACATTTGTCATCAAAACATAACATTTAGTTGACGTTAATCGTTTAACAGCTAGCTGAAAATCTGAACACAGCACCGCCGCCAGCTAAACGAAAGTTAGAAGATTATTTTACTAAAAGTGCCGACGACAGCCTGGATGATGTTGTGGTAAGAATGATTGTATTAGATAGATTTCCATTCAGTGTATTCATTAACTTCGGACGATTTGAGAAAATTGCTCTTAGCGAAATACACGGATTTACCAAAATCAGCCGTCACAATTCAAAAGCTTGTTATGAGTTACAGTGAAAAAATCAGAAAGCAAGTAACTGCAGAATTAAAACATTTGAAAGGTGCAGGTGAAAGATTCAGTTTGGAGCTAAGGACTCGTTCCTATTCATGGAAGTATGATGGCTGAAAATTATACTCGTATATTGAAAGAGCGTCTAAGTAAATTTGATATTTCCCTGGAATCTGATATAGTGACTACTGTAACCGATGGACCGAACGTTGTAATGAAGGTAGGACAGCTTGTTTGCACTGAACAACAACAGTGTCTCGCACATGGTATCAATTTGGCCGTCTGTGATGTGCTTTATAAAATAAAGAATTATTTTCAAGACAGGCAAGACGGCCCTACCCCAGCTTCAGATGATACTATAAATGAACCAGCTGTGACTGCTGATTATATGTACGATAGCGATGATGATGACAATTTAGAAGACTTAGACTGTCCGGAATCAGGTTTAATCTTAATGTCACAAAATGAACTTGCGCGAGAACACACCAGAGTTAACGAAAGATGAAAACATTAATGAGCTGATGAAGAAAATCCGCAAAGTTGTTGTGTATTTCAAAAGATCACCATTGAAAAATGAAACAGTACTTCAAAGATATGTGAAGATTGAAATTAAAAATAGCTGTCACTTCTTTTGGACTGTAAAACCAGGTGGAATAGTCTTTTAACCATGCTGGAACCATTTTCTCTTTTAAAAACCTGCATTCAAAAAGCTCAGATAGATATCAATCATCCAATCCGTTTAGAAGATGCTGATTTTGACTTGGTAAATAAAATTGTTGATGTGCTGACCCCAATTAAATTAACAGTAGAAGCAATCTGTCAACGAGATACAAATTTATGCACAGCTGATGCCGCTTTGAAATTTCTTATAAAACAATTGTCTAGCAAAAACTCAGCACTCGCCAATAAAATGAAAACATCCTTAGTGGAACGTATAAAGCAACGACGAAATGATGATTTAACAGTTATTATCGTATTTGGAATGGCATGACTTATTTCCAGTTCCTACACAGGCTTTAGTGAGGGCGCAAATAAAGAGTATTGTTAAAAGACTAAATAGTCGAGACGACACGGAAGAGGAAGAAAGGTCAGGATCACAAACGGGTGATGAGCCGCTAAAGGATAAGTTACAGCTGGAAATTAATAAGAGCATGGAATCCCCAGATCCTGAAGTACAAAATAAATCGGGGTTGGTAAATAGTATTAGACGCGAAATGAGCCTGTTCGAAAATGGAGGAGTTCGTGGATATCATTTAGAATTAGCATATAAATATCTATTGTCTATTCCTCCAACCAGAGTAGAACCTGAGCCAGCGTTTTTAGCTGCTGCTTATGTTGGCAATAAACTACGGAGCAGGCTTGGAAGTCAAACATTGGATGCTTTAAATGGTTTATTGTCTTTTTCGTTCCTTATTTTAGTATATTGTGTATTGTGTTGTGCAACAATATTAATAGATAATTTTTAAGAAATTGCTTTAGGTTTTTTTCATTTGAGGCCAATTAGAAAAAAAATCCCGTAATCCCGGGATTGAAAAATATGCTCGGGATTGTATTCTCTACTTGTGGCGCAATTGATATCTAAATGTTATCCACGAGTAAATGCGTTAATAGCTCATAAGAAGACAGTGTTTCTAAAGCCCCCAAAACGTATAAAAAAATTTCATGAATTATGTCCCAGAGTGCCTGAACCACCACAGCCGATTACTACACGTTGGGGAACATGGTTAGAGGCTGCGTTTTAATACTGCGAACATTTTGATTATGCAGTAAGAAGGTAGTCCTATAATTGGATCCGAGACACGCTGAAGCTATCAAGAAAAGCCAGAAGATGTTTCAAGATAGTCAGGTAAGAAGTGATTCAGAAACTACTCGTATGAACTGCTATGGACTAGCGGAAGGAATTTAAAAATTGTATTCAAATTGTGGATGATGTTCACACACACCTATGTGCGGCGGAAGGCGAAAAAAATGAGTGTGCAATACGACCATTTGAAGGTGTTATTGACAAGGATTCAGATTTTCTCATACTAAGACAAATTTGTGAAAGTGCATCGAAAGATCCATTAAGTTGTCACAAGGATTACTTTAAATTTGCAAATATAACATGACTCGATGGGGAACGGTTGTTTTCATTATTGAAACATATTTAATGATTCAAATATTTAATAAATGCCACCCAGTTTGTGATTTCATGGAAGCTTTTTAAAACAGTAAGTGTTTCAGCACGATATATAATATATTTTTATTTTATGTGTAAACATTTATGCGTCTGCATCGCCTATGCTCACTTATGAAAGTCACGAACATCAATGATGTGAGTACGTAAACATTACTGAACGCTCGCCTTGATACGGCCGCTAGGCCCCTAGAAGTTGTTTTTTGCACTGCACTGAAACTTGCTCCTCTTTGCCGATTCTATTTGTTACAATATTTGTGTCATAATGTGTTTTTACAATACTTGATGGATTACACAGGCCTGCATAAAATTTGTGATGACGTGATTTTTGTTTGTTAAGCTCAGTTTTTATATAGCAATATCTAACTTAAATACAGTTGGTCTCTACCACTCACAGATTTTTTTTTGCACAGGAGAAAAAAAAATATGTATATAAAAAAACTTATAATAGGCGTTTTAATACATTTTAAAATGAATGTACTACTTCAAATTCTAGGTATTAACCCAAAAATGATTTTCTGTTGTGGTTTTAAGGAAATTTGTTAAATAGGCTCTCATTACCTGAAGTAAATCTTTTATTGCATGTATTAATTTTGGACAAGATTTCCCGGAATTTTTACCTGCTAAATCCTATTTATTATGCTTTCACTTTATTAGTACTGCGAAGAAGGATTTCAAGTTTATCACTCCAAACAAAATGTATATTTTAATGTCATTTACTTCGTTATAGCTCTGAGTGTCGATCAGTAAACAAGTAAAATTAATTTGTCTTTAGTGTTGGACGTGGTATTTGATAAATAAACATTGCTTAAAAATATGTCTAGCCGGTGTTGCAAAAACAAACCAGATGATTTTTGTTATATTTGTGGATATTTCGTCTTGAAAAAGTTTAAGAGACCAATTGGTAAATTTGTGAAAAATGAATATTATGCTTATTTCAAAATCAAATTAGGAGATCAAGATAAAGATTGGGCACCGCACGTTGTTTGTAAGGTATGTGAAGAAGGTTTAAGACATTGGACCAAAGGAAATAGAAAAAGCCTTCCTTTTGGAATATCGATGGTTTGGAGAGAACCGCAAAATCATCATGAAGATAGCTACTTTTGTCTTTGTGATATTAAGGGGCATAATAGAAAAACTTTGAAACATATTTTGTACCCAAACAATATTAAATCAGCTATCAGACCAGTTCCTCACAGTGATCATGTACCTATACCTATACCCCCAAAGTACTACAAGAAGATATTGAAACCTCTTCAACTTACGGCTCCGTACATATGGATAGTGATTTTGAACCATCAACCTCAGGTCAAAACCAACCTCGGCTATTTTCACAAGCCGAACTGAATGATTTAGTAAGAGATTTGGGACTTTCAAAAGATCTTTCTGAAGTACTGGGGTCTAGGTTGAAAAAAAAAAATTTTCTTTCCCCAGAAACTACCTTCTCTTGGTATAGAAATCGTGAGGCTGGATTTGTAAAATATTTTGCACAAAACGGACCACTCGTGTACTGCCAAGCAATTGCTAATCTACTTACTTTCCTCGGATCTCCTGAGTACACACCTTCTGACTGGAGACTTTTCATCCACTCTTCAAAAAGGAGCCTTATAGCTGTTCTTTTATATAATGGCAATGTTTTTGCTTCTGTTCCGGTCGGCCATTCTGTTCATTTAAAGGAAAACTATGAAAATTTACAGGAATTACTTTTAAGAATACAATATGAAAATCATAACTGGGAAGTGTGTGGAGATTTAAAAATTTTAGGCCTTCTCTTGGGTCAGCAGTCTGGATATACTAAATTTCCATGTTTCCTGTGCGAGTGGGATAGCAGAAATCGAGAACAGCATTGGATAAAAAGAGACTGGCCCCAAAGGGTGACTTTAACACCTGGAACCAAAAATGTAATTCGCGAAAGTCTTACTGACCCTCAAAAAGTGTTATTTCCACCGCTTCACATAAAACTTGGACTTATGAAACAATTTGTTAAGGCATTAAACAAAGAAGGAAATTGTTTTAAATATTTGTGTAAAACATTTCCGACTCTGTCAGAGGCAAAATTAAAGGAGAGAATCTTTGTAGGCCCGCAGATTAGGAGCTTGGTGAAAGATCAAGAATTTGAAAATGTTATGGAAGATAAGGAAAAACATGCATAGCATGCTTTTAACGAAGTTGTACATAAATTTCTAGGGAATTATAAAGACACAAACTATGTTGAGATCGTTGAAAATATGCTGGAAAAATTCAGGATTCTTGGTTGCAATATGAGCATAAAATCTCACTTCTTAAATTCCCATTTGGACTATTTCCCAGAAAACCTTGGGGACGTGAGTGAAGAGCAAGAAGCAAGATTTCACCAGGATATTAAAGAGATGGAAAAAAGATACCAAGGGCGCTGGGACACTAAAATGATGGCCGATTACTGTTGGACATTGAGAAGAGATCTTCCTTTAGCTGAATATGACAGAAAAACAACCAAACGAAGCTTTTCTGAAAAACGAAAATTCTAATAGTTTCTATGTGTATGTTTTTGTATTTTTTTAAATATAATATAAAACTAGCTTATAAATGAAATAAATCGTGTTTTTTCTATATTTTTTGATTTTACTCGTTTGATAAATAACCTTACGTGATACAAAAAAATAAAAGCAGATTTGAAATCAGCGCTGCCCAATTACTAGAAAACAGTTTAAATTTTTAAATCAACTTTCACAGTGTTGAAAAATGCAGGCCTGTGTTAAATTATCTAACTCGCCTTTAGCTAGTTGGACAATTTTTCAATCGCATATCGTAAAATTACGTACTGGGATCCACATATCGTAAATATCTATTACTACGCATTGATTCTACTTCGAATTATAAATAAATGTGTTTTGTCAAAAATTGTATATGTATATATATATATATATATATATATATATATATATATAATTTATATACCATTTTTGGATTCTTTAATTTGATACTAACAAAACTACGCAGTTTTTAGCATAAATTATACGAAAAAAGATATAAAACTTATCGTGTGACATTGAACAGAATTCTTACTTACTTAATCAAAACTTTGTTAAGAAATGCTAACTTGTAACTTCCATAAATAATAATAGATCGAATTTCGTCTGCACATGGTACAGTTTCTCGTATTAAGTAATGGGAAAATACTTTTAATAATTGAAAGGTAAATTATTAATATAAAAGTAACAAAATTAAAGTTTCGTAATAGCTTCGACATATAAATTTAAGAAAGTACCAGCTACACATATTTTGTCTTGTTCCAGTATTTACATATTTGAACTGACATGTTTACACGATGAAACCTAGTCAGTCTAATCAATTTTTATATTATGTTGGTGTAATATTTCGATTGATAGCTTTTTCTAGTTTAAAAAACAAAGAACGCCTTTGCTACAAATGTTGGTATTACTTCTATAGGACTATAAGTTTTACATCAGGTATTACGATAATAATATTAACTATAGCTCAATTACAATGGAGTATACGAGCACATCTACGATTTTATGAGTATTCTAAGACGATTGTTGTTTTGGGTAAGAAATTTTTTAATGTAAGAACCCCTGTAATAGTTACTTTGTTAAAATACCAATGCTTTATACTACAGTATGACCAGAAATATACAGTACTGAATTAAAAAATATTTATTGCTGATTTAATTTAACAAAATTGACGAAGTTAATATCTATTATAATGGCGAATGATATACTGTATTGCCCACCATTCTGTTGGACGCACAACTCATGCCGGTGTTGGAGATTTCATACCATGTTATCAAATGTAGATTGTTGAAAAGTTCGGAAAAAACGAATAATTGTCATTCTTAATTAAGGAATTGTAGTGGGTGGATCGGATCGTTTTGAAATGAAACTATACTTAAAAGTTGACACTTGTAAATAATAAGCATAATTTTTGTAAGATCGATTTAGCTTCAAAAGTAATTGATGACATTCTGCATTCATATTTTCAATGGTATTAATGTAATTTATATACTTCAATATACAAGGTGCCTGAAACAGGTCTTTATAAGAACCTACTACATATTCCTTACGCCAAAATAAGCCGATTTAAGACAATCTATCTTAGTACAAAGTTGCTTAATTAGGTCGCTATACGGCGCTGAAGTTACAATTATAAAATCATCTTCTGTCAGTTATAAATATAAAACGGCTAATGCGAGTTTGCTAAAATTTGGTAACGTTGAGATAGTTCTATGAGACAAAAAAACTCATATCAAAATTTTGAGTAACGCCATTCCATATAGACGTAGAACTTCTTTTTATAATTGCGCATTTACTACACAAAAGGTACTCTTCGAAAGACTCTATTAATGTTATGGTTTTTGCGAAATTTATATTTTAATAATTTCCGGTATTAAAACAAAATTAGGTTACTAAAAGGTAATTTAAATTGTATCCCATATTCTTTAGATAAACTTTTTACAAACGTGTTTAGTTCTATCAGCGAATTCCAAATTTCTTTTCCCTTGTTACCAATTTTTTGTCCGCACATTTTTTTTAAGGTATGTAGTACCTAAATACACAATTTACCTTTACAGGAATAATTTTTATTATTCGTTTCCATAGGGTCTAAACAAAACAACTGTTCAAATTTAAAGCATCTAAATTCTTATCAAGATTGAAAGGCTTCTTATCTGGTTTAGTAATTTATAAACTTAAATTTTCCTAATTTATCATAACCGAACAATATACCAATGCAGGGTATATTTGTATTGTTGATCCTGTTATCCTACCGCAGAGATTAACGGGAGACATCTATTAACATACGTTGCCAGATTTATTAGAGGATTTACCTATACAACATCGGAGAGATATGTTGTTTATGCACGATGGTACTATCACATTTTTCATCAAATGTTCGAAACTACTTACACCAGCAATAATGGATAGGTAGAGGTAACGACGCCCCTGCAAATTGGCCACCACGTTCATCACACCTTACCCCTTACACAGGCCTGCATAAAATTTGTGATGACGTGATTTTTGTTTGTTAAGCTCAGTTTTTATATAGCAATAACCAATTAAAATACAGTTGGCCCCTACCACCCACAGATTTTTTTTGCACAAAAGAAAAAGAAAAAAATATAAAAAAAATCTTATAATAGGCGTTTAAATACATTTTAAAATGAATGTACTACTTCAAATTCTAGGTATTAACCCAAAAATGATTTTCTGTTGTGGATGCTTTCACTTTATTAGTACTGCGAAGAAGGATTTCAAGTTTATCACTCCAAACAAAATGTATATTTTAATGTCATTTACTTCATTATAGCTCTGAGTGTCGATCAGTAAACAAGTAAAATTAATTTGTCTTTAGTGTTGTGCGTGGTATTTGATAAATAAACATTGTTTAAAAATATGTCTAGTCGGTGTTGCAAAAACAAACCAGATGATTTCTGTTATATTTGTGGATATTTCGTCTTGAAAAACTTTAAGAGACCAATTGGTGAATTTGTGAAAAATGCATATTATGCTTATTTCAAAATCAAATTAGGAGATCAAGATAAAGATTGGGCACCGCACGTTGTTTGTAAGGTATGTGAAGAAGGTTTAAGACATTGGACCAAAGGGAATAGAAAAAGCCTTCCTTTTGGAATACCGATGGTTTGGAGAGAATCGCAAAATCATCATGGAGATTGCTACTTTTGTCTTTGTGATATTAAGGGGCATAATAGAAAAACTTTGAAACATATTTTGTACCCAAACAATATTAAATAAGCTATCAGACCAGTTCCTAACAGTTCCTCATGTACCTATACCTACACCCCCCAAAGTACTACAAGAAGATATTGAAACCTCTTCAACTTCCGGCTCCGTACAGATGGATAGTGATTTTGAACCATCAACCTCAGGTCAAAACCAACCTCAGCTATTTTCACAAGCCGAACTGAATGATTTAGTAAGAGATTTGGGACTTTCAAAAGATCTTTCTGAAGTACTGGGGTCTAGGTTGAAACGAAAAAATTTGCTTGCCCCAGAAACTACCTTCAGATCTTCCTTTAGCTGAATGTGACAGAAAAACAACCAAACGAAGCTTTTCTGAAAAACGACAACGTTTTTTTTAATAAGCATAAAGAATAAATAACTATTTCTAATAGTTTCTATGTGTATATTTTTGTATTTTTTTTAATATAATATAAAACTAGCTTATAAATGAAATAAATCGTGTTTTTTCTATATTTTTTGATTTTACTGGTTTGAAAAATAACCTTACGTGATACAAAAAAAATAAAAGCAGATTTGAAATCAGCGCTACCCAATTACTAGAAAACAGTTAAAATGTTTAAATCAACATTCAAAGAGTTGAAAAATGCAGGCCTGTGTTATTTTTTATGTGAACATATAAAGTCCTCGGTTTACATGCCACCTGTAGATAATGAAGAACAACTGTGGCAGCGTATTCAAGATGCAACAAATAATATTAAAACTGATTACGACGATGCAAAGAGTATATTTTAATTTTCTTCGTCGTGTAAGCGTAAATAGTGGACGCTTTCATTATTATTTTTTCTCATCTTTATTACTTTTTGCATTTTTGGTCACATATATTTTTTTTTTGTTACTTTGAATTATTAAAATACAAATTGCACAAAAACCATGACAGTAATCGAGTCTTACAAAGAGTACCTTTAGTAAATAAGATATATAATCTAAATTTTATACTTAAACCCCTCTTCTTCTATCGGCGTAGAAATTTGAAATGTGCAGTTATAAAAAAATCAAATTTCTACGCCTAAGGAAAATTTGGATGTGGATTTTTTGTCACATGAAACTATCTAAACTACAAAATTTTAGCAAAATCTCATGAGCCGTTTCATATTTATAATAAAAAAACGATTTCTGAATTGTAATTTCGGCGCCGTATAACGGCCAACTTTGTTCTAAGGTAAATCGGTTTATTTTGACGTAAGGAATGGCTTCGTTCACCGCATGGAACTGTTCCAAAAAATTCTGGTAAACAGCGGTTATTTTCAAGATTTATTTCAACATGTTTAGGAAGCGGTCGTCATCTTATGTAGCGTTCAAATATTTCGCTCCAATGTTGGCTCCGTTTCAGCACAAGTTGCTCAAAATAAAAATGGCGCATGTAACAAAGCAAGTCAACTATTTAACTAACCAACGACACTGAGGCTGATCAAGGATAATGGATAATTTGTACATAATATTCAATACATAAACAAATAAATCATTCATTATTTTAGGTACATATTTTAAAATTTCAATGGATGGAGAAATCCACAAATCTACTTTCTGTCTTATTTGTCGTTGTTCAATTAAGTTTAAATCATCTTCTAGAGGTTGGGATAATTGATTTATATCATGTACTGCTAAATGCAAATTTAATAAATTATCAGTCATTACGAAATTCACTTTTTAATTTTAATTAATATAAGCTAGATTCAAAACAAAAAATAGGTTACGTTGCTCTCCACTTGTTTTGTTTTTGGTGACATGCGAAAGAGATCGTTCACCCAACCCCAACATGTTCAATTTGTATCATAGTTCTGGTGAACGCAGTCAATATGTAGTAGGTTTTTGTAATGATCTTTTTGCAGACACCTTGTAAAGGGTCAGTCAAAAGTAAGTTACATTTTGAAATTGCCGTCGTTTTGTTAAATAGTAAAGTATACACAAAATAAAAACTGTCGTTTATATTTTTTATTTCCGTTACCATGGCAACAAGTTTGTCGATAAAAATAGAAACGTTAGCTATTGACAGACATTCACCCTGTGAAAAATGGTTTTGAGGTTGCAAAGTCTTATTCTGTGCTAGGTACTCTAAATGTGCAAGAAGTTTAGTAGCGCGTATAAGAAAATTCAGAAGAAGCGATAACTTGAGAAATGGGCGTGCAGTTTACAGGCTTACCGCAAGCTATTCCGTAAATGTGAAGAAACTGGTTGCGTTACTGATAAAGCAAACAGTGGGAGATCTAAAGTAGCGAATGATATTACTGCTGCCGAAGTTTTACGTGAGACTGAAGAAAATAATAACGGAAATAATAACTACGGAATATGTAGTGCTAATCAAGCGGCAAAACTTCTCCAAATAAGTTACACCGAGGACATCTAAAAATGTATCCGTATAAAATGAAAGTTTTATTTGAACTTAAAGAAATGGATAAACCAGTTAGGTATGATTTTGCTCTTCGTGTATTAGCACAAATTCAACAAACTCCGCAGTGGCTAGATAAAGTTTTATGGACCGACAAGGCGCATTTTCAACAGAGTGGTGGTGTTAATACCCACAATTATAGGATTTGGTCGGAAAATCGTCAGCATACTGTAGATTGGGTTCGCATCCCGATTCATTTCAGAATCATACTTTTGTGAGGAAAACCAAAATTGGTAATTAAAAACAGTTTCAGTTACTGGAGAACGATATGTTACCATGCTGCGAAATTATATTATCCCAGGATTTTACAATTACACATTAACACTTTTGGTAATCGTATCAGAAGCAGAAACTTTCCCAATTCTTGACCAACGCGTTCTCCAGATATTAATCCGGCAGATTATTGACTATGGGGCTATCTTAAAGAAAAAGTTTTTTTAATTCATTCTACGACTATACAGCAGCTCAAAGAATCAATTTTACAACAAGTGGCAGCTATTTCAGTTAATTTACTCCACAATGTTGTCCACAGTATAGAAGAAAGGCTGCTTCTTGTTGAAGAACAAAATTGCGGACATATTCAAAATTTGCGCTGAAGTGATTTGCTTTGTAATAAACTCCATTGTTTTATCAATAAAAACCTGTTCTTAATTTGTGTATGCTTTTCTTTATAAGGAAATTACGGCAGTTTCAAAATGCAACTTATTTTTGAATAACCCTATAAAATACTAATGCTAAGTATATATAAGTTTAACCCATAGGGAAATAAAAAATACAAAATTAGAAGTATGCTAGTTCTGCTCAAAGAAAGAAACTGTGTCCTCGAACATACCAAAAATATTATAACTAGAACTGGTATGCCTGACTAACAAAAGTTTCAATCAAAGAACACATTAAGGATCGAAGATCTTTTAACGTTAATTGCTGTATAATAATTTATTTGGCAGAAGTCATTTATGAATTGCGTAAAACTAATAGAAATAGTCGTTCCATCTTTCATCATGATAATGCGAGCTTTCATAACCTATTAAAAAATTAAATATTTGAAAAGTCGAATGAATATATACTGATTTTCCAAAAGATCCCAACATCCAGAAAGAGTTGACCAATTGCAATTTATTTTTTTTATACTACTTTGTTTTGCCTTTGACAAGAAATCATAAAAATATGGACCAAAAAAATCAGCAGATGTACATTTATTATTTTGCTTTATCAAAAAATTATGTTTTTCAATTTACATTTCCTTGAGATTGACGCAATATCTTGTAGCGATTAGTTCTCAATTTGATTGCTGGTGTGACAAATTTCCATACGCATAGGACGCAGGGTGTCAATAGTGTTACAATGTTGGTCTAGGTGGTCTGAAGGAGGAATCCATAACCGTCATCATAGACCCGGACGACCTCGAGCAACTACAACACAGTATGATGCCCCTGGTCGGGTATACGTAAATTGCACGCCAAACCCCCAGATCAATGTAATCCTACAGGTATTTTGCACTCCGGTTTCTTCATTGCCCATTAATCTGACCGGTAAATTTCACTCTAAACATGAATGAATTTTCTATCATATTTTATTCCTATACATATAGTTAAAAATCCAACATAAAAATACATATATAAAAATATAGTCACTAAATTTTACAGAAAAAAAAGGAATATAGTTTATTAGAAAATACATACAATAGATGTGTGAAATACTATGATACATAGAAATGATCATGTAGTTATCCTTTTGGGAGCACTATGGTAAGATATAACTTTTAAGAAGGTATGTCTCTGTATCTCTCCGCTTACGGATAATGAGTATGCAAATGATTAGAGTGCAAGGGTGCATTTTACATGTGGGATTAGGGCGCCGGATTTATAAGTAAAGCTCAAGCGGATTCAATAGCGTGCAAATTACCTGTGCCCCCCTGGTCCTCTTCATAGCTCCGTCTCCGAAGCGAACTCATTAGAGAACGCTTTTATTGGTAAAATAAATAATACGCTCGGGAACAATATAGAATAATACTTAATAAATATATAACAATAACATTACATGTTACGATATTCACATGTTCAATATCGATTAGATCATATTTACCAGACTAACTAGTTCTCCTCTGTCTTCAGTAGATATATCATGTCTGCTTACTTAATAACCTACTTACATACTTAATGTTATGCTAACCTAATTATTCTAGTAAACTAGAACGCGGAGATGTAGTAATTAATGAGGACGTGTTACTTAAATAAGTGTTACATTATACACAACATACTGCAGCCTGTTGCACTGCCATACCCACGAAGGTTAATTCAATCCCTTTTCCAACAAGATAACGCATGTCGGCATACAGCAAGGGTTACTACAAGGTTCTTTCAAGAAAATAACGTCACCCTGCTACCATGGCCTTCTCACTCCCTAGACTTGCCATCAATCGAACATGTGTGGGATATGATTGGTACTACACTGAGTAATTTACTCCAACCACCAAATAACCTACTTGACCTTCGTCACCGAATTCAAGAAGCCTGGGATGACATTCCTCAGGATACTATTAAAACATTTAACTTCAAAGCATGCCCCGAATATTATTAGATAATATTGTTATTTTTTTTGAAAATGTAGTCATTTCTTAAGTTTGATTAAATAAACATTATGTATAACTTTTATTCAAATATCAACTCCTACTGGGTATTCGGATTTTTTTTTAGTTAGTATAATTGTCTGTATAGCTCTGACTTATCACCTTACTATAACCTCTCTTTGTTAGTTAAAAATGAAATGTCTGAAGAGCGTTTTTCAAAAGTTACATGGCAGTTAACGTGTTTAGGTAACATCTTTTTAGGATATCCAATTCTAAGTGGTAGAAAATGTTTCCAGAATTGGTTTGATCGGATGTAAACGTGCAAATAATAAAGTCATTTATATCGACTAATTTACTATCAATCCATTCGATGTTTTGATTTACGGCATTATTTTTCATCGATATGAACCAAATCAACACTTCTGGCTCAAATTCATTCTTATAAAATGGAATTGTATTGAAAAGTAAACTGCTTTAAGATTATGTTTATATCTTAAATATTCTAAATTTTACAATATTTTTTATTCATTAGCTAAAATTAGCTATATTTATTAAAATTAATTTCAATAAAACATTATGAAAAGCATGATTATGAATGAAATTTTCGATGATGTCAATCATTCATCTCATGACATGTAGGTTATGTATTTATTCAAAGAACTAAAATATTCAACAACAAATCGTGCCAGTCTGAATATAGAAATAGATCACATAACATGTATTTTCCTGCTGCCGATCATGTAAATCAGTGATACAACCCCAGTAACAAGCATGTAAGTTGACTATGACATTCGTTTGTAGTTTCGTATTGACAACGGAACTTAATACTATTATGAAAATTCCTAGGACAATAATTAACAACTCATGATTCTGGTTCAAAAGCTTATTTGGAGTAAAAATTATGAATATCAAACCTGAACACTTTTATTATAAAATATATACAAAATTACGATTTCACAGTACAACATTTTTCAGGTAATTGATTTGAGACTCAATTCTGAGAATTGCACACGAAAATAGCCCCACAAAGAAGAACTTCTGCATCATTCGTTTTGTCAAGTTGGCTGCATTAATAATTTAATGACTGTGGAATAAACAACCCTCTTGTTCAGAGTGAATTACATTTTAAAACCATAAGAACATTGAATATTTCAATATGGAAAATAACAAGTGCCCAAAATTGGATTATTTTTGTTACGTTTGTGGTCATATCCTATCAAAAATAGGCAAACAGGATCGAAAAAACTTGTTTACTGAGGAATTTAAAACAGCGTATTGTCATTATTTTGATGAAACAGATTTAAGTGGTGCAAATTTTACGCCGAACACAGTGTGCAAAAGTTGTTATAATACTCTTACAATGTGGATACATGGAAAAGGTGTACAGTTTTCTTTTATGAAGCCAGTAATTTGGGTGCAAGACCTAACTGGACATGATGAATCCAGGTGCTACGCATGCATAAATTCCGGTTATGGATTGAACAATAAAAAATTGAAAACAAAAGTATACATTCCCGCTTTTACTGCGACACTTCCAGTACAACGCGCTGCTGTTACCGATCCACCTAAACCTCCGAGTCTGGATACTGTGTCCCTGCAAGCCGAAACCGTTTTCACCAATCCGACCAATGTGAATGATGCAGATTGGACACCCGATATTGAAAATAATGCACCACAACCGATAACACAAATCGAAATGGATTACATTGTGGCTAAGATGGGACTATCACAAAAAAAATCAGAATTTTTGACATCTTTTTTGAAGCGTAAAAAACTGACAGAGCAAAATGTCAGCGCAACATCATACCGAAAACGCCAAGCTGATTTTCAGAAATTTTATTCCGTCGACGAAGCAAATACGTTCACTTACTGCCATGATATCCCAGGTTTAGGATTATATCGCTGGCGACTTGCATTTATTCATCGACGGTTCAGTTTCAAGTTTGAAGGCTGTGCTGTTGCACAAAGCAAACAAAAACCGTCCATTCCATTGGGATTCAGCACAACTATGAAGGAAATGTATGAAACATTGGGCGAAATTTTAGAGAAAATCAAATACAATGTACACAAATGGAAGATTTGTTGTGATCTAAAGGTTGTCAACATAATACAAGGCATTATATTAAAGGGCGGTTTTCCAAAATACTTCTGCTTTCTTTGTAATTGGAATTCGCGATACACAGGGAATAAATATCAATGTAAAGATTGGAAAGCAAGAACTCCCGAGCTCGAGAATGAATTAAAATTACGTAATGAACCTTTGATAAGGGATGTAGATGATATTTTGTTGCCATCGCTCCACATGAAATTAGGAATACCTGGGAAATCCGTTGAAGTGGTAGTCAAAGATATTGAAGACGCCTATGACTGTTTGAAATCCATCTTTCCAAAACTCAGTGAAGCTAAAATTAGAAAAGCTACGTATCGTTGTCTGTATTTAAATATTGTCATACCTAAATTTGTTCACTTCGATATATTCGCATTATAATTACCAATAATTTTTTCGCAACTGATTTTTTTAAATTTCAAACAGATACTCTGAATGGACCGGATATACGAAAATTAATGAAAAGCGAATCTTTCACAAATATGTTTTCAAACCATTATAACCACCTATGTGCATGGGACGCATTGAAACAAGTCATTCAAGGCGTTTTAGGAAAGAACCGTGTACAGCGAGATGACATACAGACACGAGTGGACAAGTTGCTGTATTATTTTGAAAAAATCAATGCATCCATGACGTTAAAATTACATTTCATGCATTTCCACCTTGATACCTTTTTGGCACAATTACCTCAAGAATCGGACGAACAAGGAGAGAGGTTCCACCAAGTGATCATGCCAATGGAAAAGCGATTCAAAGGCATAAAATTAGATGCATTGCTTGCGGAGGTTTGTTGGTGGAGTTCTAAAATTATGCAGTTTGAAGATGAAAGCACCGTAGATGAAGATGACACCGAAATTGGTGGACACACTGAAGAAAACATGCCCTTGAATATTATGTCTAACTCGGATGATGATGCAGACTCAGAACATGAATATGAACAACCTACGAAGAAAACAAGATTATCAGAACCACAAGCGTCAACTTCAACGAGGATGGATATTGACAATAATTGAAAATGTTCTAAATTTTGTTTCCATGCATAGATAACATATAAAAATCTCATATTTTCTGTGTAAGAATAGCTGTAATATGAACCGGAATTTTTATATTTTCATGCAAAATAAAGTTTATAAAGAAAAAAGACATCATATTTGTGGATTTGTAATCCAGTTATTGAGCGAAAAAGGTGAAAAATGGGGAAAGAATAGGCATTTTTGCGATTTTTAGGGCACTGGATGCACTTTTTTCGAGTAGGTTTGTTCCGTTTTTTTTCTCCAATTCAATATCTACAACTTTGCTTCAGACACAAAAGAGATATTCCGTACGGTATACCGAGATATAACCGTGTTAAAATATAGAAAAAGTGATCAAAATCCACCTTGAGCAAAAAAATTCGTATGGCCATTAAATTATATTATTAATGCAGCCAACTTGACAAAACGAATGATGCAGAAGTTCTTCTTTTTGGGGCTACTTTCACGTGCAATTCTCAGAATTGAGTCTCAAAAACATGTGTTGTACTGTGTTTTTTACGGCTTCCCATTCCATTGGGATTCAGCACAACTATGAAGGAAATGTATGAAACATTGGGCGAAATTTTAGAGAAAATCAAATAAAATGTACACAAATGGAAGATTTGTTGTGATCTAAAGGTTGTCAACATAATACAAGGCATTATATTAAAGGGCGGTTTTCCAAAATACTTCTGCTTTCTTTGTAATTGGAATTCGCGATACACAGGGAATAAATATCAATGTAAAGATTGGAAAACAAGAACTCCCGAGCTCGAGAATGAATTAAAATTACGTAATGAACCTTTGATAAGGGATGTAGATGATATTTTGTTGCCATCGCTCCACATGAAATTAGGAATACCTGGGAAATCCGTTGAAGTGGTAGTCAAAGATATTGAAGACGCCTATGACTGTTTGAAATCCATCTTTCCAAAACTCAGTGAAGCTAAAATTAGAAAAGCTACGTATCGTTGTCTGTATTTAAATATTGTCATACCTAAATTTGTTCACTTCGATATATTCGCATTATAATTACCAATAATTTTTTCGCAACTGATTTTTTTAAATTTCAAACAGATACTCTGAATGGACCGGATATACGAAAATTAATGAAAAGCGAATCTTTCACAAATATGTTTTCAAACCATTATAACCACCTATGTGCATGGGACGCATTGAAACAAGTCATTCAAGGCGTTTTAGGAAAGAACCGTGTACAGCGAGATGACATACAGACACGAGTGGACAAGTTGCTGTATTATTTTGAAAAAATCAATGCATCCATGACGTTAAAATTACATTTCATGCATTTCCACCTTGATACCTTTTTGGCACAATTACCTCAAGAATCGGACGAACAAGGAGAGAGGTTCCACCAAGTGATCATGCCAATGGAAAAGCGATTCAAAGGCATAAAATTAGATGCATTGCTTGCGGAGGTTTGTTGGTGGAGTTCTAAAATTATGCAGTTTGAAGATGAAAGCACCGTAGATGAAGATGACACCGAAATTGGTGGACACACTGAAGAAAACATGCCCTTGAATATTATGTCTAACTCGGATGATGATGCAGACTCAGAACATGAATATGAACAACCTACGAAGAAAACAAGATTATCAGAACCACAAGCGTCAACTTCAACGAGGATGGATATTGACAATAATTGAAAATGTTCTAAATTTTGTTTCCATGCATAGATAACATATAAAAATCTCATATTTTCTGTGTAAGAATAGCTGTAATATGAACCGGAATTTTTATTTTCATGCAAAATAAAGTTTATAAAGAAAAAAGACATCATATTTGTGGATTTGTAATCCAGTTATTGAGCGAAAAAGGTGAAAAATGGGGAAAGAATAGGCATTTTTGCGATTTTTAGGGCACTGGATGCACTTTTTTCGAGTAGGTTTGTTCCGTTTTTTTTCTCCAATTCAATATCTACAACTTTGCTTCAGACACAAAAGAGATATTCCGTACGGTATACCGAGATATAACCGTGTTAAAATATAGAAAAAGTGATCAAAATCCACCTTGAGCAAAAAAATTCGTATGGCCATTAAATTATATTATTAATGCAGCCAACTTGACAAAACGAATGATGCAGAAGTTCTTCTTTTTGGGGCTACTTTCACGTGCAATTCTCAGAATTGAGTCTCAAAAACATGTGTTGTACTGTGTTTTTTACGGCTTCTTTTATTTCATCAATTTCCGTTTCGAATTGATTTCCAGCGTTTCATGCAATTTTCAATAATTTTCTCGGTTTGTTTATAATGTCAACTATTTGTATGACATGGTAACACAGGCAACACGATTTAAGAAAGGGTTTCAAATCAAAATTAATTCTGAGAGGTGACAAACCAAAACGATTTCTTAAAGAATATAGATTAATTTCTGACGGCAGCAGGAAAACTATAATAAGTCACACGAAATGTATCGACAATTAACATTCGAATGTTAATACGTCCTTACATTCCTTATGACTTAAATAGTTATTATTTACTATAAAAGCTTATTTAATATAGAAGAACCATGGCAAATTTAAAATGATCAAATTTTCTTCAAAAAATATATTCAAATGCACTAATAGAAGACCGGAATAAAATTCAACCTATATATTGCAAAAATTAGCACAACCTATGATTTTCATTCGTTAAGAAAAAGAACTGATAAATCTTACTCATGTTTCATGACAGTGTTTTAATATTATTTTATTGAGGCTTATATTTAGATGCTGTGTAAAGTTTTGACAATTTCATCTGCTTTTATTTACTTTCAATAAAAGCTTTTTTTCTATGTTTGAGTTTGATTTTGAGTAACTATATCTAATGCAAGACTATTTATAAGTAAGCAATACACTAAAATTTTTCTAGTGTAGTTTGATAAAAAAATACTTATATAACTTTCAAGAAGTATATAATAAATACTTCAAAAGCTGCATTTATATTTATCTGAGGTGCTTGATTTAGTTTCTTCCTTTCAAAAAACTCCAAGAGATTCACCACAAGTTGCTGGGATTGTGAATTCAGAGGTTTTCCAGGCACACCTGTAATAAATGTAAATTCTTAACCTATAACCAATAAATAACTTAGTGATAAGAATACTTGCTGAAAATGTATTAAAAACAGTTGTTTGTGTTATGAAAAGTACAATTATTTGCTAGATAGAAAGAAAATTATCTGAATAATATAATTGAAACATACATGAGTAGGTAAACCCCACCAGTTTTGTATAAAACAAAGGTATTTTTAATAATATGAAATATTATTAAAAATCTGGCGTGAAGAACACAAATACAGGTTCACTATTAATATTTTAATGGGGAGGGATATGTTCGGACACGTTCACAAAAATATTAATAGTGAACCTGTATTTGTGTTCTTCACACCAGATTTTTAATAATATTTCATATTATTAAAAATACCTTTGTATTAGAAAGAAAATTAATCAGAAAAGCAAAAAAATGAAAATAAACCAAAGTACGATCTCAAACATCAAAATTTAATTATTCGACTATCATAGTACAGGGGTGTCATGGCGAGCTAATGACCGCATGTTATCTCTGTCTATCTTATTGGTCTTACGGCGAAGACAATCCCACATTTTCGTTTCAGTTTTGTCCTTGTTTAATCATTGGGCTTTGAATGAAATTAGAATACATACATTGCAGGTGTCCAAGTCCGTGATAACGTCACGCAACTAATGACGTGAGTCAAAACATCGAGTGGACAGATACTATGTTCCCTCATACTTCCAGAACCTTTCGCAACAGGCATCGTATATAACGTGATTTTATTCCTTTACAGCTATTTATATTAGTCTTATGTCGAAAACAATATACTTCTACGTTTTCGACACGAAATCTAAGAAGCTTATTTCAACGATAGCCGAGGAATTTAAATATGAAACCGAGACAGAATTAGTAGAAGAAAATGTTGTACGTTATGTAAAATATTCGAATTTTCTAATAGCGTTTTGGAGCATTTCAACTATGATAGGAACACAGATTTTTACATTCCTACCGCTCGTTATATTGAATGACAAGTAACGTATACTTCTATATCTATAAGTAGTAAAGAGGTTCATTCAAGAAATATCCTACCAGCGGCTCGTTCCACCGCGTATACAGAGTGGTTGGTTTTTCATTGTACATATACTTAATATTTTCGTTGAGGGTATCATATTTTGAAGAAATCTAAATGAATCTGATAGTATTTTTTTCCCTCGTTCCAATCCTCTGAAATAGAGTGCTCTCACTTGAAAAATAAAAGATGATCTAATGATTTTTTTTCGTTTATTGAACACCTTATATATTATTGGATATTTAGCTAACTTATTCAATTCTGAATATGGTATATAATTTTTTTTTCGTTGGAAAATGAATAATGCCATAATAACAAAAAACTAAGAAAAAGGAAAAGTTTGCCTTGGAAATGTGAGCAAGTAAAAAACAAAATATTATTTAAATGTCAATTTGTATACCAGTTGATAAGGTGACACAGTTTAGCGATTAGTGAATCATTATTGTTAGTTTCTCTGGGTTATTTATCATAGTAAGCATTTAAAAATGGAATTTACTAATGCAGAGAAAGCAGATATGTTACGATGCTTTTATTTATCAAATGATAACCGCCGCTAAGCTGCAAATATGTACGTTAATCAATACCATGATCGAAGACAACCCCACTGGAATGCATTTCCAAATTTGCACAAATCATTCTTGAGGCCCGAGAGTTTTAAAAAATAAGAACAGTAAGAAATAGAGATATAAATCTGAACGATGCCGAAGAAAATGATGAAGTAGATATTTTGACGTATTTTAGAGGAAACCCCGCTTCTTCAACTCGAGTTGCTGTACAAGAACTTGGCATCACCAGGTATAAAATAATGAAAGTCCATAAGAAAAACAAAATGAAACCCTTTAAAATTCGTTTAGTGCAACATTAACAACCGCTCGATCTGCAAAAACGAATAAATTTTTGCAATTGGTTATTAAACATTGGAAGACAATACTTGTCACATTCACATTTTATGGACAGATGAAGCGAATTTTAATAGGAATGGTGTGTTTAACCTTTATGTGACTGGAAGGGTACCCGGGTGCCTTTTACAGATTTAAATATTAATATTTTTTGTGTTTGAACTTGCTGAGCTTGGAAATTCTGTGACATCTCTAAACTTATTTTATATTACATTTTATTATATATACTTTATTATATTATATTATATTATATTATTATATTTATTATATTATATTTAATTTTTAACGAAAAAATGTCATCCGAAATTATTACAACCTCTAAGACCGGTATGGGTACCCGGGTACCTCCATTTAAAATTAAATATGGATCGATGTGAAAGAACAAAAGTAGCACTTTTACATTTTTTATTTATATATGTTATAAAAAAGATGGATAAAAAGAACGAAAATAAATAATAATAGGATTAAACTGCCTGTTGGTTACAGGTATCGCATACGGCCTTAGTAACAGAATGCTCATTACAAACTGGTTTTGAACAAGAATTACATGCTTTTCGCGTTTTTCTTTGTCTGTGATTCAATTCCCGGCAAATGTAACATTTTTCAACTACCAAAATACGCCCAGAAGTATCTCGAGATGATTGATCTTTGACTGCTGTAACGACTGGTTGTGTAATTTGGCGTCCTAGAACCATTTCTAGTGATGTACGTATAAAATGATTGCCAAAAACTCTTGGAATACTGCTTCGAGTTAGTACAGCAGATATGCATAACTCGTTTGTAAGATCTTTCAAAAATCTCCGTCGTCGGTCGGTTGATGTAAGCCTAGGATTGTGCTCCGTGTAAATTATGTATGCACTCAATGCGGCAAGGTCGACCATATTGTAAAAAAATGCTAGGGGCCAACGATTTGTTCTACGCTTTACTGTATACTCTGATAACATTTTATCCATCGTGTCGACGCCGCCTTTGGTTTTATTATAATATTTAATAATTTCGGGTTTTGCAGTACCAGTGTCTACTTTGCCTGTTGTATGCATTGATGATAATAGGATGACAGATGTGTTCTTTTTGGGAATATACGAACATATAGTTGCTCTTTTAGTAAATGCAAAATTAGTGGAATTTATAACTCTACTTTTATTGGATTGCATATTGGAAGGAGGAAACGAACGATTCCTACTAAAACTAAGTTCCAAGAATTTAGGTTATGAGCCAACTGTAAACTTGTGAGAAAGTTGTCTGTCGTTATATTTCTTCCAGCACCTTTATATTTAATAACTAAATATAGAACTGTACGCTCTCCAATATTCACTTGCCGTTCACCGTCTGGTGGTTTTCCAGTATAAATTTTACCTTGGATAAAGCATTTGCAGGATCAGGATAAGCAGATGATATGCCGCATCACAAGCTCAACAAATTTTTATCCCATACTTTGCCGGTTTTGAAGGAATGTATTGGGTAAATTTTGTATGTCCTCTATAAGCCTCTATAAGCCTCTATAAGGAAATAATTGCTCATCGACCGTTATGCATTCAGACGGCTTATAGTTGTTTTCTAAATTACTATTTAGCATTATCCATATATCACGAATTGGAGCAGCTTTGTCACTTTTAGATCGTTCAGCACGTGTATTCTGATTATCGAAACGAATAAATCGTGAAAACATTTTGAAGCGATCATGAGACATAGCCGCACGAATAAGAGGTAAGGATTCAAGTTTCCACATTTCAGATATATGTTCCTTATTAGATTTATGTACACCAGCTGCAATTAGGATTCCTAAAAATGCATCGAATTCCTCTTCAGTAAATGCCTTGAAAACCTTTCGTGGTGGTGGTTGCCGCTTAGAATCTTTGTACTTTTGAGCTTGTTTTTCATTATAATCTCCAGTTACTTGTGTGCCTTTTCTGATAGTTTCCCTTAAAATTATGGTACAAATTTCATTGGACATGATAGATTTAAAAGTTTCTTCAGCAGTATATAATGCACTAAAACTTGGTGCGCCACATTTTTCGCGCAAGATATTTCGGCTAATTGTCTGCGCTTGTGGTAATGGAGTATTAGTCCAATGAGTTCCATATTTAGCAACTAAAACAGTAGGCTGTGCAGACGTTTCTTCTTCATCACTAATTTAATCTGAATAAGGTTCCTCTTGTTCGATTACAGGTTCTATTTCTACATCGGATTCTTCAGATTCGATTTCCGGAATGTATTCGTCTTCATCCGAAGCAGTAAATGGCTCTGCTCGGCTACTGCTAGTAATTCTACTGATGTCAATCTGAAAACCATAAAATGTCACATTACGTTCTTATTATTACTATTACTTTTACTCTTACATAATTTGTAATTATATTAACTTCTATATCATACCTGGTTCATCTCCATCTTGGTTTTGTAAATGAACCCGAACTAGGACCAGGCGTATTATCACACATTCCGATAAAAATAATAAAATTTGCACTTGTTATTACCAAAAACACTAAAAATATTTAGTATGTACTGTAGCGAACAAATTATATACGAGCACTTCGAAAAATGGACGGTTACTGATTTTCAGACATGTCTAATCTTGTTCATAACAGCCCAGTTTATGTCTCCCCGCCACTGTCTCCCGTATATGCATAGCTGCAACGTATATACAACGTGGGGTATCCGGGTACCTACGTCGTCATTAGAAGGTGTTATTTTTACCCGTCACATAAAGGTTAATAAACACAATAATCACTTTTGGGTTGACGTAAATCCTCGTAGGATACAGCAAACTCTATGTCAAATACGTTTTTCTACAAATGTTGATAGTTGCGATAGGGGATCAGTTATTAGGACCCTATTTTTACAACGGCACACTTAATCAAAACCGATATTTAAACTTTTCTGAAACTGAATTTCAAGAATATTTAGACCATCTGCCTTTAACTATCCCGAGACAAATGTGGTTCCAACATCACGGCGCATAACTGCATAACACGTAATTAGTAACGAATTTTCTAGAATTAGAATTTGAAAATAGGAGGATTGGGAATAAAGAGTGACATTTATGGCCTCCGAGATGGCCTGATCTTTTAATATTAGATTTTTTTGTCGAATACCCTAGAAGAACTCAAAAATAAAATACAATTGGCAGCACAGGAAATTACACCGGATACGTTAAGAAGATCCCAACATAATTTATTACGCCGAGCTCGTTTGTGTATCAACAAAAATGGTGGACATTTTGAAGAATTTCTTCAACAATATTTTTGCTATATCCGATCGTGTTATTGTTTTTCTATTGTTCTTTAGCCAATACATATATCCTACTTATGTGTTTGTTTTTGGTGTTATTGTTATGGCGTTATTCATTTCCAAACGAAAAAAAATATATTGTATTCAGAATTGAATAAGCTAGCTAAATATCCAATAATATATAGGTGTTAGATCATCTTTTGTTTTTCGACTGATAACAGTCTATTTCACAGAATCGGAAAGAGGGCAAAAAATAGGATACGTTTTGAATTGTTTTAAATATGATACTCTCAACGAGTATGAGTTTACAATGAAAAACCAACCACTCAGTATATAACAACATAATTTGAAACATACTTGAGTAGGTAAAACCTACCAATTTTGTATAATTCAAAAGTATTTTTAATAATATATAATATTATTAAAAATGGGGTGTGAAGAACACAATACAAGTTTATATGTATTTTTGAATGTATCTTCTCCAAAGACGTAGATACGTATTTCACATTTCTACATGATTATCAATACGCCCCTGTTGGAGAAGAGACACATTCAACTAAACAAACCTACCTTGCTATCTCGCAGATATTATTATGACAGAGAATATTCCTTCACGCTCTGTCTTAATAATATCTGCGAGATAGCAAGGTAGTTATGTTTTGTTGAATGTGTCTCTTCTCCAACAGGGGCGTATTGATAATCATGTAGAAATGTGAAATACGTGTCTACGTCTTTGGAGAAGATACATTCAAAAATACATATGAACTTGTATTGTGTTCTTCACACCCCATTTTTAATAATATTATATATTATTAAAAATACTTTTGTATTATACAAAATTGGTAGGTTTTACCTACTCAAGTATGTTTCAAATTATGTTGTTATATACGTATTCGGTTTACGCCGACAAGTAGTGAAGACACGATAATACAGTTTTTTTATAGATACGGTGGTTACCGACTATAAGGAACACCCGGCTAGTTCTGCGATTATTATATAAACAGCGCTGAATATTCCTTCACGCTCTGTCTTAATAATATCTGCGAGATAGCAAGGTAGTTATGTTTTGTTGAATGTGTCTCTTCTTCAACAGGGGCGTATTGATAATCATGTAGAAATGTGAAATACGTATCTACGTCGTTGGAGAAGATACATTCAAAAATACATATGAACTTGTATTGTGTTCTTCACACCCCATTTTTAATAATATTATATATTATTAAAAATACTTTTGTATCACTCAGTATATATTTTGTCAGTCGCCCTCCGAACATCCTTCAGTGCACTTCACTGGTTTACATTGGTAAATAATAATTTTATAATGTGGTATATAGCCAGAAAGAGACCGTTTTGCGATGAAGCTCATAAATTGATAAAGGAATTTCCGAATTTAATGTACAATGGCAGCATAACAAAGTGTAAAGTGTGTGATATAACACTAATGTGTTGAAGGAAATTTCACTGCGAAAGACGTAAATAGTGTAATACATAATCGCAAAAAAAGTAGTGAGATATTTTTGTTTCTTTATGTGCAACTTTCATCTTGTGTAATGTACTGTTTAAGTTAATAGAAAACGAATCATTTCATTTATTTTGGAGAATTACGGTAAAGGAACGCTGCCTAGATGGAAAATATTACTAAATTTTCTGCCATCCCGCCGTGAACGTATTGAACATATGATTAAATCCGAATTGAAAAATAAGAAAGCGTGGTTATCTGTAGACGATCTGTAGACAATTTTCTAACTTGCAGAAGAGTACAACAATGTACTACTGAAATGAAGTGTTAATGTTTATGAGTGATGGTACCGCCAACATGCTATCTGTTGGCTGGTCTCAAAAAGAGATTGTGCTAACTTGTTACATATTACGTGTAAAATCCATGTTTTACATCTGGTGGCAGAAACTATTAGTAGATGTTATCCAGATGTAGACACATTAATTACAATTACAGAGGCTGTGTTTCCCAAATCCCCAAAATGTGTTCGTCAATTTCATAGACTGTATCACGATATTCTTGAATTACCACAGCCGATTCTTACACGTTGGGGACAACGGGCAGTGTTTTGCATAAATATTTTAATAATATTAAGGACATGGTTTTTAAATTTGATCCTAAAGAAAAAGAAAGTCAATGAAAATTTCAAGATTAGTCAGGTTAAAACAGATTTTAAAACAATTCAGAACTACGTCGCACTAGCGGAGGCAATAGAAAAATTAGAAAATCCTTCGCTGTTGTTAGTGGAATCTCTGCAAATAGTGCATGATGCTTAAGTACAGCTATACGTGGTAGAAGACTCAAAAAATGTTTGTGTCGTAGAAAGATTTGAAAATGTTTTACAGAATGATTCGGATTTTGCTACACAAACTTGTGAATGTGCGTCAACCGAACCATTAAGTTGTTTTAAAGATTATTTTAATTATGCAAATATGTCAGTAGATGTAGAACGCTCATTTTCTACACATAAGCACTCAGTTTGAGGAAATTATGGTGGGAACACATCTGATATTGCAAATATTTAACTGATTTTACCCAGTTTATGACTTCATGGAAGACGTTTAAAACGGTAAGTGTTCTACTACTTTTTATAAATGTATACCTTATTATTTAGTTTTATAGGTTTCAGTTCGCTTCGGTTTTTAATTGTAATGATTTAGTACTCTAAACGAGCGAAGTAAACCGCCAATGCGATGTTACTCGAATGAACCTATCTACATATAAAAAAACATTTTTCAATAACGTTTCTTTTATTTAGGTCTTTACCTTTGAAAATATGGTACCCTTTTGATGAAAATAGTACATCGATATATTTATTGACGTATGTGTTTCACATTTTTACACATAATATTGCAACGTTTAATTTTGTCGTCACGGAGATGTTTTATATGTCTGTTATTTATGTAACTGGTTCTCAATTTCATTTATTAGGTAAGTATTTGACACAAAAACACATTAAGCCGTGGATATATAATTAGCACTAGCCTCTATAACTAAAAAAAATAAGTTATAAAAGTGAAGCATCGGCTGATTTCTTCTTTTTAAACTACGTTTTATTTGACATTGACGACATTAACGCAGTAAAAATGTTGATCGATTTCACAGGCCTACAATAGTTTTCCCTTTAAGATCTGAATAGCGTTCGCGACAATTTTTAATGTGCTGATTACGAGAAAAATAGTCAAAAAATCGATCGCGTCGGAATATTTATGATGTGAAACATGTAAAGGCGCGCCACTGGGGGTAAACTCGGATCTTGAATGCCATCACGCGACGACCTCTTAGTCAGCGCCCCACTCTCTTCGCCATACCGCTGGCGCTCCCCTGTCTCTGCAGCGCGTATACTGCGTGTGCGTATATATCGGTGAACGCTATAACCTATGTGTATGCTGGCGCCTTCTCTCTGCTCTATCCCTGCAAGCTATACAATAGGCGTTCGCCGTTTTTATCTGTGTGTTCATCGGTACGCGCTATAGTCGCTTTACTTGTGTACACTGCATGACATATAAAACCCGTACAACTCTTATGAGCATAAAATCAGAGTTTTTCAAAAACGACAAAAAGCTTATATGACAAATTTAAATAACGCAAATGACAGAATATTGAATTGACTGCCAGTTTAGCCAAATAATTCATACTACAATAATTAACGTGTGGCAAACTCGTGAAAAAGTTGATATATCGATGATGCGTTGAGGTTAACCTTTTTTGATCTCTTTGTACTATAGAAAATAAACAAAATTATGTTATACCACTTGTTTCGATTTCTTGAGCGCCGACAGTACACCAAAGGCACGGAAGAAGAGGAGGTCTAAATATAGACAATATAATCAAGGCATACATGAACATTTGATTACACAATAGCTTTAAGTACACGATAAGTTGTTATCGAATTAGGATTTAATGAAAACACATTATGAAGTGCTTCACTCATGTGTAGACATACGTTTATTCATATTTTTTGTTTAGAAATGAAACAGACATTTAAAAAAAATACACATCTGTAACTGTAAACATGGACAACACACTTCGTATTTTCCAGCTTCTTACTTCTGCTTAAGACATATGTTTCTGCTATTATTATTATTAAGCGTCGTCAGTTAAGCTAGTGAAGTAATTTAAAAGCTTAAATCGCCTGTATGGTTTAGCAAATTTCGTCCTATTAGATAGCACCATATAATATAGTGACATCTGACGGACGAAAGAGACTATGCCGAAAATGGCAACCCTTCCCTTGACCGGCTAAGTTGGTACAAAAGGGAAGAAAATACGCATATAGGTGTCAGTCCATTAACACCATGCCAGATGGCAGTAAATATACAAAAAAGGTTTAAGTATATCAATACGTCAAGCACGTATTACGCATTTGTTACAAATGAAACAGACATGTAAAAAAATACACATCTGTAACTGTAAACATGGACAACACACCTCGTATTTTCAAGCTTTTTACTTCTGCTTAAGACTTATGTTTCTGCAATTACTATTAAGCGTCGTCAGTTAAGCTAGTGAATTAATTTAAAAGCTTAAATCGCCTATATGGTTTATCAAATTTCGTCCTACCAGATGGCACCATATAATATAGTGACATCTGACGGACGAAAGAGACTATGCCGAAAATGGCAACCCTTCCCTTGACCGGCTAAGCCGGTACAAAAGGGAAGAAAATACGCATATAGGTGTAAGTCTATTAACACGATGCTAGATGGCAGTAAATATACAAAAAGGTTTAAGTATATCAATACGTTAAGCACGTATTACGCATTTGTTACAAATGAAACAGATATGTAAAAAAAATACACATCTGTAACTGTAAACATGGAAAACACACCTCGTATTTTCCAGCTTTTTACTTCTGTTTAAGACATATGTTTCTGCTATTACTATTAAGCGTCGTCAGTTAAGCTAGTGAAGTAATTTAAAGCTTTCATGAGTCTTTGAATTTTGAATCGTGGTCGAAGATTGCCTCCATTTCCACTCCGTTGTTAAGTATCTCCCAGGGTTGTGATGTGTTTGTGTCTGATTAATATCGTGCGTTGTTATGTTTGTTTTTGTAGTCACGTGTTTTGTATTTTGTATGTGCAGTCTGTGCGTCAGTCGCGTTTTTTTTTTGTTTTTTTTTTGCGTTTCAGTTGTGTGTGTTTAATGTGTTTTGTTGTATAGTGTTATTATTGTCTGTGTCAGTGTAACGAAGTGTTGTATTTGTTCGTTTGTTGCGTTAGTCGAGTGTAGTGTTATTAGCATATTGCCTAAAGCAAGTGCTAATTCGTCAACTGTGTTAAGTTTTGTCTTGTTTTGTCTTTGTGTCCATGGATTACTTGTTGGGGGTGGTGCTGGTACGTATTTAGGTTGAGGTGTGGTTTTGTTTGTAGGATTGTTTGGGTTATTGGGACAGTTTATGAAAGTGGATAGATGAGGACCACCGCAGTTTGCACACTTTGGTGGGGTTGTTTTTGTCTTAGTACATAGATGTGTCGAATGTCCGTCTCCGCATTTCATACATTTGTAGTTTATGCTGCAATTCCGTTGGTGATGTCCGAAAGTCTGGCACTTGTGGCATTGTATAATGTCAGTCCGTTTGTTTAATTGTTCTATTTTGATTGCAAGTCCGCAGCAGTCGCGTAAGTTGTAGATTGACTTGTATTGTCTCGTCAGTTCGATTAAATACCAGTGGTGCTGGTATTCCGTGTTTGCCGTTCATGCGTTTAATTTTTAAAGTCGGGTATCCTTGGTCTGTCAAGTCGTCTGTAATGTCAGTGTCTGTTATAAAGGTGGGAATGCCACGCATCACCACCTTTAGTGTCTTTTCACTTCTTAATTGGAAAGTGTAATATTGTATTTGTTCGTTGTCTAGTGTGTGTTTGAGTTTTCGGTAGTCTTCGTCTGTTGTCGGTTCGATGTGTATTCCTGGTTTCACCATTTTGTTTTCTACTGTGTTAATGCTGTTTGATTTAAGTAATTTTCGTATGTATGTCCATTTGTCTTTTTCGATTATGATAATTGGTGCGATTTTGTGTGTTTTTTTTGTTTCAGTTTTTGTGTTAAGTGTAGTGTGTGTCTTATCACTTACCCTGGGAGTGCTGTTGTATGAAGTTGACGGTTGTGGATTGATTTCAGTTTCTTCTTCCATTTTTTCCTCGGTGATTGTTTTTTCGAGGACACTGTATGCGTTTTTTGTTTCGATAGGTGTATTTGCGTGATCTGTTTTTTGTTTTTTTTTTGCCGTTTTCTTCGCCATTTTAAAATCGTTTTGGAGTTGGACGTTGATTATGTGATCCGAGTTGTTGTCGGGCGGGTTTGCCGGGCTTGTATCTTCTTCTTCTTCATTTTCTTCAGGCGATACTAATAATTCAATTTCACACGTTGGCTGGACGGGATCGACGATGAATATCTGCGGTTGCCTTTGTAGAAGTTTTTGGATATCTTCTTCGTCGGTTGTTTGGCTAATGATAATTTCTGCGTCTTGTCGTTGCTGCGGCGTACATCTTCTTTTGAAGTTATTCTTCAGAGTTATATTTGTTACGGTTTTGGTGATATATCTTCCGGCCATTTCTTCCGGGTTCGTATTGACGTTTTATCGTCGTAGATGCACTCACTGCGATGTTGCAAGAACAGGTATCGCAGTGAGAATGAATTTAAAAGCTTAAATCGCCTATATGGTATAGCAAATTTCGTCCTATCAGATAGCACCATATAATATAGTGACATCTGACGGACGAAAGGGACTATGCCGAAAATGGAAAACCTTCCCTTGACCGGCTAAGCCGGTCCATGTTTACAGTTACAGATGTGTATTTTTTTTTCATGTTTGTTTCATTTGTAACAAATGCGTAATACGTGCTTAACGTATTGATATACTTAAACCTTTTTTGTATATTTACTGCCATCTGGCATCGTGTTAATGGACTTACACCTATATTCGTACTTTCTTCCCTTATGTAGCGGCTTAGCCGGTCAAGGGAAGGGTTCTCATTTTCGGCATAGTCTCTTTCGTCCGTCAGATGTCACTATATTATATGGTGCTATCTGATAGGACAAAATTTGCTATACCATATTGGCGATTTAAGCTTTTAAATTACTTCACTAGCTTAACTGACGACGCTTAATAGTAATAGCAGAAACATATGTCTTAAGCAGAAGTAAAAAGCTGGAAAATACGAGGTGTGTTGTCCATGTTTACAGTTACAGATGTGTATTTTTTTACATGTCTGTTTCATTTGTAACAAATGCGTAATACGTGCTTAACGTATTGATATACTTAAACCTGTTTTGAATATTTTTTGTTTAGATTCAATTTAAGTATTATTTGCAGAGAAGTTAATAATGCTATAACTTAATTCACATCTTTTAGCCTGGGAATACGAATACATGTGCTACAGTACTATGTTGAAGTTCGGTATTTCTAAAAAAGATGCGATGGCATTTAAAAATCGCAAAAGGTATGTTTATAGGATAAACTGAATATTTTATACACAGTATTATAATTACTCTAAACAAACCATTATTAGATAGTTTGGATGTTGCATACAGTAATATTTACAGATTGAAGGCTACTCCAGTGACATATACTATTTTGCGGTCAATTCAGTTTACAAATGAATTGAACAAAAGATTCATAAATTTAATTCAGTACCATCGCATTTTAATACAATTTTCCAGTGATTTTGAGAATTTTATATCGCCAGTTATGTTAACTACCGTTCTTGCGTCAATATTCCATACTACAGTCATAGCTTTCAGCTTTGTAACTGTAAGTAATTTTAATTATAAACGTATATTTTATATTTGCTGCTTGAAATATACATGGTATCCTTAAAATAAAGAGACAACGCATGATAGATGGAAAGATGTAATTATATATAATATAAATCCAAAATATTGTGTCACCCCAAAATTGAAAACCCTCTGAAAAATGTTGTATGCTAAGATCAATAACCTCAATCAATATCAGCTCTTTATACATTCAAGGGAATTATTAAAAATTAAAAAAATGTGTATACGTTTAATACGTCAATGGATTTTTTTGTCACGAGAAGTAGCAAATATAAAATATAAATATGAATATGAAAAAAAAACACTAATTTAGACACACACCGCAATATTTATGTCCATAAATTCTAGAAAATGACATCGCGTATAAGTTTTGCTATGGTAAGGGTTCGATAACCTGGTACGAAAGTCAACTATTAAAAATTTATCGTGAATTTTCAAAGATGGCGTATTAAAAGATGGTGCTCTACGGGCATTTAACGTCCTATTTTCTAGCAATCTATCTTTAATTGAAGACGTATCGAACCGACAACTGAACGAAACTTAAAGCGAGATGGACAAGAACAAAGCTATTCTTATTGTTATTGTAAATCAACATTACGATATCGTCTTTTATAAGATAATCGATCACACAGTGGCGTGACAAATATTTTTTAAACATTTTCGTAATTTTTTTCTCGCTTATGACAGGGAGGAGGGATTTTGGGAAAATATTTTGGATATATATTCTATATAATTACAGCTTTCGATTTTTCATACGTTGTCTTTTTATTTCAAGGACACCCGGTTCAATAGTTTATAATGTTCAAATGTTTTAGGCAACTAATATATCCGAACTAATAACCAGCGTTTCTTACGTCCTATTGACTTTAATTCATATATTTACTCTTAATTATCTTGGACAACTTATTATTGATCACGTAAGTACGACTTTTATATTTGTTTTAATAGTCCACAATATTTTCCTCGGTCACTCTTATTCGTTGAGGAAAAAATCATTTGCTTTATTAATGTTCTTGAGCATGATCTGTATTGTGGAATCCATAAATGTAATCCATTCTCTTTCTCATCAAGCTTTAGCCGGACTCACTTCTGTTATCTTCAGGACGATGTTTGATTAGAAATGAAGGGAACTCTTTGTAACAGTGGTATTTATATTGCTTCATAATGACTGGAGATATCACTCTTGTGATAGGGACAGTAATGTTGTTAATGCTTCACGTAAGCTGTATATTCGCGATAAGAATATGTGATAATCTATCTCTGTCGCTTCTTTTGCTTAAACTATTCTGGCACTTTCTATTTATATTGCTTCTCGTAATACGCATGCGTAATAATGTTTGGATTTTAATCTTAATAGATTTAATTCTTGTAGATTGGATTTTGGGATAATTTTTGTTTTGTTGAAATCTATTGTGTGTCCTGTTACTATAGCATGTTGCGCTAGAGACAATGTAATATCTTTCCACAGTAATCCATTTCTGTGTTCTTCTTTTCGCATGCTCATGTATCAGTTGGTATGTTTAATGTAAGATCGGTAGCAGCCGCCACATGGTATTTGGTCCATATTCCTAAAAGTTTGTGTGATCGTTCTGTATGTATTGTAAATGGTTTTAAAGTTATTTTTGTTTAAAATACATATAGTTCTGTTGGCTATTTATTTGATATACACAGAAAATATTCCGTATGTGTATTTCTTTTTTCGTTTTTTTCCAGGTTTAATCTCATCTCGATTAATCGTGCGCGTAATATGATTGTCTTTATAACTATATAGATGTATGTATTCGTGAGTTTTCGCGATCTTATGGCCAGTATTCATATTGTGAATTCGAATACATTTAGAATTTCTGGCATACATAGTGGAAAAGATACAGATTACGGTCAAAATTGTCGTCAATATAAGACGATTTCGATCCACAACGGCCCCATAGTATTTAAGTTCTTCAACTTGTCGCGTTTGCACCTCCTCATCTATTAGAACTTCAAATTGTGCACTGCTCTTGACTATTGTTGACTACTACTGTATTTTGTAGGCTCACTTGGAGGCCCAACTTTTTATATTCACTATTAAGTCTTCTCGGCATAAATTCCAAATCGTATGAAGCTTGCGCGAGAAGCACTTGATCCCCTGCGAAGTTAAGTGTGATGAGATGTCTTTCATTAATTGGTGTCGCATTGCTATGCAGCTTCGTTTCCAGTCTCTCAACAATGCTTCCAAGTACAGGTTGGATAATATCAGCCACAAGCAACACCCTTGACGATCTCCTTTTGTTATCAATATAGGTTTTGACAGTTGTTTTCCATTCCTTATAAATGATACATTTCCACTGTATATATCTTTAATCACAGACAGCAGATCGGTATTCATATAATCTGAATTAAGGTTGTACCGATTCATAAGCTTTCTTGAGATCAATGAAGGCTATATGGATTTCTTGTCCTGTTGTACTTCTCTTATCCATTACTTGTTGTAATGTGGAAAGGTTATCAATACAGGAACGACCTGGGATGCAACCACTTTGATCTTTATTTATTCTATGCCCTAGTTCTTACCCTTTCTTGGAGGATCTTTCCAAATAATCTGCTTAAGCTGTTGGTCACACTAAGACCCCTGTAGCGGCAAGGATCTTTCTGTTTCCCTTTTTGAGTTCTGAAGTTATATACGTTTTTTTCCATTCTTTTGGTGTTTGTTTCAGAGTTATGCACTTATTCAGCAAACCTTAGGGCCAGAATATAACTTCCTTTCCTCCATGTTTCACTAGCTCTCTCTGTAAATTTCCAGGTTCAGGTCATCTTCCATCCTTCATGTTAGTGAGATGTCTTTCCACTTCTTCTGGTGTTATTGTTAGGTAGTTTAACCCTTCCATTTCTAGGGTATTGTATAGATTGTTCAAATTCATAGCGATTTTCTGTGAGTAATCTTTAATAATGGTTTTCCCATTCTGTCATGCTAATTAGTTGGCAGTGTTGATATTTGTTTTCTGATTTCATGCTTTTTATTGTTTTCCATGCTTCAGTGGATCTTGTGCCACTTATTCTACTTTCAATCTGTCCACATTTTTGCTTCCAGTACTGTTTTTTTATTTCGGTTGTTCTTTTTCTCAGTATTTTATTTTTTTCGTTATATGTCTCTCATTTCAGGTACAGGTTTACTTAACCATCTATTATATGCCTTTTTTTCTTCTCTTATAAGATGTTCTATGTCCTGGTTCTAGGCGAACTTCTTCCGTGATCCGGATAGGTTTTTGTTTATTCTTTTTCTTTCCTATCAAACCTAGTGCTTGATAGGCAGCTCTGTACACCGCTTCCTTGATATTGTTGTAGTCTGGATCTATGAGCTCAGATGAAGAAGTACTATAAGATAATATTTCTCCATCTCGTAGACGTTATGTGCTCGAATCCCTATATATTATATACAAAAGATAACGGACGACTTAATTCATTAAATTTTTGATAGAATGCGTGAATCACGAATATGCACTTCAGCAACTATAATTCGAAATTTGTAGTTGCTGAAGTGCATATTCGTGATCACGCATTTGATCAAAAATTTAATGAATTAAGTCGTCCGTTATCTTTTGTATATAATATGTAGGGATTCGAGCACATAACGTCTAATTGGTCAACCAAGACACTGCAAAACCTATTACATCTCTTAGAAAAACGTTTTCCCTGGAGTTCTTATTTTTTTATTTATTTTTTCCTATTTATGAACTTTGCTATTTTATTCCAATTTCTAAATTTTCTATCATACCTTTTTCAACAATGAATTGTTAATTTTTTTATCTGAAAACAATGAAATCTTATTCGCCTTACATCGATTTGTTCGCCAAATATATTATAGGATCATTTGTATTGCGTTCGATGTGTATACAAGCCATTGCTTGATTTTACTTATGCACCCTGTGAACAACTTTTAAAGATAAATTCCACAGTTAACTGGTTAACAAGTCTCTCTAGTTTAGGATCGACTGGGCACCAACGAAGAATACGCATCGTATTACTAAACTTCGGGTAATAAAAGAATATACTTACTTTTTGCATTTGAATCCAATACGTGAAGACAACCTTTATTTTAAGGAAAAAAAAACAATTATTACATAAATTTTTCGTTATCTTCTGCGCATTTACGCATTTGATAACGAAAACAAGAATATATCATTTATAATATCGATTTTTTAATTTTAGAGTATCAAGGTAGAACTAGCTTTGTACAATTGCCCATGGTACTTGTGTAATAAAAATTTTCAGAAGTTGTTCAAATTTGCACATCTTCGTAGTCGAAAATACGTTTTTTTAACAATTGGAAAATTTACTCCTATTAATTTACAAACATTTATGTGGGTACGTATTGGAAATTTATAAAGTTCTTTTCACAGGAAGATTTTATTTTTCAGATTATAAAATCCTGTGTTAGTTACTTAACTTTTCTGAGGTGCATGGATAAAAATAAATAAAAAATAGAATATTTTTGTAGTTACATAGTAATTAGATAATATCTTTATAAATAAATTACATTTCTACTTGTTTTTGTTTTATTTTTTGAGTATAATAGTTGATTTATCAAATTCTTATTAAATAAAAATTTCCATAGAGATTGTTCCACTTGATTGAACAAATTTTAATAAAAACACTTACATATGTAAGCAGAATCACTCAAAGTTATTAGACGTCTTAGCAGTAGTCTCAGTTGGAATTTCCATCTGAATGCAATGTAAAGATTTCAGCTAAAAGCTCTATATTATCCAACTTTCACTTAAAATTTTTTATGGTATTATGTGCTGAGTAGCTCGCATTGAACCTTCTTTCGCCGAAAACATGCACTTCCAATAATTAAATCTTAATAGATTTGTTTCTTGCAGACTGAAATGTTCAAATTTCATAATAGAAGGGCGGTTCGTAAAGTAAGTTTCGTTTCCACCTAGCGGGCAAAGGAGTGGGGATATTGGCATGATCACAGCGTTGCGGTGTAATCTGGTTCAATTTTAGGCTGGCAGTACTAGTAAGAAAATCGTTCGGACATTCTTTCGTGCTACTTTAGTCGTTTAAAATGGGTGCTGCTATTGAAAATCCCGCAGACCCCGAATTGCGTGTTGTTATCCTATTTTTGTGTGCAAAGAACATGAAGGCTGATGAGATTTGAACTTTGTTCTGTTTATGGTGAATATTTCATGAGTGGTAGTATGGCTAGAAGATGATGGAATATGTTTCGAGAAGGACGAACTAATGTTCACGATAAAAAACAGAATGGAAAACCAACTGTTCTGGCGAATGAACTTGAGAGTAATACCGAAGGAAAAATTCGTAAAAGTCGCGACTCACAATCACAGAACTGTGTGCCTTTTTCTATTAAATTTCACGTACAGTTTTGTACGAGGCTGTTACTGAACATTTAGGTTACCATAACTTTTTTTACCGAAAACCATAAAACAAAGACATGGGATCGGCACTAACTTTCTACGACGTTGAAGCTCAAAAATTCCTCACGCATATCGTAACAGGGATGAGACTTGAGTAGCTTATGTCATAGTTGAGACGCAAAGACTGTCAATGCAGTAGGGTCGCTCTAATTCGCCTCCGAGGTAACTTTAAAAACGCCGTCAAACTTTTTCTGCGAGAAAAATCATGGTCACTGTCTTTTGGGACAAGAAAGGCGTCCTTTTTGTAGATTTTTTTGAACCAGGGACCACAATAAACACTGAAGTCTACTGTGAAACTTTGAAGAAGTTCAGAAGGACTATTTAGAACAAACGACGCGAATTATTAAGTTGGGGCATCGTTTTTCTTCATAACCCCCGCCCGCATACGGTAGGCCTATTAGACCGTAATAAGTGGGAAGTGTTTGAGAATCCTCCTTACAGCCTTGATTTGGCTCCTAACGACTACCACCCGTTCCCTACAATTAAGGAATGGCTTGGAAGTTTACGGTTTGAGGGCGATAAAGAGCTGCAGGACAGTGTTACAGCATGACTTAAGTCACAAGCGGCAGAATTCTATGGGCATTAGAAAGCTGGTTCATCGCTATTACAAATATCTCAATCTTAATGGAAACTGTGCATTTAAATAACGGAAAATATATCGGATAGCTTTAAGTTGTATAAAACAAATCCTCTTCATGTATTGCTGTTTTTCTAAATAAACAAGCGGAACTTACTTTACGAATCGCCTTCGTATTATACGTATACAGGCAAATCAAACAGGTAAATAATCACTCACAGAGAAGAACAGCGAAGGTCCTCTTGGGCTAGAGTGTACCAAGCAACCTTCAATTCATGGCGGTAAGTTAAGTTCACCAACCTTTTTTCTATAATATCCCACACGTGTTTGATTGGCGAGAGGTCTGGGTGGCCATGGAAAGATAATGACATGGGCCCCTTCGATCGGTTTAGAGACGTTCTCGCTACGTGGGGACGGGTATTATCCTGCTGGAAAGGTGAGTCTTTCAGTTGCTGAAGATATGGAAGAATATATCATTTTATCACCTCATCAACGTAATGCTGAGCGTTCATGGCGCTTCGGATGCTATGCACCATATGCTATAGCACACCATATCGTAACTCCAAAGGCTCAGTGCATCTTTCAATAGAAAATTTAATTGGCGCCGTTCCCCGCGTCTTCGTCTGACCCACATGTAGCTATCGTATGTCCCTGTACAAAATCGAGATTCATCACTAAACACCACCCAATGACACTGAACGCTTCAGTGCATTCGCAATATACACAATTCCAAACGAAGCTGTCGGTGTTGAGCCGTAAGTGATAACACAAGATGTGCTCGATAGGATTGCAAGACAAAAGCCCTGATTTGGCGTTAAACGGTTTGTAGTGTTACAAGACAGTCCAGTCTTCGTTACCTAATCATAGATCGGCTATTGATCTGGCACTAGAGAATGTCATTAGGCGAAGGTAACGGACTGCACCTCATTAGTTCTTCTTCGGCCCGCGGTTCCTCTTCGGAGTATTTCCTGGCCCTCCTTAGCGTATGACTGATAACAACATATGATGGTATTGGTTCCGGTTAAGTCCATTTCCAATTTTCTTATACGAAAAACCACCTTCGCGCAAGCCAACAATTCGGTCAATCGGCAGTAATTTCCACGTTGCTGCACTATAGGCATCAAACCTTCAAAAGGCGTTAACCAAAAATATGGCAAGATAAAAATTGAATTCAAAGTAACAAACAATACACCTGGCAATAATGCCAGTAAAACTGAATGAAACGTCAGTTATGCTATGACCACTTGTTCCATCGCAAAAAAATGATGATAAATGATAATCTTTGAATAGTTTCTTGTCTCTGCCAAGTTTGGTCGAAGAATTCTTTTTGGTATTGCAATTTCCATGTTATGTACTATACGTTCGAATAGATAAGTCTTCTTTATGTTATTTACACATAATTTGCATTTTTATTTCTGTCTTTGACTATGTTTACTACTATTATATCTATACACTTACGCGCATATAAATACCTATAGTGTCAATTTTCATCGCACTTGCCGACCAACCATTCTCGTATGACGTTAAAAATGTAAATAAAACTATTTTGTTTTCACACCAAAATTATACACATATTTTTCGTAGACATCTTTATTTTTATATTATAATACTGTTCAAAATATTACAAACTTATACCAGACCAAAATCACAATTATATACATAAAAATCACATTACAGTTTCTTAAAGAGATATGTTCAAAGCGTTATCGACTTGCGGCGTTGGCGTGTAAAGAATTTTGAACGAGTCCCGCCAATGTGCTTTGAAAACCCGCATTATAATCTAAAGTTACTTCGTTGAATAGATATTCTTCTCTGATGTCTGCGTAATAATCATTTCTGTCAGGACCACTAACTAAAGCTCCGAGAAGTAGTTGAGGATTTGGCTCTGTAGACGATAGGTACTTCCAGTTACAGGGATTTCCGCTGTCTGGACAGGAGCTGTAATATAACAATAAACATTACCTTCATGAATATATAAACGTTATTATTTATTACAAAAGTAAAATAACTTACTTTACCTAATAGTAAGCCTACCTAAAATGTGGTGTAATTTAAATAATCTCTCCCTTTTACATACGAGTATTATTGTATAATATGTTATTGCTTAATAATACGGTACTCCTTTTATATAATCTTTGCCCCTACTTACGGATATGTTCCGTGTTGAAAAGTCTTTAAGTAGACTAATGAGGTGCTATCTAGAAATTCCAGTAATTTGAATGTGGTACTTTTCTGCGCCACTACAATGTCTGATGCGACGCTACATTGTCTGATGTGAAAGAGCAAAGAACGTGCATCAAAGTCTGCTTAAAACTTGGTAAAACGGTAGCAGAACCTCTGAAAATACTTAAGCAAGTGTTTGGTGAGGATGTTTTAAGCCAGGTACAAATTTATGAAGGTACAACCGCTTTGAAAATGAAAATCTGTCTATTGATGATGAGCGTTCCGGTAGTTCATCGATGGAAAACACGACACAAATTGTGGCAAAAGTGTGTGATGCTGTCATCAAGACCGAAGGAGAACAATACAGGACTGGGCACCATCATGTGTGTACAGAACTGAAAGAAACTACCGAAAGTAGCAGTAGCAGAATCATTACTGGCGACGAATCATGGGTGTACGGGTGTGCTCCTGTATATTCCAACATTGCAGCAGTCATCGTCACGGAAGACGCCATCGTGACCACGAGCGAAGAAAGCACGGAAAATTAATCTGATGTTTTTCGGCGACTAAAAGAAAACATTCAACGCAATCAGCCTTCTAAGTGGCGCAACAATTCGTTAATCCTACACAGCGACAATGGACGAACCCACACGTCACTTGTTGTGACGGCAGTACTACCCGACCCTCCCTATTTCCATTATCTTGCTCCTTGTGATTTCTTCCTGTGTCCGAAGTTGCAATTGAAGTTCAAGGGGGGCTGTTTTGAGACGATTGAGTAGATCCAGACCAAATCGCAGGCAGTGTTGAACACGTTGAACACTGTTTCTAGCCATGGACATGTCGCTGGTATCAGTGTATTCATGCGAAAGGAGAGTACTTTGAAAGGGATGGAAGTGAATAAGTTGTAAGAACAATTTTTTTCACATTGCGGGAGTTTCTGGGTAGCACCTCGTATTTCTCTTTCTTGTCGAGCTTTCAACAGATTCGCTGCTGTCATCTTCAGGATGTTGCACGATTCGAAAGAAAAATTTAGGATATACATACAATTCACGCCCTGTCTACCAATAGATTTATGTCATTTTAGAGGTGTTTCTTATTTTCTACTGCTTGCACCAATCTTGTCCAAAATTTGGGCTTCATTCTAAGTAACCTTTTTTCCTCAAAACTAAAATTAGTTAATCGTTCTATGTTTTGTTAGGTTTTACTTGTGTTTTGAATTTTAGTGCTTTTAATTGTCATAGATTTCAGACCCGTCTCTTGTAGTTCATTCGGCATAGATGTCCAAAACACTTGATCTGATTCCGTTCAATAGAATCTAAATTTGAAATTTGATTTGGCTTCTAACTCTCCTCGTTCAGTATAATTTCTTTTTTTTCCGGCCCTTCTAGATATTCCCTTGACCTATCTTAGATATTTATTATCAGTGGCACATATCTTGCTTTTTAATCTATTTGATCGTATCTACAATTAATTGCCGTACGCTTGAATAGATCCGAATGCTGTTTTATATATCATAATTTTTGTTTATTTCCTTCTTCTTAATTAGGTAAAGTACTTTCAAGCTGAAGCACTAATTCTTTGATTTATTACTTGTCCCATGTTTTGTTCTCTATCTATTGAAACTCCTAGATATTACCGGCTGTGGTAATGGTAGTGGTAATGCACTGGCTTATCATGTCGGGAGTCCCGGGATCGCATCCAGGACTGGGCTGTTTGAAAAAGTTTTCGTGGTTTTCATTATCGTTTAACTCATTAGTGAAGAGCGTCCCTTTAAAGAAACTGCCATATTCTTCTCTGTCTTATCAACAGATGTCACTGTACGATGTTGTTTATCCATGAAGCGTGTTCCGAATGCATGTATGTTAGTGCAGCTAGCGACTTTTTCCGATAAAAAAGATAAATGGATCCTGAACTTTACTCAACGAGGAATTGAGGGTGAATATTATGCAATATAACACCATGTCGGATATTTTGGGGAACGGTTATATATAGAATATTATAGAATATGTTTGGAAACAATATGCAACGAAAACCCTATGTATATAAACTTTTATTCTAACCTAATATGCCTAATATGATTTATACGTGATGTCTCTTATAAGGGACGCTGTCCACAGTGGATTTCTGATTTTCATGTAATTGCAGATTGACTTTGTTGCAACTCTTAGACGAACTGGAAGCTGACGACATCCTGCTAGGTAATGATATTTTCATCGTGCCATCTGTGGACAATGCGAATGATATAGAAGCTGATAGCGATATTTCGGATGATGAATACACGGCCAATATAAACCACTTACCTCGTGGAATATTGAATCAGATTTGTAATATCAATGACGAGGAGGAAGATGACTACATCTCTGAACATAGCCTGCCGCTGATAGAGTGGCAAAAGCGCTTGAAGAACAGTCAGACTACATTAACTAAGTATTCATACACAACATCTGAATGGAATCGAAACCCTGGAGTCCTCCCCAATAACGACACAGTGACAAACTGTAATCCAAAGCAAGCATCAACAGAAGCTGTAAATGCGTCAACTCCTGTTGAATATTTTCGACTCTTTTTTGATAATGAACTTCTGAATTTTATTTTGAAGGAGACAAATAAATATCCGCTACAGAAAAATGATAACCTGGACTTGACTTTACACGAACTGCATGTATTTTTGGGAGTTCTTTTATTATCGGGCTATGGAAAATAGCCGAACAGGCGATTTTATGGGTCCACAGAAAATGACATACCCACAATTGTACAAAATAGTATGCGACTTAAGAGGTTTGAAAAAATATTGACGGATTTTCACTTTAATGATAATTCTAAAATTTTATTAAAGAAAGACAGGCTTTATAAAATATTGCTCCTAGTAGAAATACTCAATACAAACGACTAGAGCATATTGGCTTACTATGGAAAGTATTATGCAAAACAATATATTCGAGCCAAAACAATACCATTTGGTTTTAAAGAGTGGACATTTTGTTCAAGTGGTGGGTATATGTTAGGATTTGAGATGTACACAGGGAAGGATAACAGCAGGACATTTACATGATGTTCTATCCCATAACGAATGGCATTAATTTTATTTTCAGGCAATTTAATGTATACACCAGAAATCCCATGTGCTGTGGAATACTGTGAATTCAACTATATCAATTTGGCGGCAATTTACGCTGTTTTGCATGGAAAGAAAATACGAAATCGTGTGAGAAACCCTCAATGAAGAGTTAGCTTCTATTTTATGTATTTGGGCATTTAACATGAAGAAGAATAATTGCGAAGATTACAAAGAGAGTGCAGTTAAGACGATTTGGAACATTACAGCAAAATGTTACAAGAAAAGTTCTTTAATGATTCTAAACAGGTTTTGAATTCGTTCAACGACCTACAATTTAAGAAAGCAAGAAATACCCGTGATAGGGCCGCAAAATTTTACAAGCAATTTCAGAAAAAAGAAAGGCGAATTCTAAAGCTCTCAAACAAGAAATTTTTGAAATGGCTTTATTTTGGAATGAAGAGAAGCTTTATAGGGCTCCAAAGAAAACTTTACCGTACTGCTGTCTGTGAATTAGCCTGAAGAACTGTAGAAGCAGCAAATTGTAAGATATTCAATTTTAAAATAGAGACAGACAACAGTGGACAAGTGATTAGAAGGGTTGAATATAATCCAGTATTTTCTAAAACAGCGCAAGGAGGAAATCAAAGATTGACCGACAATAAATGGCTGGTTGTAGACACCAAAGAAGAATATATATGTGCAGTAAGATTGTTCGAACAAATTATGAAAAAACGAGGAAACCATATCACATGTGAAATCTTTTTTTAACGCCAAATCCTTTCTGCCAAAAACGAAGTCGAAATGATGGTATAAGAATTCTCCTATTGGAATAAATGCATTATGCAATTGGATCAAATCTTTGGCGAAAAATATTTGACGAGTAAAAATTACGAACCATTCCAATCGAACGGCTGCCGTAACTGAATTGTCGAGGAGTGGTATTGGCGAACAAAAAGTAGTGAAAATTACAGGACATAGCTATCCGTCGTCGTTAAAACCGTACCTTCAGTTGAACCAAAGACATCATACTAAAAGCATAAAATCCATTCGTACTACCACTACAACTACAACTGAAAATACAAGCATGCAGCAAACTATAAGCGAAAAACAAAGAGATTCTGAAAATCAATTTGTATATAACAACTGTACTTTCCCTTGAAATAAATAAAATAATTTTCACCTCGTTTGGCAATTTAGTGACTTCTAACTTACCTAATATGTAAATTAAATATGTATTCATTAAATTGTCGTACCGAATTATGTACATTCAAGCTTTTTTTTAATCGAAATAAACCCAACATTTATTTTTCGATCTTTCTTGTCTTTAGGTAATTCAACTCCAAAAACTGCCAGATTAAATTTTTTTTAGAGTTGGTGTGCTCTTATTGGAAAACTCGTTATTACATACCTTGACGCATGATGGGGCCTCTTGGGGTAGTTTAAACCGAAACCCACCAGAAAACTTCTCCCATCTTTTCCTAACATATAATCGATTTGATCCTTGGCAAATTGCGCATAATCTGGATTTAAGCCTAGTGTAGTAGCCTACGATCCATAAAGTTACTTCACTTCGTATTTAAAGTAACACACTGAATACTTACTTGAAGACATATGAAAGCAATATTTGCTGCATGTGAACACGTTCCCAATTTCTCTATAAATACAAGTCCTTTGGGAGTTTTTGTCTGTTCCTTCAACGAATAATCGCAGAACGAGTCCACCGCATTTAAATATTCTTCACTTCTCGTGGCATTCGCTAAAAGGGTCTGCAAAGTATTATTGATTAATCTAATGATACTGTAGTTCTTATAAAAACAAATAACTGTACGGATAAGTATATGTACCTGTATACCTGCAACTTTTTTATTGTAGTAAAATTCATTTGGACGTTCTTTCAATCGGAATGTTTCGTAAAAATTGACGGCCATTCTTAAATATTTCTTATCATCAGTTGCTCTATACAACCAAATGGAAGCCCAAGTTAGTTCGTCTCCATAGCCACCATTTCTGTACATCAAAGTGAAATATACATACAGGGTTAGTTAAAAGTATGGAGACGGCGATTTATTGTCGTTAATATTCATTTTAGGGATTTATGGTCAATATAAAAGTTTGTTAGGATATTTTGATCTACATTTGAGATTATTTGTATTTTTTTTTCTTCAATTGTTTTTTAGTTACGCCTGTCCGCGCATTTTTTTTTAAATGGGAACTAGTAAATTTTACTCTACCATTTGATAGAGAATTTTTTTCTCTTTACAAAAATATTTTTGTTTTTTTAAAATTCATTTTAATAACTTTTTTATAAGAAAAATTAAACAAATTAATAACAAAGTAAATTAAAGTAAGTGTTCAAATTGTCGTCCATTAGTAATTTGACAATGACCCAATCGATTTACAAAACCCCGAACAGAGTTCTGTAAAAAAATCTCGGGGAATTTCTTGTATCGTTCTGGTAATTCGGATTTGTAAATCTTCGACGTTATCGGGCTTATCTTTGTAAACTTTGTTTTTTAGGTATCTCCAAAAAAAAATCTAAACGACTTAAATCTGGCGAACGGGCTGGCCATTCAATGGTTCCTCGTCTTCCAATCCATCTGTGGGGAAAAACGTTGTTCAGATATTGACGAACATTTACACCATGATGTGGTGGGGCGCCATCTTGCTGGAACCAGATACTGTCATTGGGCAGGTGTTCATTGTTTTCATGAGGATAGAGCGTAGCACTAGCAGGTATTATTTCATTTTGCAATAACTGCAAATACAGAGCCGAAGTTAAATTGCCATTGATGAAAAAGGGACCGATAATATGACCACCTAGAATGCTAACCCAAACATTAACCTTTTGGAGGTACTGCGTATGGTGCTCCAAAAACCAAGAGGGATTTTCCGATGACAAGTATCTGCAGTTATGTCTGTTTACTTCACCGGTAAGGCAAAAAGTAGCTTCGTCAGAGAAGAGAATATTGTTGACAAAATTTTCATGATTATTGCAAATATTTAACATTTCTTCAGAAAATTATAATCTCCTATCAAAATCATCTTCCGTTAACTCGTGTACAAGGTGTACCTTATAAGGTTTATACTTTTCACTTTTTAAAAATGACACGATCGATTACTGTGAAATATTGAAATTGGCCGCTAATTGATTGGTTGATAAATGGGGATATTCAGATACAGCCAATAAAATATCCAGTTTGTTATCATCGCTTTTTGCTGTTCTAGGTCTACCACTCCTTGGCAAATCTTTAACGCTACCCGTTTGTTCAAAGCGTCTTAAAGTTTTACCAACAACGGATTAAGAAATTGGATTTCTATTTGGATGCGTATCATTAAATAAATTACTAACGTCTTGTAAACTTCTGCGTCTATCTCCATAACCCAACATCATAAGTATTTCAATTCGTTCATGTTCACTTAAACTCGCCATTGTTAATATTAACAGCAACAAATTGCACAAATGAATGATTTCTGTCAAAGATTTGACGTACACAATAACCACTGATAAAATTATGTCGCTCAAGTTTGTTTATCGCTACGCTTATGTCTATCTACTATATACCGAGCATCTGTTAAACACTTGAACCGGCTTTTTCTTATAAAAAAGTTATTAAAATGAATTTTATAAAAACATCAATATTTTTGTAAAGAGAAAAAAATTCTCTATCGAATGGTAGAGTAAAATTTACTAATTCCCATTTAAAAAAAGCGGACAGGCGTAACTAAAAAACAATTGAAGAAAAAAAAATTCAAATAATCTCAAATGTCGATCAAAATATCCTAACAAACTTTTATATTGAACATAAATCCCTAAAATGAATATTAACGACAATAAATCGCCGCCTCCATACTTTTAACTAACCCTGTATATTATGTATATGGAAAATTAAAAGTAACATACTCATAAAATATTTTTGCGCCAGGAATTGCTTCTTGATAGAGACCTCTATATGTAGTAGCGAATTCGAACATGTCTACAGCGTGGTCTAACAATATTTCTGAATAGGTTTCATTTACATTTCTAAACACTATACTTGCAGCTGCGAAAGTGGCTGAGGCTTCACCAGCCAAGTCGGATCCTAAAAATAATATGAATCTCATGTATATATACATTTCCTATAAGTTATGAGACAATTCTGAGATTTGCGAGGGCGGGTTGACTTATTCGCACAATCGCCTAGAGTAGGCCGTGAAATAAAAAAATACACATCACATTTTAACAACCGATGCCTTGTTAATTTACTGTTAGTGTTTATTAAATTTGTGACAAACTGTGTTTTATGGGCAATTTTTTAAATTTTACACTGCTACAAATTAAGTGTAAATGAATAACTTTGAGCGGCAGTGATTAAGTATCTTTTAATCTTTTAAAGAAAGGCATGTCCTTTATCGAAATTCATGATGATAGGCTAGATACACTTGGTGAGGGTTATCCTTAGTATACATCCGTCAGAAAATGGTGAAAAGAATTTAAGCGTGGCAGGAGCAGCTTAGAAGATGATTCCGACGATCGACGATTGAAAGCGTTAGAAATACAGAGGCAGTGAGCATTTTAAAGTAAGGGATACTTTATATTTTGCACGAAGAATTTAATATGAGAAACCTTTCGGCACGTTTACTGTTGACGGAACAAGGGCGTGCTCACTGTCAAATATCGATGAATAATTTAGAAAAATTACCTATTTGTCCAAAACTAATAAAAAAATGAAGAACCATGTCAAAAAAGAAATTCTTAGCGCTACTTGGTAGTGACACAACTTCAAAACAATTAATTTTTGGTAAACTTTTGTCTACAATATTTAATAAATCTAATAAAAATTGACGAATATTATCATTAGTATGTAATTGAAATAATAATAATCGTTCGCAAATTTTTACAGAATCTTCTAGAGTATAATAATAATCAAAAACATTATCTGTTGTACAGGAAAAATAAGGAGATGAATTTTTAAGAATGTTATACATGCTATTAACATCATAATTAATAATTTGTAAATTCAAAATATCTATTATAGTTTGAATCAAATAATCATTTCGTCGTTTAAATTTATATGGAGAACTAAGCCAGATTGGAGTATTTACAATGTTTAGTAAGGGGCTTGTCGGATATTGGGATACAAATTCCAGTAATTCTTCTTCCTCACTTCCTTCTTGATGTCTTTTAAATTTTTTACTCTTTTGATTGCGTCCTTGATAATACGTTGGATTGGCTGATAAAGAGGATCCACTGGGGTCGCAAGTAGAAAATTCATGCGGATCATTGCTTCCTTCCACCAGAGATTCTTCGGTATTTGTCGCAAATTCTTCATTTCGTAAAGTTCCAATTTCACGAGGTGGGATCCTTTCTCTCCCGGCGACTGAATACTACAATATCCTTCTGGGGTGTTCCATGAAATATTTTGTGAGGTTGAAGATATATTGGTTGGTAATGTCGAAGGTGCGTCTAATTCTGCGTGAATTTCGCTTGATAGGCAATCCAACAATTCTGGAACATCTACAATATCCTCCACTCCAGGAACAATCGTGGATAATATGGGCGTGGTCTTCGTACCACACCCAGATAAAGCACCCTCCTTTAAATTTTTGTTGTAAACATCTAGTAAAATATCTTTCATTTTGCTCGGAAGTAATGTCTGGCAAAACGTCATGAATAAGTTGTTTTCCTTTAAGAGCTCCACAAACTTCTCGAACGAAATTTCGGGCGATACGTCTATTTTCACGTCCTTCATCTCCTTGGATATCTTCCGCAGTGGCATCAAGAAGTTCTCGTAAATCCTCTTGCCAGTTAAATATTGGTCCTTGACACAATGGGATATGGACATTTCCAACCACATTATTAGTAGAGGTACTTGGAACGGATCCATCCAAATTAATTCTATTAAATTAAGGAGACAGTCCCGTTGACAATTCCCCATAGCTTCTATTAATCTCTATCGGTTGTAGTAGAGGTTGAGTTTCCATCGTTGCCATTGTTACTTGAAGGTATCGTTAATTAAAAATAATAAAATTAGTGATTACTGAGAGTAGCCGAATGAGTTTCCCAGTCGTCTAAGTTCATGCTACGGCATCTGGACTGACTGCCAATAACTACCGGAGGCATACTCATTTCGGCCTCTACAAAATCATTTAAGATACAAGTTTTATTAATAGTCGTCACTGGATATAAACACCAGGTACAATGCGTATGTTGTAACCTATGCTCGTGAATATACCAAAATGAGATATCATAATAATTCATGACAAGTTTTTTGAATTTAGAAAGACAACCAGACATGAAATTGCACATTTGCGGTCTTTGGTGTCATATATAAAAATAAATTGAGTGCAATTGAATTCGTAGTATTGTGTGTAGAAACATCGTAAATTGGTTTATATGCCCAAGTAGGAAATGTTTCTAATAATTTTCCATCAAATAAAAATCTACCAATGTTCGAACTACCAATTGCAGACAATTGTTGAAATTTTAATAATGAATGTTTTATATTATCGAAACTACTTACATTTAAACGACAAAACCCGTCTGATTCGTCGTAATAACCATCAGGGTCTAAATGAAATATTTCCGTAGTACTAGCTTCACTGACCGGATTATCTAAATTTTGTTGTTGTTCATTTGGTATATTTTGGTTAAACTGATCCGAAGACATTGTATCTGATGTTTTCTTACCTTTGACGACTATTACACAAAGTGAAGCTGTTGATGGATTAATCTGCTTTTATATAAATTGAACGAGGCCATTAATGACGCCGCTGTGGGTGACCTTTCAAACTAATTTGCATTCGAAGCGAGAGAAAGGTAAGTATCTAAAACCTTTGGTTTTTATCCACAGCGACAACGGCGAGGGGGGGGGGGGGCATTCATGATCATGAATCATGACTAGAGCTGAGGATGTTTGCGGTATAACCATGGTTATACCGCAAACATCCTCAGCTCTAATCATGACGCATGACGAAGTCGCGTCGATTCGATCGAAGCAGCACAACAGATATCTCTCGGCCATCGATTACTTGTCATTAAGCATGGGTACATTATTAGACACCTGAATCAAACAAAGAGTCTAAGATGTGGACCAAACGTGGAGAACCAACCCCAAAGAAGGCCAAAACAATTTTACCGGTGAGAAAGATGATTTTGTATTTTGGGATGTAAAAGGAATATTGTTGATAGATTATCTTTAAAAGAGTAAGACCGTAAACGGCGAATATTGCGCAAATCTCCTAGATCGTTTGAAGACAGCTATCACTGAAAAGCATCCACGAATAAACTAACAAGAAAGTACTCTTTCACCATGATAATGTACTTGTGCGTTCCAGTATGGTTGCTGCAAAAAATTTAAGAATTAATTCCGCATCAATTAGTACCGTGCCCCACATATTCGCTAGACCCAGCTCCATCTGGCTTTCATCTATTCCGTAAATTAAAAGCATAAATGAAGAGCTAACTTCAAAAGCTTGAACACAGATGAAACAAATGTATAGACCTAACCTGTTTAGAACTAACAGGAGATTATGTAGAAAAAGAAAGTTTTATTTAAATTATTCTTTTGTTTATCTATGACTGCGAATTAATGAACCCGTCCTCGTATTATGCTCTTTAATGTAATCTTTTGTATTTTGTAAATCAAAAATAAGTTTTGCTTTGCTTTTTTAACAGGAAAATAAATATAAATTTACCAGGTCGATCTTTATCAATTTTGTAAGCTGGCCTGGACATGTTCATATCTTCTGGTCTGCCCCAAAATTTTAAATCTATATCGAAATCACCAACTTGTCCATAAAATTCATTTTTGGAGACATGGCACTTGATGAAATAATCTGTAGCCCACTTAATTGCGTCTAGTACAATTTCATATTGACCTGAAAAACTAAAAACCTATTAACCATTTCTTGATTTATATTTTGGTGGTAGCTATCGTATGTTAATGATATTATGAATTATAAAGGAGTACATTAGTTGATATTTTAAAGCGCGCTATAGTAAGGAGTTTAAAAGTCAGTTTTTCAAGTGTGTTAGAAAATAGAGCAATTAAAAGGAGAAAGTAAAATGGAAATTTGGGCAAAACTCGGGAGTAACGAACTAAATTTCTGCTCACTGAATAGGTCTGCTATTTATCAAGATAGCGAGAGTACCTAAGTTAGCCTCTAGTTATAATAGTTGCAAGATTTGGAACAATATTACGTGGTACTATTTAAACCATTTCCCAATCAAAATGTAAGTGAAATAGATTGCCGGACAGACGATGGACTGAAAAAAACTTAAATTAATCTTTTCGATAGTTAGACAGTTAGACATTATTAACACACTCGAAAACGACTGAATGAAAGTGAAACAATTGGAAACATTAAAGGAGATTTATATTCAATAGTGGACTGTTTAAATTTATGGCAATGACGAAAGCTGCTATCGATAAAGACCAATTATTTATTTTAATAACAATAACATGTGAAAAAGCAGTCCAAGCGCAGGAATATACCGACCTTGTATGGCCAGTATGAATTTTCATGTGTTGTTCGCCATAGCAAATTGTATGGATCTCGAATTTTCGGATACGATTTTGATTTACGGAGGAACAAGACAAAATCAACAGCTTTGCCTTAATCATTGGAATGTACCTTATGGTCGTGGAACAATAAATTCATGTAGATTATGGTCCGTAGAGTTACAAACAAGATAAGCTAGTCAAAGATATGTTCAGTAATGTTATTAGAAATGATCATGAAACAAAATGTACCAAAGATATTTGAGTACATCAATACATTAAGCACGCACTACGCATTTGTTGCAAATGAAACAGATATGTATTACACACATCTGTATCTGTACACATGGATATATACCTTGTATTTTTCAACATTTACTTATGCCAAATACATGTGTTTCTGTCAAACAATAGACCTCGTCAGTTTGGCCTGTGAAGTTTGATGGAACGCCTCATAATCATAGCAAATTTTATCATATCAAGTGGCACCAGATCATCTGGTGACATCTGATGCACAAAAGAGACTACGTCAAAAGTAGCGATAAAGTTTGCTATATCTATGAGGCGTTCCATCAAACTTTACCTCACCAGTTAAACTGACGATGTCTATTGTGTGACAGAAACACGTGTCTTTGGTAGAAGTAAATATTGCAAAATACAAGGATACAGATGTGTGTGATGCATATCTGTTTCATTTGAAACAAAATGTGTTTAAAATATATTTTACATAATATATTGGATAATGATCTGATACCAAAACTGGAACCGAAACATCAATCAATACAGATTTACTTACTGATTTGGTTAAAATTTTGAAATTCGAAAGGAGGTTACGAGGTTCAATTTACATGTATTGTAGAGACTTTAAAAGTAAAAGTTTGTGTAGGTATAAGTTCAAACAAAAAATCATTAAAATAAAAAAAAACAATGACTAACGAAATGATTGACATCCAAGCCATAATCTATGGATAAATTATAACAGCTGTTTCTCTTATGAAGATTATTTAATTGGGCTAAATCATTTATTATTTATTCCATCAATTATTTATACAGGCTGTCCAGAAACTCTCCTGACAAACGAAGACCGGAGATTCCTCAGATAATTTTAAGACAATTAAACCCAAATTCACCTAGTCCGAAAATGCTTCCTAAGGGAGATAGAGTTCTTTGAAGAAGGCGCCTTGAATTTATTTTTTTTTAATTCCTCCAGAACGCTTCTATTTAGAAAAACAAAAACTGGTATTCTTATTTATCCTCCAGAGATGAATCGATTCCATCAATTGCGAATTTCTAGTACCGGTCATAGGCATCCGTTTTGGGTAGGTCAACGGTTATTTTAAGGCATAACTTTTTTGTCTTTAACTTTTAAGCATTTGTGACACTAGATTATTAAATTTTCAGGTATTCCAGTACTAAAAGGTACTCTTACTTTAAGTCGGTAGGATACACCGTTTTCTAGAAAAATCGATTTGTAAATTTTTCGTTTTTTCTTCATTAAAGTTCTATTTATTATGTACCTACATATTTTTAGCGACGAAGTTGGCTTGAACTATCAAGGCATGGATGAAAATCAATTTAATAAATTAAAAATAAATTATTTATTACAATGGAACGAAACTAACAAAAAAAGAACAAGTATCAAAGGTAGATTGTTACAAAAGTTGCTCGATGTGATGACCATTAGTCTCTATGCATAAGTTTACCCTTTTGCTTAGAGAACGCCGAATTCTTGCAAAAATTCCAAAGTTATTTCTAAATTCGTTGCAAGCATCTTGTATCCTTAGCCAGAGTTGTGCGCGATTTTGTATCGGAACGGAATAAACAAATGCTTTTATGTATCCCCAAACACAATAATCGCAAGGATTCAAATCCGGCGACCTTGCTGGCCAAGCAACTGGACCGCCTCTTGCAATCCAATGGTCTTCGTAGTTATTATCTAGAAAGTCTCGTACAGTCCTGCTAAAGTGGGCCGGACAGCCGTCCTGTAGAAACCATAAGTTTTGCCGAATATTTAAACGCACCTCATCTAACAAGTCAGGTAAAATATTTTGCAGGAAATGTAAGTAATCAGCACCATTTAAACGAGCAGGTAATTCCACAGGTCCAAGTAGATAATCGTCAACTACTCCTATCCAGACGTTTATGCTAAACCTATGCTGATGCTTAAATTCCTGAACAACGTGGGGATTGTCACCAACGTACGAATAATAATGTGCATTATGTACATTAAAAATTCCATTTTTTGAGAATGTAGCTTCGTCACCAAACAAAATGTTCCTGAAGAAATCTTCATCTTGATTTTTCTGATTTTGTAACCATCTAGCGAATTCTACGCGAGCAGGAAAAATCTCCTTCTAGCAGTGCTTGCACCTTTGTAAAATGAAAAGGATATAATTTTCTTTGTGTAAGATATTTCCTACGGAAGATTTTGAAATTGTGTGGTACATGGCAGATAGTCTTCGAACGCTAATTTCTGGATTTTCCTCAACTTCCATTAAAATAACATCTTCATGTTCTGCTGTTACATCATTATGTCTCCCTGTTTCATTATTTTTTGGGACCACCGAACCTGTTTCTCTTAATCGTTGATGAAGAGCTGTAAATGTTGAGTGAGTGGGATGCTGACGATTGGGAAATTTTTCAGCGTATCTACGTTGCGCTGCTCGAGCGTTACACCTCATTTCGCCATAAACTAAATGCATATCGGCGTATTCCTCATTAGTAAAAACCATTTTTTTTTAAATTGAAATCGTTGTGTTTGAATAACACAAAGTAAAAAATGATAAGATAAACTTCGCGAACTGACAACAATTTGACAATGAAAAACGTAGGTTTTACTTCTGTTGGCAGTTCAGAGCAAACTATTGCAAAAAATAAAAAATTTTTCTAGAAAACCGTGTATCCTACCGACTTAAAGTAGGAGTACCTTTTAGTACTGGAATACCTGAAAATTTAATAATCTAGTGTCACAAATGCTTAAAAGTTAAAGACAAAAAAGTTATGCCTTAAAATAACCGTTGACCTACCCAAAACGGACGCCTATGACCGGTACTAGAAATTCGCAATTGATGGAATCGATTCATCTCTGGAGGATAAATAAGCATACCAGTTTTTGTTTTTCTAAATAGAAGCGTTCTGGAGGAATTTAAAAAAAAATAAATACAAGGCGCCATCTTCAAAGAACTCTAGCTCCCTTAGGAAGCATTTTCGGACTAGGTGAATTTGGGTTTAATTGTCTTAAAATTATCTGAGGAAACTCCGGTCTTCGTTTGTCAGGAGAGTTTCTGGACACCCTGCATAAATTTATTGATGCGTTAATTTTGACATGCACCTTGGCCACAGGGAAAATTTCTAAAATCCATTAGTAGACTATGATTTTCAGCTGCCATATTCGAGTTAACGGTTAACAGTTCGTACTTAAATTAACAATTTTTGTTTACACATCATTAGAAGAAAGTAAGTAATTTTAGGTAAAAATGGAGTTACTTCGAACCATGATTTTTTTATGATTTCAAACATAGTCTAACATCGAAAGAATGCATCGTTCAATTGTATTTGGGTTTTGTGGGATGAAACATCATCGAAGAGTAGTGCTTACAGTTGGTTTACTGAATTTCAGTGTGGATGCGCGACTTTCAAGAAAGACCATCCGTCGACGTTGGTTATTGATACTAATATTGATGTTGTGCATGAAATTATTAAATATTAGGCATTGGCATGAAAGCAAGACAAGGGATTTTGCATGAACATTTGAACAGACGGAAATTTTGAAGCCTTTGGATCTCACACACTTTAATAAATGACGAGCGTGTCAAATAGTAAAAAGAAATATTTTAAAAATTCGAGGTTGTTCAAAGATAATAATTTACAACATCTACTGGTAATTAAAGTTGGATTTATTTGTACAATCCTGAAAGTAGACAACGATCTAGCTTTTGCTTACGTAGTCCTACAAAACAAATGATCTCTTGTTTCTTTTATTTTCCTGGACATGTGGTAATCGTGAATGCTAATTGCTATATCATAATTTGTTTGCTGGAATTCATGGATAAAATAAGAAGAAAATTCAAATCTACTAATTATTCTTTATAATTTCATCTCTCACTCAGTATATCAAACAATTAATTTTTTAGCCAGTAAAGATGTTGAATTAATGAACCATTACATGTAATTTCTAATTGTACCTAAACATTAAAAATAAGATGCGGTGTGGGGAACTGTCGTCTTCTGAAGTAACTGAATGAGCTTCAGATATGTTGTATGGCTTCTGTTAGAGTCGCAGCCTGTAGGTTTCATATTTTTACCCGGATCTTTTCCTTCAGTTGCATGCAGTTATCGGGCTAGTGGCTTGTTGGCTTGCACACTTGCCTCGTAGTCCTGCAGTACCGGGTTCGAACCCCAGTACTTCCTTTCTGAGTTTGGTTTTCTGTAGTTTTCCAAATTCCACGGCAAATGCGGAAAGGTAACATCTTAAGTCGGTCTACAGCCGCAGGCGTAATAATAACTCATGGCCAGCCGATGCCCCCTGTAATTGGCGCAAGCTGTTGGGGGATGCTAAGGCATGAATTATTATTATTGTTATTATTATTATTATTATTATTATTATTATTATTATTATTATTATTATTATTATATGATGGTCTCCAGCTTTGAAAGAAATTGGTTCGAGCGTATACTAATATATATTTGTGTCAAAGACTATTACTTTGAAAAAGAATAGAGTCGTTTACAAGCAGTCCTTGTATGTTTCAAAATGATTAAAAATTTAGAAAATTCCCTTAAACCAGACCTAGCAATAAACGACATATTAACAAAGTAATTTGAAACATACTTGAGTATGAAAAACCTCACCATATTTTGTGTAAAACAAAAACATTTTTAGTAATATAAAAATATTATAAAAATGGAATGTGGAGAACACAATATAAGTTCAAATTTGTGTGATAATTGCTGTCCAGATATGCAGACACGTGTTTCATCTTACTACAGAATCATCAGAACATGGTGCTGGAGAGATACTTTCACCATGACATAAGTAACACCCTTACTACATTACAAATATTGTTAAAGCAAATCGTTGAAGAACATACAGCGTCGCTCATTGAGTAATGACAACATCACAAGTTAAACTGAATGTTAATCGAGACTTTAGCAGATAGCGGCATACAATTGGATCCGAATAGGTTATGGGATTTACTTAGCGAGAGGTCGAATTCTACTCATATTTCTGCAAGCATGGTTAATGGTAATAGAAGTTTCTCCTCCTCTGGGGAAATAGCCGAGGCTTTCGCTGAGCCTTTTGCACCGTTGTTTGCGAAGATTGATATTGGTGCACCTCGTGACGTTTCCTCATCCGGACTTGAATTAAATGAATTCACTGAATCAGATGTTCTGACTAGCTTGGTAACTTTAAAGGGTAAATTTACTATGGTCCCCGACGGGATTCCTGACTTTATTGTCAAGGATTGCAGGTATGTTTTGCTGAAACCACTTCATCATATTTATAACTTAGTTTTGAGAAGAAAGAAATTTCCAACTGCATAGAAAGTGTCATGAATAGTGCCTATTTTTAAGTCTTGAAATAGAAACGAAATTGGAAATTGTCGTCCGGTATCCATACCCTGTAATTTTTCCAAGGTATTAGAGGTGCTGTTATTTAAGCCGATGTACTCTTATGTGATTAATAAACTGTCTCCAGCACAACAGAGGACGATTGACAGTTACAAACTTGTGCAGATTTGTTCATCAGGCATCGGGGATTTTGGATGATCGCCATCAAATTGATACAGTATACACAGATTTCTCGAAAGCCTTAGATTGGTGCATGGTTATGACCTTTACTAGAAAACAAAATATGATTTTATATAGTTACAGTTTTCATGGGGCTCCCATTGAGCGTTGTGAAAATTTTAAAGATCTAGGAGAGCTGTTTGATCCAAAACGAACGTTTAATGACCACATGGTGGATATATGTGGACAGGCATCTAAAACCCTTAGTTTTTTGTCTTTAAATACGAGACAGTTAAGTAATAATGCCTTGATTATAACATTTGTACGTTTGTACATTTGTACGGCATTTGTCCGTTCCAAGTTGGAATACTGTTCAATTGTGTGGAATCCAGGCTACTTCTACTAAGGGGATATGGTTGAGAGGATCCAAAATAAAATGCTCAAGACTGTATATTATCGCGAACATAAAATCTTTTTGGCACATAACTTTTGTTATAATAATCTCCTGAGAGAGAATAAATTTGTCTCTTTGCCGGATAGGGGAACTATATCTGAGATTATTTTCATATTTAAAATAATCAATGGTGATATATTTGCTCCAGATTTGTTGGGTCTCTTGAATTTTCATGTTCTCAGATTGAACAGTCGTAACAAAAAAATGTTTTACCTTCCTCCATGCAGTACCCGACACTACTCTCACTCATCCGTGATGTTGATGTGTGGGAGTGTTAATTCGTTTTGTAGTGATGTTGATCTATTTAATATAAAATAAATTTTACTCAAAAACTGACTTCTTGCGATATTTCAGTTAATCTAATTATGTCTATGTTTTGAATTTTTGGTTTATATACTATAATTTATGTATGGTTAGTTTATATTTATAATAATGTACTAAAGATTTATTCTATGTATAGCATTATCCTGTAATAAGTAATGTATGTTATTGTTGGATAATAATAAATAAATAAATAAATAAATCACAAACGCCAAAACAACAATCGCTGTATTCATAACAAGTATAATACTTACAAAAAGTAAAATTAACTAAGAAATAGTTTTTAATAAATAAATGATTTCTCTAGAAATATGTATCTCGTTCTAATATAGGCACTCCTTTGTAATTCATCTTATCTTAAACATTATGGGTGTTATAGGTATCATTTAAAATGTATAGTTTATTTCAAATTATAAGAATATAACTTTGAACGGCTCTAATGCTTTTATTGCATCACCTTCTGTCATGATAATTATTATACCTGGTCTCCTCATTGAACGGGTACGGTTTACCTATTTGCAACGTATGAATCTAGGGGCCGTATTGACTATAAATTAGGGCCCTATAATATAATAATAAAACGCTGTTAATTTCAAGTATATAATAAAAAATATCTGTACATTGGGTTTATATACAAAGGAAAAATTACAAATCGTGTGGCAACATTTTATTTGTAATACACAATAAAATTCTTATGTGCCACCGCATTTCATAAATCATCTGTGATTGAGTCGTCTGCAAATCGGTGTCTGTGTCTGAATCGTATTGCAAATTTATAATCAAGGGTGCTACTATATTGTACATGCGCATATATTCGTCCTCTTTTGCTATTGCGTGTTTCACAGCATTTTTCCAATTTACAGCAGTTATATGTTCCATAGCATTTTTTATGTGTGTTACACTGCTTTCACTAAATTTCGGTGTTTGATTTGTTCGTCTTGTGGTATTTTTCAGTTGGGCCCATGTCAATTCAATGGGATTGAAAATGCAATTTTATGGTGGTAAACGCAAAATTGTATGTCTTGCTTCTTTGGCTCTGTTATCCACATAATAATCTTATAAATATTCTTTTGTCTTCATCACCTCTATTAATTGTTTTTTTGTATAATGATCCTTAAAATATAAATCATTTGCTTCTAAAAATGTTTTAATATCTTTCTTATTATTACATTTTGTAGGAACTTTGGTTAGCTGTCGAGAATGATACGGAGCGTTGTCCATCACTATCACACTATCTTTTGTTAAATTTTGCAGCTAAGTGTCACAAAACCATTCTTCAAATAAAGATGAGGTCATATCTTCATGGTAATCCAAACTTGAGGATTTAACATTTTTAGCAGATAATAGCGGCTGTCCGATCCATCCTTTTTCTGACCCAGCATGAAGAATGATTATTATCTTCCCTCTCGAAACCGGCGCGTCCAACTGACACATACTTGAACTATCCACCCAACCTTTACAAATTGTGTCATGGATGTCATCCCGTCTAAATAATATATCGTCCTTCCTGTCTATACCTTTTAATTGCCGTTAAGTATTCATATCGAAGTTTCTGTAACCTTGGGCTTTCCATAATTGTGCGACGTTTGTCTATAGTGCCAAACTTAAAATCAGCTTTCTTTAGCGCACGCCACAAGGTTGCTTTAGAACACTGAATATTTATACGCTCATACTGATTCTTTTATGTAAGCAGTCAAGTGTAGATACAACATTTCCTCTGTAGAAGGAGTATACTTGCTGCCTAATAGTATCAATTTCATACTCTTCAATTTTTCTCGGTGCTCCTTTGTCCCTTCTTTGCTTTCGAGGCCCTGCATTATTCTTAATTATTGTATATATTGTTCCAAAAGGCACCTTGGTTAATTGCGACGTTCGTTGAATGTTCTGGGTTTGTAGTTCGTTATTTTCTTCCATCAGGGTATGATAGACATTGAAAATGATCTGTTTTGCATCTTCTGATAAATGCTTTCTCTGTCGTGCTCCAACAGTATTATCACTATCCACATCATAATCACTAACACTTTCGGCAAAAGGTCGCCACATGTTCGTTAAGTAAAGAGAGAAAAATCAAATATGTATACAGCAGTAAAGATTAACAATAAATGATAAATAGACTCAATATTAGATGTAATATATACCAACTCTCCTAACTATATTTATTTAAATTTTGTTTAATAAATATAAGCACTTATTTCATCTAAATTGTAATTTAATGACTATTTAACTATATATAATAACTATATATTCAAATTAACAACTGTTGGTACTTATATTATTATTAAATTTTATTTCATCTAAATTGCAGTAATTACAATTTACTTAAATTTTGTCATTACGGACCTCAGCAGTTTGTTTTCGTAAAAGATAATCCTATTGAGCCGCCAGGTAGTTATTGACGCAGGTGGTGAAATAAAAGCATTAGTGCCGTTCAAAGTTATATTCTTATAATTTGAAATAAACTAAATAGTCGTAATTATTACCTGCTTCTTTATAACCTTCTTCATAGGATATAACACCCCAAGAAAGTATAGTCGTGGTAAAAGCCATAGTAAAACTAAACTTTACATAATCACTTGCTATAAAAAAGAATTAATTAGTTTCCAATATTTAGTAGGATATTGGTGCTTACAACCATCATAATAACCACCACTAAGATCTTCCCCATTTTGACCTTTATCGTATAAAGCTGAGTCGCCCCTCCATGCTATCCTGTTCGTTTCAGGCAAATGTCCAGACCTCTGAGCTTCATAAAACAGCAGAGATAAATTCATCGCCTTCTCATAGCTTTCGATGTCGAACTCTGTTGAACACGTTGATCCAAAAAGCATCCATAGTATTGGTATGGAATATAAATGCGCCGAGAACTTCATCTGAAAGTAAAGTAGACGGTATTATTATAAATTAAAATGCAGACATAAATCATAGACAAGCATTCGCGCACGAAATAAAATAGGCAAAGCACGTTGAAGGAATGATAATTGGAATCGAGTTCGTATTAAACACGTAATAATTGTTGCGAATATTTTCAGCGAAACTATTGTGCGCAGTTATTTTTCCATTTCTGGATAAAATATCTTAAATTTCGTCTATAATAGTACTATGGAAATTAGAACAGAAATATCTACTTTAAATATTAAAAGTGCACGTCTGTACTTACAATTTTACATAAGCACTTAATTAGCAGATATGAAATAGATTAATTCTGTCTTGTTTGAAAGATTCTATTATACATATATCAGGTTTGTAAAATTTTAATAATTTAATTAATAGGATATGACCTCTCAGTTTTTTTTGCCTATAAAATTCTAATGCTTTTAAGCAGATGAAAAAATGCGATTTAAAACATATAATTGCGAAACAATTTTATGTTGATATTGACATTGAAACTAGTTCTTTGCTTAAAATAATATGGCGTAATTTATTAACATGTATAACGTTTCATGTCCCGTCAAAGGTAAATTGCGTTTTTGTTTTATATATACAAGCTGTCCTTGGAATAAAGAGACAACACATGATAAATGGAAAGATGTAATTATGTAGAATATAAACTCAAAATACTGTGAGTCAATTACGATGCAAACCCTGACATTAAAAACACCCTGGAAATTGTATTTTACGTTACGTTTATGAATTCAAAATATTCAGAACGTATATAACAACAAATACGAGTATGTACCTCACAGACACATTCCCTACGGCGTATGTTTACATAAGTACAATAACTTTAGGAAAATATAGTATTTATATTCTATATAATTACATTTTTCCATTTTTCATACGTTGTCTTTTAATTTGAACGACATCCGGTATATATATATATATATATATATATATATATATATATACATATATATAACTTAAAATAAATTGTCGACCGTACTATATTGGTTAAAATAAATTAAAAACGGGCAAGAGCTCTGTCAATTAAAACTCATTTACTTATTATCTCTATATTTCGTTATACGACATTAAAATTTATTAAATTTAAAACATTAAATATTTTAAATATATACTATATACACACTATATTTACACGCTATCTGTCATAACTAGAGAACGGATGCAATTTCCATAAAACGAAATCGGCAATTGGAATTGCGTATAACGTCGCACAGTACATCCCGGCGTAATTCAATGAAGTATTTGTTTGACTTACTCGGTCACCTGGTCTCGCAGCGATAACAATGGACAACTGAGCTATTGTATTCGGAGAATATAGTGTTTTTTAAAGTGTTTTCATGAGCGTAGATAGAAGCGAGGTTTTTATAATGTATTTTATTTATTAGTTTATATTTTGTAAGATAAATAAAGTGCTGTGAGTAAGTTTCTTGTTTTCATAGTTTTAACTGTTAATTACATCGTAATTTTTGTGATTAGATCCTGTTTAATATCGTTTGATTGAATCTATTTCTACCAATTATTTCGACGTAAGTGTGCACTGAATTTCGTTCAGTTTCAATAACTTACGCACACATTTTTAGTTTTCATTTATTTAGATCTAGAGCATTGTTTAAGTTACTTTTTCAGACATCATATGGAAGAATGTCGAGAACGGCATTGTAAAACAATGGCGAGTTGGATTGACGGACATACTGATTGTATGTCCATTGTCAGTGATTCCGAAATTTATTACAAAATCCGTAAAATATCGTCAAAAATTCGTCACTTAGGATCGAAAACACATCTGAACTCTGTAAATCTTTTATGACTGCTAATATTCCATTAAATAAACTTAGCAATCCCACTTTAAAAATATTTCTGAAAAAATATACTGGTCGAAATGTTCCTGCTGAATCAACTTTACGCAAATATTATGTTTCTAGGTGCTATACGAGAACAGTAGAACGCATTAGAAGCCATCTTTTAAATCAATACATATGGATAAGCGCCGACGAAACGGTGGATATGTTAGGAAGCTGTGTGGTAAATGTTGTAGCTGGTGTACTACATCCAACTATTCCCTATAACTCATATGTAATAGCAACAAGTGTTATAAATAGAGTTGATGCGGAAACAGTTGCTGAAACCATTAAGGAGAATATGCAAAAAATGCTTCATTCGGACGCCACGCACAAAGAAAAAATACTTTTATTTGTCAGTGATAGTGCTGCGTATATGTTAAAGACAGGCAGACTATTGAAGAAAACATATCCTAATATGCTGCATATTACTTGTGTAGCACATGCTCTGCACAGAATCTGTGAATATATCAGAGACACTTTTCCGGAAGTTGATAGATTTGTATCAGCTTTTAAAAAAGTTTTCAGAAAAACACCATTGAGAGTAGCTCTTTTCAGGGAAAAATGTCCATCTCTGTCACTGCCTCCCACTCCAGTAATAACTAGATGGAGAACATTGCTGGAAGCTACTAGTTATTATGCTGAGAATTTCGATAGTCTAAAACATTTCGTAACACTGCTAAAGGAGGATGCTAGAAGAATTGGTGAGTGCAAGGAGCTCACACAAATCCCAAATTTAAAAAAATCAGTTGTACTTTCTTCACGAACACTTTGGAAAATTTCCAAAACTAATCACTTATTTTGAAAATCGATATCTCAAATTAAATGACGGATTAACCACATTAGATGTGGCTGTTAATAATTTGAAAAGTATTCCAAGTGACTTCGGATGTGGCCTTCGGCAAAAGTTTGAAGCAATTCTTAATAGAAATCCATATTTAATTACATTGCAGCAATTATGTATGGAGACAATTCCACAAAATCTAATTGCTAAATATGAAGAAATAAAAGAATATTTCCAGTATGCACCTATAACCAGTTGCGATGTAGAAAGGACGTTTTCTATTTATAAGGATGCACTTAATTCAAAGAGAACAAAATTGACAGAAGAAAACCTTGAGAAACTATTGCTAGTCAATATTAATACTCCTTTATTCAACTTGAACGACAAAACGAACAAATAAAAATGTACCAATTATAGAAATAAAATTAAAAACTTTAAAAATACAACTTTTCAACAAATACATATGTATTTTTCTTAATTTTATAGATCACCACCCGTTTGTTTTCCAATTATATAAATAAAATTAATTAATAAATATGTATTTCGTAATTTTAGATAGATAGATCACCACCCGTATGTTTTCCAATTATGTAAATAAAATTAAAAACTTTATAAATACAACTTTTCAACAAATAAATATGTATTTCGTAATTTTATAGATCACCACCCGTTCGTTTTCCAATTATATAAATAAAATTAAAGATTTTAGAAATACAGCCTTTCGCCAGTACTGCACTGGGCTTCATGGGCGTCATGTGGTAAGCGTGTCCGTTCTCTGGTCATAACGTATTTGAATTGTCATTCGTGTTTTGGCCGCAAGGCCAAGTTTTGCTTTTAGTGAATATGGTTTTTAATACGAGGACAAAGAAATAAATAAATTTCAAACTACAAACTCGTTCTTTATGTTTATTATTGACTGCAAAATAAAGTCATGTAGAATTTGTAGTGTGATACTGTTCACAATATACATTTCATGACTTACTTTGAGTGTGAATTTAAGAAAACACATGTTATAAAGTATTATAAAATGTATATAAATAAATATGTAAAAGAAATTTTGACAATGAAAAGAAAACACCAATTATTGAATAAAAGATTTATTCTATTGTATAATTGGTGTTAGAAGATCACCGTTTGAGAATGAAATAATTATAAGAAACAAGTGTTCACCGAATTCTGCATTACCATTTCTGCATGAATAAGGTTAGTGTAAGATGGGTGCCACGACTTTTATCTGCTCGTCAACGTAAACTTCGTGTTGAATATATGACACCCTGTTTCATATAGGCATAAACTCTTCAAGGAACTAGAAAGATTATGGTCACAATATAAAAATTTTTGTGATCAAAGAGAGATTAGTTTATGAAATAGAAACAAAAAGAAACTACAAAAATACCTAACCACAATATAAATCAATAAACTCTAAACGTGTTTCGGCAACTAAATATCTTCAGTAGAACATTCTGAAAAATAAAAATAGTGGTAAGGACAGTGTCTGTGGCTAAGGTAAAACCCTTGAAGATATTTTCTGGGGTAACACTACGATCATAGTGTTATCGCAACTAATTTTAAGACACTACTAATTATTTTTGTTTCAAAATATTGAATTATCTTTGTATTTTGAATCGAAATAGCTTTTACTTGATGGAAATTAGTATTGATGAAATTTGAAAAAAACAATAACAATCGGTTCGACACTGTGTGAAGAAACAATTGTTGTTATGGTATTTTACCAATAAAGTGGAAATTAAGTGATATTGTTTTTTTTAAATTTTTCTATCTTTGTACGTTTTGTCGATTTTAAACAAAAGTAAAATAAATAATTATGTTAATAGAGAAAAGTTAAATAAAATTATTACTTATTATACGATATGTTTAATAAAGTTGATGGGACTAATAGATTATATATTTAAACTGGTTAGGTGTAGAACTGTGTTAGGAGAAAGAATGTTCAGTAAATTTGTTGCATTTTTAGTGCGAGGTAATGTAAGTATGCTTTCTACATATTACGATTCTAAGTTATTCGAATTTTTTATAGAAAAAAATTCGCCCTTAAGTAGGATTCGAACCCACGGGCAAGATATATATCATCTGTTTCCTTGATGTAATTCAAGGCATCCGCACAAAGATTCGATATCACTGCCTTTGATAGCTTAGTGGTTAAAGTGATGGTCCGGCAAGCAATGCTCGTGGCTTCGAATTCTACTTAAGGTCGAATTTTTTTTCTATAAGAAAATCGAATAAATTAGCGTCGTAATATATAGAAAGTATATTTACAAATGTAATTTTGTAATAAACCGAAGGCTGTGACAGGGGGTATATTGTCTCAAATCTTGTTTAAACAAATTATGAAAAAGTGATGGGAAAAAGCAAAGTTTACACCGGTGGAATAATATAGGGTCTTATAGCCACTAATACATTACGTACACTGTTGGTCTGGCTGTAGTTACAAATAAAAAGACGAATTAAAGAAGCTTCCCAAAAGACTAGACGAATTGAACGAGGTTTCTAAGAAATTAATTAAAACTGCAATATTGTTCAAAATCACAAACAAAAGCAATCCCAAGTACATTATTAACAAGGAGGTAACTTATTTTGTCAAATTTATAAAAGCAAGTTTATTCTTGAACAGCTCAAGCACAAACAAGGACATCACTGATGACATACGAAATTGAATGAAAAGTTGTGAATACACAGAAATAGTTCTAATGCAATGTTTTATTTCAGATTAAAATTTTAAATTCAAAATATGTTTATGCAAGTACGTTCGAGGCAATCTTAATGTAAAAATAAAATTTCTTTGACGTTTAGGACTAGAAATCGATGACTCGTGCTGTATATATATAGTTATCTAAGTATGTGCACACATACATACATATATGCATATTATGCCGTATTCTATTCACATTTGATTAAATAAATAAAATTACATCACAGTATCACTCTTACACCAGAGGAAACTAAATCTTTGCCAATACACATACTCCTGAAATAAATAAAGATCTTTATATAACCGTAAATTTTCAAACATTTAGATATGTGCATAGGTATACATATACAAATTATTTATTGTTTACGACATTACAAAGAACAATTAAAATTATTAGAAAGAGTAATGAAAAAATATTGAAATTGGTCACAATATATTAATGCAGAAGCTCCATTTTGGATTAAATGACAATTTTTTTCTGTTATAACTTCTTGTTGGAAAAAAATAATTAATTTTGTATATTATAATGGATTTAAATCGTCCGAATTTAGTTCTTATACAGGTGTTCTTCGGGGCTCTAATTCAGGACCGCTTCTCTTTCGTTATTCATTAACAATCTTCTTGACTCATTGGCATGTCCTGGACTAGCTTAATGTCGATGGCTTCAAGTATAGGCGCATTAATGAACTAGATGATGCAATTGTCTTACAAAATAATATTAACTTAATACGGAATTAGTGTTTCCCTTTTAATTTAATATAAGATTGTGTCACTGGTTTTCTCAAAAAAATCAATTTTACAATTTCAATCATAACGTCAATTATGAGGTTTTACCATCAAGCATGGCAGTTAAAAACTTTACGATGTTACTTGACAATTGTCAAATTTTTGTAATAGTTATTTACGTAACCAGTAAGAGTAGTGAAGACACGATAATACAGTTTCCAGAGATACAGAGGTGCCATCTGATGGAGACACTTTGTTAGTTCTACAGTTGTTATGTAAACAGAGCTGGCTGATTCGCCTGTTTGCTAATATGCAGCGCTAAATGTACTTCTTAATAATTTCTGTGAGATAGATAGAGAATTGCTCTTTTTTGTGAATATATCCTTCTCCAGCAAGGCCGTACTGATGAATCTGTAGAAAGATAAAATACGCATCTGCGTCTCTGGAGAGGAATACGTTTAAAAAAATATTTTTATCGAACTTATATTGTGTTCTTCACACCAAATTTTTAATAATATTTTATATTATTATAAATACTTTTGTATTATACAAAATTGGTGAGGTTTTTGTTACAGAAAGCATGAAAGTTTTTGGTTTTGGAATTTCGGCCATGTGTATCATGTCTTGGCCGCCGTCTTTGGGGGGGGGGGGGATAAGAGGATATGAAATGGCACAATTTTTGGTGTTGTTCGATCTTATTGGCAGTATCATAAAATTTCTCTCTCTGCTCTTTAATTTCCTTGATAGTAATTGAATTGCAATTAATTTTTTACTACTATGATTACAAGATCGAATTCTTTTGGTATGGATCAGTTTCTGCGTACCTATAACATCACCTGAAGATTATAAAAAGAGATTATAAAAGAACACACATAACAGGTAAGAAACAACAAAATAATTTTAGCAACCTAGCGTCTCTGAGAGCGTGGACATGCGCAGCTTTGTATGGATGCTCCTCAAATTGTGTATACTACTCGTTATTATTCAAGAGAGATAATCACCTGAAGATTTTTACATCAATGGATGCATTCTGTTAAAGGTTTGTTCAGTTTAAAGCATAATTTTAATATTAATTTTAACGAACAATAACTACTACCACATTTGACGTTTCTTCCAGTTTAATAAGAAGTTTGAACTAGATTATTCATACAATAACTCGCTTATAAAAATGTTCAATAGATGGCGTTAAGATTTAAAATTATTGTGACAGAGTATTTATAGCTGTAATATAAAAAATAAATAAATTACGAAACAATTACTCTCGATTTGGAAAACCAGGATAATAGGTTTGATACCAAATACACGTACTTTAACTTAAATGCTTTACAAATGAAACAGACATGCAATATACATATCTGTAACTGTACACATGGACAATACACCTCGTATTTTCAGCATTTACTTTTGCTTAAGACACGTGTTTCTGCCATCTATAGGCGTCATCAGTCAAGCTAGTGAAGCAATGTAATAAAGGGTGTTTCAATAAGAGCGCAAGATTTCAGTGTTCAATTAAACATGGTTTTCTGTAGCAAAGTGTTGAAATATTTATTGATTTAGAAAATATACATTTGGGAATTATGTATGAAACAAAATATTTTGTAAATGGCCGCCACGGCTTTGCTGGCATATGCGTACCCTTTTGACGAAATTTTCAATAACGTTATTGAATACATGTGGTGGTATTTCATTGATACAGCGTCTAATTTCGGCTTTCAATGCTTCGATGGTTGCAGGCTTATTGGCATAAACCTGTGACTTCAGATAACCCCACAGCCAGAAGTCTAAAGGTGTTAAATCGCAAGAGCGTGGAGGCCAATTCTGGTCACCAAATCGGGAAATGACACGACCAGGAGCAAACTCGTGCAAGATCGTCAATGTTTCACGGGCGGTATGACATGTGGCACCGTCCTGCTGAAACCACATGTCGTCAAGATCAATAGCTTCTAAATGAGGCACAAGAAACTGTGTTATCATAGAACGATAACGTTCGCCATTCACAGTTACTGCACTACCTTCTTCGTTTTCGAAGAAAAATGGTCCAATTATTCCTCCAGACCATAATGCACACCATACAGTGACCCGTTGTGGATGCATTGCTTTCTGATGAATCATTCGTGGATTTTCTAAGACCCAAATGCGACAATTTTGCCAATTAACGAAGCCATCGAGGTGAAAATGGGCCTCATCACTGAAAATGATTTTGTTTGCAAAATCAGCAGGTTGCTTAAGGATCCAATTGGTGAATTCTCTTCGCTGTTCATGGTCTACTGGCAGAAGTTGTTGAGTCAGTTGGATTTTGTAGGCATGCAGCTGTAAATCTTTAGTGAGAATTCGCTGAAGAGTGCCTATTGAAATGTCCAATTCTTGTGCCCGATGGCGAATTGACGTCTCTGGCCTTTCTGTCACACTCTCGCGAACTGCCGTGATGTTTTGTTCTGAACGACCTCTACGAGCTCGTATCGTGTGTTTCACATCACTAACCGAACCGGTACTTTCGAATTTTTCGATTATTCGTTTAACCGTAAATGAATTAGGCACATTATTTCGACCGAACATTGGACGCACTTTACGAATAGTGGCAATTAAACTTTCACCATTTTCATAATAATTTTTGACAATCAGGACGCGTTGTTCTACCGTGTAATGCTCTATGTTTACTATCTCCCATCTGTCAACTTTCGATCTGCCACGTCATAATCATGTGACATTATGACTGTCAAACATGGCGCGCAATTCAAATCTTGCGCTCTTATTGAAACACCCATTACAAATGATACAAATCTGTTTAAGAACAGATTTGTATCTGTATATACATTTACGCTGAAATCGCCTACAAGATATAGCAAATTTCGTCCTATAAGGTGGCACTATTTAATAAGTTACATCTGACGGACGCAAGAGACTATGCCGACTTTCGTCCATCAGATGTCACTTATTAAATAGTGCCACCTTATAGGACGAAATTTGCTATATCTTGTAGGCGATTTCAGCGTAAATGTATATACAGATACAAATCTGTTCTTAAAAAGATTTGTATCATTTGTATTACATTGCTTCACTAGCTTGACTGATGACGCCTATAGATGACAGAAACACGTGTCTTAAGCAGAAGTAAATGCTGAAAATACGAGGTGTATTGTCCATGTGTACAGTTACAGATACATATGTATATTGCATGTCTGTTTCATTTGTAACAAATGCGTAATACGTGCATAACGTATTGATATACTTAAACCTCTTTGTATATTAAATGCTTTACACTATATTTACAAATAGGTGCATATACGAAATTTAGACGTATTCGAAGTACGTGATATACAGTTATTTTTAAAGCATTCCAAGAAGAAGTTTATGTGAAAGATATAAATAACCCACGTATTTCCGTAATACTCCCTTTATAACAATTCACTTAGATAGTCATACTATGCATATTACGCAAGCAAAACTAAGTATTCTCAGAAAATATTTATCCATACACGTTAGGGTATACTTATTTCTTTTGCAGCAATTCTCCATTTTCTCCATCATCATGATGGAAAAATCACTTCAGTTATCACTAATTTTGAAAATACAGTCTCTTGTATGTAATTTGGGCTCCTTTTTTAATTACTAATTTTTAAGAAATTTTCGAAATTAATTCTTAATATAGTTCAAAGTAGTTTTCGTTTACAGTGTGTTTGCTGAGAAGGAGAAATATTTGTTATTTAAGCATCTGAGACATAGTGTCTCGACATTTTACAAATATATTCGTCACATCCATCAGTTCATTATTAGTTGTATTCCGGTGAAAATAGTATCTGAAGACAAGATGTTATATTGGTGTATGTTTGAATTGGAGCATAAGAATGTATTGTGTGTGAACGTATTTTGATAGTTTAGGTTAATTCAATAATACTGAAGACGATATATTATGGGTAAGGAAAGACATAACAAGCTGCCCTAAATATCGTAGACGACTGGTGTAAAAAAAGGCGACACATATAGTCGCTTTCACAAAAAAGAGATAGCTAGAAGGCTTACAGCCAGTAGTGCCTCGAAATATAGACCATTTGCCAGAGAAGGTGTGTAGTATTTGACTAGAGGCTTATGTGGAATCCTCACGTTTCGAAACTACCAATAAATCAACCAATCCCTTGGGCAGGTAGCTACACAAAATTTTAACTCTATTTAACCAAACGAAACTGGGTCTTAACCTTCTCAAAACTTAGTAGCGCTCATGGGACTTACCTTGGTGAGCGAGATGTTGTACCCAAATACAGAACCCAACGAGCCAGATCCAAACTAGTCAGTGAAGACGACGTGTAGATCCTTCCGAAACGTTGTCAAATTACCCAGCTCAAATACGCGAAAAAGGGTGCCACCGTGTATCTTAAAACTTAGTTGGTTTGTATGAAGTTGTCTACGCCACACGGAACTCGTAGAGGATTGTGGTAAAGCTCACCAAGTGTTAATAAATGAAAGATGGTTTCCAAGGAAGCTACCAAATTTATGTGGGTTGCTTTTATGATCATTACAATTAAGAAAACAATTCCTTAATTAAGTTAAATCAAATTATTAACCCAAAGCAAAAATATCTGTGAACTACGACATCAAACTAATCATGTGGAAATGATCATGCAAAATTTTAAGAAAGACAAAATAAGTAAATTTAAAAATAAATCTTATACAATATTTAAATGTATCACTGAGTATATGCAAAATTAAATTAAATTCAATGTTAAAACAAAATCAATTCTACCGCAGTGTATAATTTTCCTTTAAAAAAAGATCGTTAAATTTTAGCACAAGCTAGTTTTTCGCAGTCTAAATCAAAGGGGGAGGCAGGTGTATATAAGCCTCGAAACTTGCTTTGTTTTTTTTATAACCGCATTAAAAAAGATACCTAAATTAACAGTTATTGCCCTTAATTTTGGTATTCCTTAGTGCTGTTCTAGGTGTGTATGTGTGCAAGAGAAACAGGTGAGTATGATATTAATTGATACTTTTTTTAATGTAAAACATAAGAAAAATAATGTGACAATGGTGACAATTTGGGGTACAAGTTATGCACACGTGATTATTTAAAATATAATGTTATAAGTATAACGTTCATCTTTTTCTTTTCAAAATAAATATAACAACAAACTTATATACTATACAAATAAACGTCTTTCTCTACTTTTTATGACAAACGCAACAACGCTATTATTGTAAAGTGGTATTTATATTCTGGACAACCCTATTTGATTCAATCGCGAACTAATATTACTTTTGACTATACATTAATTTAGTAAATATTTTCACATATTCATATTAGTTATTTATAGTATAAAATAAACATTTAATAAAAAAAAAATAGCTGGCAAACGTCTATTAATAATAATAGTAATTTGTTATCCAACAGATTATATCCAGAACTGGACAAAAAAAACAGAGGCACGAATATACAAGTTAATACCATAAATAACGCATAATTAAAACAATATTTAATTTATGTTCACGTTTCAGTAGTATATATATATATATATATATATATATATATATATATATATATATATATACAAGTGTCCCGTATCCTTATGTTCAAATTTTAGGAGTGTAAAGTAGACTTCATTTCAAGTAACAAAAACGCAAAACTTGTATATCCATTTTTATTTGTTTCAAAGTTACAGATCTATGAATGTGATTGTCAGATCATGAAGAAAAATATAATCCTAAAGTCAATAAAAACTGATTTGATTTAAAAAAGTTCGATTAATAATATTTTCGAAATGTCCACCTCCTTGTTGAATGCAGGCTTGTGCCCGTAAGCCAACAGAAGTATTTATCCGAATTTCATACTTGTTTTGTCGGATTTGCTCGGCAGCCAGGTTAATACGATCCAACAACTCTTCTCTTGTGTTCGAAACTTGCGCGTAGACTAAATTTTCTATGTACCCCCATAAATAAAAGTCAAGCGGATTAAGATCGAGTGAACAGGGTGCAACAGGACCACCTCGACCAAGCCATCTTGGATAATTGACGTTAACCCAATTTCGTACAGCAATTCCGAAATGCGGTGGTGCCCCATCCATGTGAAACCACATGTCTCGTCGAACATTCAATGGGACATCCTCTAAAAGATCTGGCAGTTCGCCAATAAGAAATTGAAGGTAATTGTCCGCATTTAACCTCTCAGGAAGAACGACAGGACCAATCAACAAGTCATCGATTAGGGCCGCCCAAACGTTAATAGAAAATTCATGTTGAAATTTAGATGGGCGTATAGCTTTGGGATTGTCTGATGACCACCTATGCAGGTTTCTCAGATTTATAACACCACTTCTCGTGAACGTAGCTGAAATGAAGCCGTGACTTAATATCCATGTAGAATAAACTAGACGAGCATAGTGGTATACCTCAAGCAAACCGTGTCCTCTGCGATAGTAGTATGGATATAAGCCCTCACGTTTTAAAATTCGCCAAACTGTCGTTCGTGGCACTCCTAGTTGCCTAGCGATTCGACGTACACTGAGAGTTGGATCCCTTGTAACAATAGTTACTGCTTCTTCCTCTAAGTCTGCTGACAAATTTACTCCTCGGTCGAAAAGATAATCACGCAGTCCGCATTTCCGAAATTGTCTGTGTACTTCCAGAAAGGTTCTGTAATGAGGAATGCGCCTAACGGGAAACCGATGTCGGTATTCAATAACTGCTTGACGTGCACTGCCGTTACAGTAGCCATACACAAAATGCATGTCCGCATACTCTTGAGAAGAAAATCGGTAAGGCATTTTGAAGAATTTTGAAGAAAACGTGTCCACTCACTAATAAGCTGTTATATGAACTGAAACGTGATGTAATCCTTTATTAAAAAATGTAACGTTAACAGTCATCTGAACATTTGTTTATTGTATGATATTCATGGTCCAGCACTTACAAAATAAGTAAGAACCTTTTTTATCATAAATCAATTTCCAGTACTTTTTTTTGTAGATCTCCAAGAAATTACTGTATGCACTACGACACGTGTTTATTTATTTTAGGATAACATTTTATTATGTCATAGGCCTGTTATTGAATCGTATAACTTTTTTTTAAATAAAATCAGTTTGTATTGACTTTAGGATTACATTTTTTATCCAACACCTCCTAATAATAGACCTACAACTATGGCGATTTTAAATCAATTATGTAGCTTATAACTCACTAGTGAGTTAAAAACATAATTTATCTCACTAGTGAGATAAAACAAGGTGAAATTTAGATTGCATAGAGACATTCAAACTGCTATAGTATTAGCACATTTATATTAATTCTAAAGGGTAAACAATAGCAACTAATTAACATTTACATTAATATTAAAGTTGAAGGAAATCCTCTTTGTATCTGACTCTGCATTCAGGTTATTCGAATTTAGAGTTATACTAGAAGACGTATTTGAAGTATCCTGAACAGAAATTTTGGTTTGATGACCAGAAGTCGAGGACGTTAGACTGTCTGGACCTTGTTTCTTTCTGGCTATATCAATCTTGTTGGATACTGAATCTTGTATATAACCTTCTGCCACAGTGGACGATTTCCACCCACCATGTCGTTTAACTGTTGTAATATCAGCTCCTGCATTTGCCAGAAGAGATGCTGACGAACGTCTCAGACTATGTCCTGTATATAATTGAGCTTCTGGTAGGTTCAGGAAAGATGCAACTTTCTGAGATATCTTAGAAATGGTGTTAATTCCAACTGGCTGGAGAGTGCATTTTTCTTTCTTGTAATTTAGGAAGAATCTGCCATGTGGAATACCTTTTGGTCTCATACAGACATATTTTCTGTAGAGGTCAAGAATATCTGTTGTAAATCCTTCTGCCATAACAGTGAAACTTCTAGATACGTTTGCCTTTGTGTCAGGTATCGAAACATACAAGTATCCTCCTTTGTCTTCTATATCGTCAACTTTCAGCTTAGTTATTTCATCACAACGACACGCACCTGATATACCCATTATTAAGGCAACCTGCATAGAATACACGAACGAATAATGAATAAATACTTTGAATTAAATATAAGAAAATAAATAATACCTTCATCATCAAATATTTATTGTTAGGAGCCTCACTCAGAAACTTCTCTATATGTAGCCTCTCCAAGATTTTCGCCTTTTTGGACTTGTGGGTTCTTGCCTCACTCTTCAAATAGGAAATCAGTTTTCCGTATTTCGATATGTCACTATTCATATACACTTTCAAAGTACTTCTTAACATTGAATACTTCGTCCACAATGAAGAAGGTGCTATTTTCCTTCTATAAATATGGAAATACGCCAGCATAACTTCTTCGTTAATTCCAGTGATACTTTGCTGTTTTCTCCATTCTTCAAAATGACGAAATTCTTTGTCGTAATTATCCTTCGATTTTTTTGGCAGTAATTTATAACATGCTGCTTGAGCTTCTTTCTTAACTTCTAGCGGAATGAAAACAGCCTCTTGCAACTCTTCCATTCTCCCATCAACTTTTAACTGCAGTATTATTAATAAATCACTAATTTTGTTTGCTTGTTGATTTGCATTATTTATTCTCCATAGTAACTGCATTACTGTATATGAACTTTTTGCATTAGTCGTTTATAATTTAAATTTGACATGAAACGTCAAATTTATAAAACATTAAAAGCCATTTTGAACGGATCTTAAGAGGTGTTGGATAAAGTTTTGTATTGCACACGTGTGTTAATTACAAATAAGTCACTTGAGAAAAGTAGCTCACTCGTCCTAGCGGACTCGTAAGCTAAACATTTTCTCGCGTGACTTATTTGTAACATAACACCCTTGTACAATAAATAACTATTTTTCATGATCAGACAATCACATTCATAGATCTGTAACTTTGAAACAAATAAAAATGGATATACAAGTTTGCGTTTTTGTTACTTGAAATGAAGTCTACTTTACACTCCTAAAATTTGAACATAACGATACGGGACACTTGTATATATATATACTACTGAAACGTGAACATAAATTAAATATTGTTTTAATTATGCGTTATTTATGGTATTAACTGGTATATTCGTGCCTCTGGTTTTTTTGTCCAGTTCTGGATACAATCTGTTGGATAACAAATTACTATTATTATTAATAGACGTTTGCCAGCTATTTTTTTTTATTAAATGTTTATTTTATACTATAAATAACTAATATGAATATGTGAAAATATTTGCTAAATTAATTATCTGATAAATTTTTATAAATAATTCTCTAAAATTTCTGTCATACAGAGGTGAATGAAAGAAATATTGTAGGCGTGAAAAAGAAAAGAATAATAATTGAAGATTTACGAAATAAAATATCAATCAGGAGAATATTAAATGAAAAATGTTCTTTCTACATCCATACAGAGGTAGTGTATTTCCATTCGCTTCAAATGAGATATAAGTAATAATAAACAGTCTCAATCATCAGAAAGTCAAATCGCTTAATCTCCAAATGTGAAAAGTTTTATGTTATTTAATAATAATATAAAGTATTACAGACATAAGTTAAGGAAAAAAATGGTAACTAAAAGATTGATACAGAATAAAAAAAAAGTACGGAATTATATTACATAACATTACTTGTATACTTTGGAAATCCACAACCAACATGCCAGAATGCTTAGTTCAAGATCTGGTTAATTACGACACAAAGCGTTATTGTAATCACCAAGAATTCCGAAGGTTGTTTACCGAAAGGTATTCAAATACAAAGACAAAACTATTGATTCGAATTCGATTCTCTTATTATTCTAATTTGAAAGAATTTTATCGTTTTATTTTGACTATATATAATATACTATAGTTTGACGGTTTACGTTTTTATTTTATTCAGAAGCAAAATTGTATGTCAAATATAGTACATACTATAGTACTATAGCGAATTGTTTGACAGTGTAATTTTTGGGAACTGGATTAAGCACGTTATTTTATTACAATTTAAATGAAATATACTCGAAAAAGTATTAGCAGATATAGGTCACACTTGGCATTGTTTGCGATGGCAAGTATCTCAGAATAATTCGTTTCACCAACAAATATTACGATCGTTCAATGACGATTATATTCTACCGAAATATATCTAATATTAAGCAAATTACTACAAGACATTTAGAGTTATAAAGAAATTATCTTTGCATAAGTTTAGAAGAAATCGCGATTCATGTATTATGTCAATGTGAAAACAAACAGGATATAAATATTCGGAAATGGAATATTCCGAAAAACCGCTCTCGAAGCCGCTAGGTTTAATTTAACGACCAAAACTAGAGAACGTATATGAAGATACTAAATAGATCTAAGAGGATCGCAGTAGGATAAGCTCCACGGTCAACATAAGTAAACTATCTATCTATCTATTAAGGTCATACGAGGTACACCTAAAAGTTTCCGAAATGTAGCTATAAATAAAATTACACTTCAATCACCTTTGTTGCCTATAAAATAGTCCCCTTGGGAGTATAAGCACCGTTCCCAGCGGTGCATACACACCCATACTGTCAATATGTTCAGCATCATCTGCGATTCAGCGTAAATCGTATCAAATCTTCGCCTCTTCAATTTTATTTTCATATTTGGCAAAAGGAAAAAGTTGTAATTAGTCAGATCAGGCAAGTACACTTGATGAAAAATAATTCTTTGTGGATAATCCCATCAACATCCAAAAAAAAAAAAACGGACAGTAAAGATTTAATATTGTTTCTCAGTTGACGGCTTTTTTCTTAACTGAGATGAAGATGGATACTTCCATGGTGACGATTGTTGTTTGGTTTCGGGATCATACTTCTAAACCGAACTTTCGCCACCTGTCATGACCTTACAAAGAAAATCTGGTTCAGTTCAAATTTGTTGTTTTAATTCCCTACAAACATCCATGTCATGTTGTTTCTGTTCTTCGCTTAGAAGTTGTAGCATGAACTGTTCCACTATTCTTCTCATGTTTATTTCGCATTTAAAAAATAAGATTTCCAGAATGTACTCTTTTCGTGTCAGAGACCCTGGAATCAGCATTTGCAATCTCAAATGGACTAACTTGAAGGTAATAGAGATTAATTAATGTCAAGTTTGAGGGCGTTTATCCAGAACGTGGTTTTGACTATGGAATATCGCTCGAAAGCCATGAAAGTGAGTCACTAAGTATGTGCAGAGATAACGCAAGCGAGGTCTTTCATTTATAGCGTGGTAAATGGTAAGATATATTCTCGCGTTTATTGGCAAACCTAAACTTTAATGTTTCTAAAATGTTATCTATTTTTCGCGAACTTAACACATATTTTTCACTTTCCGCGATTATATTTATTTTGTAGATATAATAAAACACAGTTGTATAGTTTCAAAATAATATATAATGTTAACACACTACATATGTTTCACCACACTGTGGCTTCATCAGGTGGATGAATATACTAATTCAAAATATCAATTATCAAAATTAATAAAAACAAGTAAAGAAGAGACCATTTCATTCAAAACCAACAATTCCTTACAAAATGCTATAAAAAACAACAAAGATAAAACGGACAATAGATTAAACTCAGGGGTTTACAAGTTGACATGCGAAGATTGTAAAAAAGTGTATGTCGGACAAACAGGACGGACATTTGATATTAGAATGAAAGAACATGAAAGAAGCCACAGAGATAAGAAGACAGACTCAACTTTTGCCAATCATTGCCTAGAACATAATCACAAATTCAACACTAATTTTAAAACTTTGCATGTTCTAGATAAAAGTAAAAAACTTAATATGTTAGAAAGTTTAGAAATTAACAAATATAATAAATTAGGTATAATTTTAAATGACCAACTAGACATAAATAACTCCCCCCTACTAAACTTAAAACTCATACATGTCCACCCCCTCTTAGAATGAGATTAGTTCTGTACTTTGTATTGATATATATATATAAGATCTAATTGATATTTTTAATTAGTATATTCATCCACCTGATGAAGCCACAGTGTGGTGAAACATATGTAGTGTGTTAACATTATATATTATTTTGAAACTATACAACTGTGTTTTATTATATCTATATAATGAAGTTTCAACAAGTATCTCCTTCGTCGATTATTAATATTTATTTTGTCTTTTAGTGACAAACTTTTCCTTTTTGGGGACACACTTAATTAAGAACCTTTCGAATACGGAGACAACTTTAAACTAATCAAGTAACCGATATAACCTCTTCATGCGAAAGGAATTTTAAACAAATCAAGTAACTGAAAGACCACATTATGTGTAAACTTGTAGAAATGAAGGCGATTTCAGTTTGATCAAACAAAAACATGTACATATTGCACCGGCAATTTGCTTTCGGGACGTGTTCGGGACTGAGATCGCATACATTTCCACAAGTTTAATGTAATTATGTGTACATACTAAGAATACATGTAATTATGGGTATTTTCTTACAAATACGAAATAATATTGGGTATTTCCATCAATATTATAAGTAGACATGTATACATCATAAATAGTCCGGCGAATATGGCCGGGTAGATTTCTATGAAGATAGATATATTTGGCCGAGGTCGTTTTATAAGGGTGGCCGTAAATAACGGGTTTTCGTATTTGGGAATTTCCTTATAGTCGGTTCGGTTCTGGGAACTTTGAAACTGTCCGTTACCTCAAGTGTCCGTTTTAGACAGTTGGCCGTTGACATAAGTTTCACTGTATTTCAGTGTTGAATTTAAAATAATTTTGGTCTAAGCATATCTTTATGGAATTTGTGATTTCTCTAATTCGTTTAGGTTATTGTCATTAATTTGTTTTCCTATTATGGCTTTTATTTAATTTATTGGAATAGTTACGAAAAGGCTTTTGTTGATGAGAATATTAATTTGGCATTATCAGGTAAATTTTTAATGTAAAATTAAAAAAAAATAAAAAATTGAAATAAATAAATAAATTGAAGTTTCGTAATATAAAGTATATTCGAGGACGGTATTTGAATTAATAACATCGCAATTGTAATACTATTCAACTTCAAATTAACAATTTCTGTCCTTATACATATCTATGTTAATCATAGCAGTATATATGCAAATGATTATGCAAAATTTATGTTATCCACCTAGTTTTCATTTGCAGAATTGCCATTAAGGGAATCCCAAACTTTCTCCTTGGTAATAAGTTTCTAAAGAAGAACTTGTCACTTGCATAATGTTCCACAATTCAAAGTATCATATATGTATGTAAAATACGACGATTTGTAATTCAGATTGTTGTTTAAATATTATAAGTAGACATGTATATACCATAAGTATACAAGTATATAAAAAATCTTATCACCTTGTAATAACAGACATTGCATTTAGTCACGTCCATTCTACATTATTTTTACAAGATACCGGATGGTGCGAACTACAAGACAAGCATAAAACCTTCGGCCAATAGAATTAAAAGACAGTGGGCAGTTGATTGATCTTCAAACGTCACGTGCAAATTCATAGTTTCAACGACAGCTTGCCATAGATTCAGTCTGCATATCAAACACATGAGATACTCGCGAGCCAAGTAGGTAGGCGTACGCACATACTGAAGTGAGTACGGTGCCTCACTAAGACGTGGTGCTTATTTATAAAAATAAAACTCTTCGGGGAATTGATGCTGATGTAGTTTTTACGACGAACGTTTTAGTTAGCACATGCGAAAACGAATTTCTCCATAAATTATTTTTTTTAATCTGTTTAGATAGGTATTTTTAATTTCAAATCGCCAATAAATGTCAGGAACGCTACGCAAAATCTTATATCTAAATATAAATTATGTCACATTGTATGTATATATGGAAAAAACACTTTATAAAATATACTCTGCACGCCATATGTTTATGTAATTTTGTTTAAGTAATTTTATATTTACGTAAGAACTATTACAAATTTCTTCTCTGCAAGGATATACTGTTAGCGAATAACCAAAAACGTATTTTCCATATTTGCCCCACATATCCATGCAATAACATAACTCCTCATTCATTTATTTAATTCAGTGTCGCATATAAACATTTCTAAAACTATCACAAAAGAAATTAAATAATCTAGAATATGTTAATGTTTGTTAAAACTTTAACACTAAGGGCCGGTTTCATAATTATAACTTATAACGGAGAATTATCTAATTGCGAATTAAAGTTATTCCTGTCATTAAAATATTTGAGTTTTATAATAAGTAGGGACCAGTTTGTTAACTAATGCAGCAATTAAGGAAATTAAAGTTATTTTGACAGCCCTGAATTCATTTCCTCTAACTTTGTGACATGATTTAAGTTACCAGCTTGTTATTTTCTTGTTTACATTTCTTTCAGTTGTTTTGAAGGTTAACCTAACTGATACATATTTCAAAATTAAATTATTTCCCCTGCAAATAAAAGATATATAAACCATAATGAAACCTACGAAACGAGTTCGTTTGTGCAATTTTACGATAACAAGGAAGAAGAATTGTCGTTGTTAAATGAAATATTAAAATTTAAAAACGTGATCGAGGGCAAAACCACAAACAAACTAAGTTTAGGAGAGTAAATTAGTAATAGTAAAAGTTTCAATTATTTTCCAAATACATCAATGATGAAACCTGTTTGTCTTTTACTTGACATTACATCATGAGGGCGGATGTAATCTCACTAAATGACCAGTCTACTTTAATCCTATAGGTAAATTCCTCACCGTCCGTAAGGATTCACGTTAATACCATAGGTATTCTCACCACTAGATTTAATACGTAATTTTTCATTAAATTTTCTAATGAAGGAAGAATGAATTTATTACTGAGTGCCTTTTCAGAATCTATTATAAAAGTTTAACAAATTATAATTTTGCAAACATTCAACACTAATAAATGAAATTTGAGATTTTATTGAGGATAATAATAAAAAGAAGTAGTGATAGTAATATATATATATTTTTTGGCTAAAAATACAAAAATAACGAAAAACATCATATGGAATTCAAAACACAAAAATAAAAAGTAACACGTTACATAGCATGCACCACAGTAAACAGTAAACATTTATATACATATACTACATACATATAAAAATAAATCACTAAAAAGTTATAGAAACTATTAGGTATATACATATTATATATAAAAAAGGCAAAATTAATTGGGTAACGAAGAATGACAAACATATTTTATGAACTCTAGCCTAGACAAATGACCTGATTTTAATCGATTTATACAATTTTCCAAATATTTTAATTTGTTTTTCACTTGCCTATCCTTTATTTTATTAGGATTCTCTCTATTAGAATTCTCAAAGAGAAGTAAATATTTACCCCGTATACTTTTTACTAACGTAGCTGACATCTTATAAATCGAATACTTATATTAAATTATTATCACAATGAACAACACCAATTGTAAGTACTAACTAACCTCTTCTGTTGAGCAAAAGAAACTAACCTGTGAAATCGTAATAACTTTGCAAGAACATCAACATTTAATAGACATTAGTTAATATTAGTACTGGAAATTCCCAAATAACGGTATATATTGCTTTTATTACCTGAACTCTGTTAGTGGTGAAAATACCTGCCGGATTATGAGATTATTCTATCGATGCAGGTAGAGGGTAACATTTGGTGGTGAGATTACCTCCGCCGCATCATGAAATATGTTAATAGAAAGAGCAGCGATATGCTTTAGGAAATTATTTTTGAAAAGTATAGCAAGCGCCAAATAAGATGGCGAGCGGTAGGTGTAAGTCCGCGCAGCATTAGAAATAGTGGGAAACTTTGGTTTTACATAAAGTTGCAAGTAAGTGGGTAATTGGGCATGCGCGTTTTTAAAAAAGACTTAAAAACGACCAAGGCGCACCCCCTCCGCTCGCCATCTTATTTGGCGCATGCTTATAAATATAATATAATACAAGTCCTAAGAATATTAATTAAATTTTGATAAAATATCTACACTTAAGCAAATTGCTCGTTTATTAAAAGTTGTCGATAATATCCATCAAACGGTCCACATGTTGTCGTATTTCCACCCTCAACATTTGGGATCGACGTTTCCACACACCATACTACCTCTCCACCACATTTTTTGTTCTTAATCGGTTTGTTATACAAATTTTCTGCTGGTGTTCTTGCTTCTTGTAATTTAGTCATTACATATGTCTGTACTAAATATCCACTCTCACATAAAATATATCTTCCAAAAGTACCGTTTCTAAACTTTCTTTTTAAGCTAGTACTGTTAAAAATTGTTTGGTCATGAGTTGCTCAGGGCCAACGTGCAACAATATCTCTAATTTTTAATTTAGCATTACTGGCAGTTTATACATTTATTGCGAAGAATACATTCGTTGAACTGAATATTTTAGCATCATCACCACCAGGTGAACTAATTTTTATCAACGCACAATCTATTGCACCTATTACCCTGGCAAACCTAGCTAGGGCATAAAATTTCTCCGCAGCTCTTTCAATTTCCATAGCATTTTCATACAATTAATATAACGAGCGCTTAGGGAAACAATGATTGTGGAAATTCGTTTTATTTCTCGGCATGCTGATGTTTTCGATACCATCATAAAGTCTGCTACAGATATAAACTGTTGCATTGGCTGTGTGGATCCACCTCTATAAAATAATGTTTAATGTTACTTCTAAAAAAAAATATATGTCTAGTGTCTATTTGTATCTCTTTTAATTAGTGGTTCAATTTCCTGTAACAAAGCTTGAACGGTTCCTTCGTTAATTGGAAACAATCAAAAATTATTTTTCATTAAAATTAGCTAAACTATCTTGTCTTTCTTTACATACTTTCCTTATTCTAAATACAATATATTCATCCTCAGATGAACTTGAACTTGAAGAGCTTCGACAATACATTTTAAAAAATGTATCAAAATAAACTCTAAGCACGCAGTAATAGACTCAAGAAATGACAGAAGATAGAGGTTAACTTAAACAGGCCATTAAATCTTAACTGTTCATTTTCGTGTTATTAGTACTAACGGAGAATTAAAAGATAATTACGTATTATGAAACTGATATAATTCATTTTAATTCCATTATGAAACTGGGCCGTAAGAATTGTAAATGCTAATGTAATGTAACTTAGACCACCAACAAGAAGTAAACGGTGGCTTGTTTACGTCTATACATTAACGGGTCCCGGAGAAGTTGGGTATTCCCCGGTAGGCAATATGTTTACTTTTCGTTAGAATTTGAACAACGCATTTAGTATTTGTGGGTAAATTTCTCTACCGGTTTATATCGGAAATGTTTTGCACTTCTACTATACTTGGTTCACTCAACATATAGAGTAGTAAGAACGCGTGATCACTGCGTGATTTTTAAATACTGCCTTTATATTGGTTCTTATAGCTACATAGAAATTCCACAACAAACGATGTAAATCATCGATTTACGATGCGTCTATCGATTTTTCGGTAGATCTACCGAAATTGAACTCTTTTTACCGATCTACCGAATTGACTATATCTTACGATTTTTTCACACCTCACATTATTCGTCATGTAATAAATAATATATAGCTAGATATCATTTTATTTTTCCGATCACAATTCACACAAACATATCTGAAATTACATAAATCAAAGCAGATTAAATTTCTAATTGGAAAACCATAATTTATATTTATATTTGTTTAAGTGCATCCATCTTGTGATAAATAAATGAGTCGCACACAAAATATTATGTGGGAATCACAGAATCTATAGGTTAACTATATACGTAAAGGTAAATTAAAGGATCTTTTGGGAATTACGGGGTACAGAATATGGGGAGAAATCCAATTATTTACCCGTAGGGTATAAATAGGCGTGTTTTGACACTTTCGGTTTAGTATATGAATTGACCGCTTTTTTCATTGTTCAACTAACGCAAATTCGTATTTTATTTTAAATTAATGTAATAAAATAAGTGATACCAGTAATAGTGGTGGTAAAGGCTCTAGTACCGGTGTACATATACATGTTAAAGACGAAAAATATACACAATCTTATAAGGTAAATTGGGAAGAAATTCCGGAACTTGAAGGGTGGCTTACAAATAGTCGAAAAAGTCCCCAAATTGCGAGATGCAAAAGTTGTGATAAAGACATTGAAAAGGATTCACTAATCAAACATTCCAATTCTAAATTTCACCAAGAAAAATCGAAACTTATACAGAAGCAGATACCTATTACAAAATTTGTTACCAATATATCTCACACAAGGAAAATGATATTTTATATATAGTTTTATTTTTTCTAACAATATTCATTGGCTGTAGGAGAAATATGTTTATCAGCTTTTGTTGTGGAACATAATCTCCCATTTACTATTATGGAACATCTACCAACGTTAGTTTCAAAGGTTTGTCCAGACTTGAAAATAGCCGAAGAATTATCATATAGTAGGACTAAAACTACAGCCGTAATAAGGCATGTGATTGGTACAGAGGAGTTTCAAATTTTATGTGAAGATTTCTGAACCAATAGATTTTCTCGTGTTGTAGATGAGCTTCTAAACAGTTAAACATCTCTGTTTACTGGTGAGATTTATTAAAAATGAGTTAGTTCAGGACAAATTTTATGCAGTTGTTCCACTTTCTGTCACAAATGCTGTAACTCTGTATAACAATATTGTTGAAATATTTACAAAACATCAAACACCATATAATAGTAATCTAATAGAATTCACATCAGATGGAGTTAATGTTGTGATGGGCAAACATCATCCATTATTGACACTTTTAAAAAATGATGTATCTCATCTATATATAATGAAATGTATATATCATTTATTCCATCTGTGTGCTTCTAATGTATGCTAAACCGTCTAAATCTGTCTTCTTCAGTTTATATGACCTCATGTGTTCTTTTACCCGTATAATAAAACTTCGACTTCGAAAAAGTACTTATGAGGTCATATAAACTAAAGAAGACAGATTCAACATTCGCAAACCATCTTATTACAGAAAGGCATACATTTGGTCATCATAAAATATTGCATTTGGCCGAGAAAGGTCGTAAATTAAATCTTTTAGAGTCCCTTGAAATTTTTAAAAGCGGAAACAACACAATAGATATTGTTCTTAACGACCAGTTGGATCTTATATATACACCTCTTTTCCAATGTTGTATATAATAGTTAAGTATATAGTAGTAATTTTAAATAACATCATAAACAACCCCCAAATATTTTTGTGTCATTTATAAGATCTATGTAGGCCTGTAACTTTTGCAGTTTGATAATGACATTGTATGTCGAAACCGCGGTCACTATTACATGTGAATAAAGTGGTATAACAAAGTTATTGTTTTATTTTATTTTATCACTTTTTTTATATTTGTTTATGTTATTGTAAAACTTTTTTGCAATGTTATTATTGTTTTAATTAAACGACTTCATTCCTTTTAAAAAATAGCGCTTTTTATTTCAATTTTTGGAAATCTACCGAAATCTATCGAAATTTAACGACTGAATATACTGAACGCAACGCGGCAACACTGATCTGTGATTCTGTCATAGAAAGTTGCGACTCTGAGATTATCTTGCATTTTGAACTATACAATTTTTCCTTTCGTATTTTGTATTGTTTGTATGTTTGCGTTTCTTGTATTTGTTTAAATTGTTGTTATTATTATTATTCTCAGTCTTTTTTAAAGGTCAATTACTTTTAGACACTTACAATTCGTCATTAATTCACAATAAAATAACTACTTATGCCCTATTTTAGATTGTAATTTATGTTATTTACACATGTGAATCAAGTCTCATATTTGTTTAATTTCTAAATACTTTTTTTAACGGTTTTGTTTAAATGTAGTATTACTTGTTTCACTAAAAATCTAAAATAGATACCTGATATTCAAATTTTATAAATACATATTAAATTAAATAAATATATATTAAAAGATATAAGTAATTAACTATGTACAGTTAAATTTGCATGAAAACAATAAAACGAAATTAAAAAGTATGGCTCGTATTACAAAATTGTCTATTAACGAAGTCCTATCGTTACATATATTATACATTAAACCCTGACAATCAATAACAACGTCATTAGACAATAATAATATCGCTTTATTTTATTCTAATGTTACAACATTCTACTTGTACTGTACTATTTGTCGATTTCCATGCACACACGCTACAACGACTGACAACTATTAACTATTAACACTTTTGTCTGACCACTAACCATACAATCAACTATCCTACTGTTCGATATCCATACAGCTTACTCACTAACACTCGGCCATCCTTTTCTCGTCTCGCCCTCGAGATGGTAATCACTGAGATATTTCGGTCTCCTCACGTGTCTACTCTTCCGTCTACCTTCTTCTCCCAATTCAAAGTCTTCCTCGCTTGATTCCTGAACCTTCACCTCGCCGGTTTCGACTTCAATATCTTCGTCTTGTTCTGACTCATCTTCATTTTCGGTATTTCTCCACAATTTCAATTAGCTAACATGTGCTGTTGCCACGTATGCCCTCCTTGCGTCGTCTTCTTGCAAATCCATTACGCGGTAAATGTCTCCTGGCAATACACCTGTAACTACTAATGGTGCTAGATATTTTGGCTGTAATTTGGTTGACTCTCCAGTTTGTTTTGGTACGGTATGCATGAATACTATATCTCCTCGGTCGTAATGCACATTGGTAATGCACATTGGTATTCCTCCTCCGGTCGAAAATCCTTTTGTATTGGATGTTTCCTATAGCTTCATCTTGTAAGTTCCGCGGTAATTTATACGCCTCTTCTTCCATGGTTCCTAATCTTAAACTTCCATCCTCAAATCTTGGTATATACCCGTAAAGCAATTCAAAAGGGCTTTTGTTGGTGGTTTTGTTTACAGAATTGTTCATATCACGTTGGGTCAATTTAATGTTTTTATTCCAATCCTTATATTCTGGATTTTCTACTACTGATCTAATCATAGGCAGAATTGTTCTATGCACACGTTCCACCTGACCATTGACCTGTGCGTGTCTGGGTGAATTCAAGGTGTGCTTGATTCCATGTTTTATGCAAAATTCTTGAAATGACTTCGCGGTGAAGCTTGTGCCTCTATCTGTAATATATCTCTCCGGTGCCCAAACTTCGTTTAGAGGTTGTTCCAATTTTCTAATCATTCCACTTTCGCTCCTATTTCTCACGGGTTCTAACTTCACATATTTAATGAAGTTGTCCACCACTACTACTAAATGCTTATTTAATTTCGAATTCGTAGGAAAGGGTCCCTATTGGTCTAAATGTATTATAGCGAATGATCGCCGTCCAGGTGCAATCGGATGCAATTTTCCTTGTCCCCTTCCGTCTTTTTCTTTATTTAAAATACATTGTAAGCACTAAGCACATATCTATGTGATTTTTGACGTAAGTTCGCAACTTAGGAAAATGTTAAAATATTGCAAGTTTCTTGATGGTATTATCAACTCCGAAATGTCCCTGCATATCATGCAGCAGTTCTTCAATTGTCGTATGCCTTAAAGGAAACATTGCATCACAGAGTGCTTTTGACCAAACTCCAATCAAAACTTGTTCTTTAGTTTCTACTACATCCATTTCCACTTATTTACATAATCTGACCTTCTCGTGAAAATATGAATCAATTGCTTCGCCTTTTTTCTGTGCCCACTGTTCCATTTTTTGGCATTTTGCAGCCTTGATCTCTTCATTCACGAACATAGATTTAAATTTTTGTAAAAAGTCTTGCCATGTATGCATTTCCGATGCGTTTGTCAAACACCATTGCTTCGCTCCATCCAACAACCTAGTTCTAGCTGCCTCAAGCATATAACTATCGGGTAATTCATGTAATAACTGTACACATTCCAGTTGCCTCATCCAATCTTCTGTTTTGTCTAAATTGCCATTAAACGTAGAGATCATCTTCAATAATTCTGGCATCATCGACGTACTTACACTAATATTTTGAAAAAAAATTAATAAGTGGTTGTCGATATTCAAATATAGTTTGTTCTAACCTACCGTTGTAATTCCATCGAGTGGCTACTTTTGGTAATCTTTTATGAACCTCTAGATCTAAAGAACTTTTTCTTCTTGAAGATTTGGAAAAAAATGTTGCCAACCCGCTCAAAGTTTGAACAAAAAACCTTGCATTACTTTATTATATTAAGAGACTATTGTAAAATCAAAAAATCAGGTGATGCGCCAGTCAATGTACAAAAAGTGCGGTTGGATACGTTTCTTTTACTTTAACCTAAGTTACATCATAACTTTGAGCTACTAAGTTTAAAACACAATTATAATCATTCACTATAGTTTGAACATTCTTCCACTTTCTCTTGTTTCAATAAGTAAATTCGGAACCAAACCATTATCCTTAGTCTAATTTAATTCTGTGATGTTCAAAAAACAGACCAAACAAGGTTATTATTTAGAATACACTATAAAGCAGAAGTTGTTCTTTGCGCGGAAACATGTAAAAGTCCTATAAAACGTTCCTTAATTTCACCTTTTTTTTATTACATAACATAAAACTTGTGATAACTAACTAATGTTTGTCATATCTGTAGTTTCGTCTAGAATTTTAGCAACAAAAGAGGCTTCTTCTACTTCAAATTTTATTTTTGTAATATTACATTTTCTATGCATAGTATTAGATCATTTTGTATTAAATTAGTTTCTTTAAACTTTGTAAAATTATCCAAATTAGGTTGTAAGATTTCGTCATACTTTGCTAATAATTTTACTAAATCTACGTAGTTTCCCTTGTTTGAAGATTATTCAATTTCACTATGACCGCAAAATGCAAATTCATGTTTTCCCAGGAAACAAATAACATCTGTCAACCTCTTAAGTATTTCATGGTTTTTCCGTACTTCTTGATTACGATTTTCTGTATCAATTCTTAACTCATTGTCTAAGGTGTGTTCAATTCTGATTTTACTAAAAGTTTTTTCTTTATCTATGTTTTTTTCTTCATTTGCGTAAATTATTTTTATCAGTAAACCCTTTTTTATTTCACAAATTATTTTCTCTTGAAAATAAAATATATGACCAGCTTCACAAAAGAGACTTTGTTGTCACAACCAGTCAACCATTTACAATTTTTATAATTTTCATATATATTATATTATATACAATTTAGTTTGTTTTGTTAAATTAGTCAGTTTGGGTTGACCTACCTTTGGCAATAATTTGGCTTTTTTCTTCGAAGTTATAACGTGAAAATCCTTTTGTCACGTTATTGCATACAACACATTCAGAATCAGACACATTTCCGCATAAATTTGGTTCCGAAATTTGCGAACGTCTGATATACATGCTTATAATCTACAAACAGCTTACTCAATGGACTATTTTAATTTGATTTTCAAACGAAATAATCCATAAAAACGAAAGATTTTTGCATTAACACAGTATTTAATATCCTTTACTTGTGGAACGTTTTATTATCGCTAGTTAAACGCGAAAGTATAATGTCATTTTTTACTATTTGTTGCAAAACCTACATACCAATGAGTAATAATGTAGTAATGCTCAGACATTAAGTTAAATATAAAACACATTTGCTAATATAAATAAAGATATGGTTACAAATGATTTATTTTCCGAAATTACATTTCTTATTATCGATGAGAACTTCCGTTAGGATTACTTATGCAAATAATTCGTAACGAAACCAATTAAATAAATGTCAAAAACGCGAGCAATAAAATTTTGAATAAAACAGTTAATACATGAAACTTGTACTAATAGAATTAATGAAATAAGAATTCGTAGGTACTTACATATTAAGAACTAAACAATACAAGTATTTTGACTGTAGATCTTATTTTTGTGGAAAATCTTAAGATAAGTTTATCTTACATACACGCCATTTATCGTTGCTTGTTAACATGTTATCGAATTTGTGAATTGCCATCCCTTATTTAAATATGAAATAAATATTTTTGTTTAGATAATATTAATAGAAACAACAATAATATTAATTATATGTAAGAAACACGTGTTCAACAAGTCTTTATGCGTGAAGCGGCTGTATATATCTGCAATAAGTCAAGTTTAAGCTAGATTATTTAACGTAGGTAAATTTACCTAAGTTAATTATTTAAACAATGTTTCATCAAGAATCGCTGCTACATCCATTAACAAAACTAGATTTTTTTTCAATAAAACGTTTACTCATGAACAAACAAAAATTATACCGGTTGTTTCTTATTGATATGCGAATATTTAAGAGAAATTCCTTTCTTCATGGGCGTAGATAGAAGCGGGAGGAGTTTTTATAATTTATTTTATTTATTAGTTTATATTTCGTAAGATAAATAAAGTACGGTGAGTTAGTTTCTTTTTTTCATTCAGAACGCTGTGCGGTAAATTTTGTAGCTGATGTATTACATCCAACAATTCCATATAGTCCATATGTAATAGCAACAAAAGTTATAAATACAGTTGATGCGGAAACAGTAGCTAAAACGATTTACGAGTATATGCACCAAATGCTTCACTCGGACGACAGGTACTAAGAAAAAATACATTTATTTGCCAGTAACAGTGCTGCATATATATTAAAAACAGGCAGACTATTAAAGGAAACATATCCTCACATACATCGGTACAATTTCAAACAAAGTAGGAAACTTAATCAAAACAAGTAAAGAAGAGACCATTTCATTCAAAACTAACAATTCCTTACAAAACGCTATAAAAAACAACAAAGATAAAACGGACAATAGATTAAACTCAGGGGTTTACAAGTTGACATGCGAAGATTGTAAAAAAGTGTATGTCGGACAGACAGGACGGACATTTGATATTAGAATGAAAGAACATGAAAGAAGCCACAGAGACAAGAAGACAGACTCAACTTTCGCTAATCATTGCCTAGAACATAATCACAAATTCAACACTAATTTTAAAACTTTGCATGTTCTAGATAAAAGTAAAAAACTTAATATGTTAGAAACTTTAGAAATTAACAAATATAATAAATTAGGTATAATTTTAAATGACCAACTAGACATAAATAACTCCCCCCTAGTAAACTTAAAACTCATACATGTCCACCCCCTCTTAGAATGAGATTAGTTCTGTACTTTGTATTGATATATATAAGATCTAATTGATATTTTGAATTAGTATTTTCATCCACCTGATGAAGCCACAGTGTGGTGAAACATATGTAGTGTGTTAACATTATATATATTATTTTGAAACTATACAACTGTGTTTTATTATATCTATATCCTAATATGCTGCATATTACTTATGTAGCACATGCTCTTCACAGAATCTGTGAATATATCAGAGACACCTTTCCGGAAGTTGATAGAGTTGTATCCGCTTTTGAAAAAGTTTTCAGAAAAGTACCATTGAGAGCCGCCCTTTACAGGGAAAAACTTCCATCTTTGTCACTGTCTCCGTCTCCAATACTAACTATATGGGGAACATGGTTGGAAGCTACTAGTTTTTATGCAGAGAATTTCGATAGTTTACAAAATTTCGTTACATGTTTAATTGACGATGCTCGAAGTATTTCTGAGTGCAGGGAACTAATACAAATTCCAAATTTAAAAAATCAGTTGTTCTTTCTTCAGGAACAGTTTGGAAATTTGTCAAAACTATTCACTTATTTTGAAAATAAAAATCTTAAATTAGATGATGCATTAACCACATTAGACGTGGATGTGGCTATTAATAATTTGAAAAATATTCCAAGTGACTTCGGATGTGGTCTTCAGAAAAAGTTAGACGCAGTTTTTAATACAAATCTGGATTTAATAATATTGCGGCAATTGTGTACGGGGACAATGCCTCAAAATGATGCAATAACCACATTAGACGTGGATGTGGCTATTAATAATTTGAAAAATATTCCAAGTGACTTCGGATGTGGTCTTCAGAAAAAGTTAGACGCAGTTTTTAATACAAATCTAGATTTAATAATATTGCGGCAATTGTGTACGGGGACAATGCCTCAAAATCTAACTGCTAAATACGCTGAAATAATAGATATTTATGTATTAAGGGAATAAACGACAGTTTTAGTCCCGAGACAGTAAGTAATGCCTGAGCGACCGAAGGGAGCGAGGGCATTTTCTGTTGAGGGATTATAGACGTTTATTCCCGAATTACATACAAAACTTTTCTCCCGACCTTAAATTTAATAATTTATTTCATTATTAGTTTGACAGTTGATTGATAGATTGATCTGATGTCATTCAATTAAGTTGGTTTGTCATGAAAATGTGCATAGTTTCTGGTTACTAAGGTAAAACGAGTTTGTTTGTGTCTTATTTTTTTCCAAAAAAACGCAGTCCGTTTAAGTTATTGTACAAAAATGAATATTAATGGCAGTGAAGGAGATAATTTTTGCACAAGCACTACTGTAAGCAACCGCCAAGTTAAGATATCAGATGATTGTCCATATATAAATATTGTAAACTCATCTAATGTTACTATTACGATTACAAAATAAAATTGATTGATATATTTAAATGCTTCGTCAATCTGACAGTTAAATTAATTTTGACTTAAATAAATGAACCAAAAGTCATTCACTACAGTATTCACTTTATTCCCTAGGGAATATCGAATATTTTATTCCCTAGAGAATAAAGTAGTCTAATATATGTCAATTGTCAGATGTATAAGATGACACTTTATTCTCGGTCGGGAGAAAAAGAATATTTCCAGTATGCACCTATAACCAGTTGCGTTGTAGAAAGGACGTTTTCTATCTACAAGGATGTATTTCATTTCAAAGAGAACAAATTTTATAGAAGAGAACTTTGAGAAAGTATTGCTAGTTAATATTAATACTCCTTTAACCCAACTTGAATTACAAAATGAACAAAAAAAATATTTCGTATTTTACAGATCACCACCAGTTTGTTTTCTAATTATGTAAATAAAACCAAAAACTCTTTGAAAATACACAAATTTTCAGTAGTAAGCTCGTAGGCGATCAGTCATCGGCCTCTCGTGTCCGGTCCCTACTTATTACCGAAGTTACGCCTCGTGAGCGGTGTGTCAAGATTCAAAACTGAAGTGTCGATTTATAAAAAGCGGGTTCTGTAATTTCTAAATCACTAATCATAATCTGATCAACAATTAAACAATTGTACTTGGATATACACTTTCCTTTTTGGTAATCAATGTGTACCCCTTTAAAATGATCTACTTTAACATTCTTTTTTAACACCTACTAAAGGCCTTGAAGGGCAATGGTATTTTATATGTCATGAGTTAAAACCACGATTTCACCAGTTAATAAAAAGTAAGTTCAATAATACCATTAGGTACTTATTTCAGTTACTTTTAACTATTGATGACTAATAAGCAATTCTTTCCTTTCGTGGTAATGAATTATGTGGATGAAACACCCTACAGGCGCAATTAATGTTGGGTCATGCGTCCGGGAAAGATTTCCTAGATAAAATACAATTTCGTAGTTGGAGCTCTATCTACTCATTCCAAAAATAATTAGAAATTATGAACTGTGGTAATTTTCACTTTAAATCTAAGTATTTCTGGTATTATAATTAAACTCTCGTAAATCAACAGTGACAGGAATTGAACGAAACGCTGAAATCGGATAAATTAGAAATTATACGTGCTTTGAAATTAAATTATGTTACTTATAATTAATCACAAATGGTTGAAAGCAATAACAAATCTGTCGTACTGCATCATATATGTATAGAACCAATTACATTCAGTCATTCTTTGTGTTAAAGAGTTATAATCAAATCCTGAAATATATTACAATTATAAACGGATCAGTAATGCCAGACCTTGATCTCTGGACAAGATTCATTCTCTTCGGAAAACATAATTATAATCTATTAAATCTTGTAAAATGGGTTTATTAATGTCAGAGCACTAATAATTGCTATTCTGTGATGTAACATGGAGCAGCGAAATATTTATTCTTTCATATGTTACCGTACGGAATGACTAACGACATTCTATAATTCAATAAAAATAACGTATTCACATGTCGTAAAGCAAATATACTACATATACGCTATTGGTGCGTTGGTATAGTTTATTTAAGAGCATAGTACACAAGAATAAATTTGTCGATGAAATGCATAGTTAGTATAATTTTTATTGAAGATAAAGGGAAATCGTGTGTATTCAAAATTCGTCCGTATCAGGGATATTTTTTAAATAAGGCGAAAAATACTGTAAATATAATTAAAATATATTTATTTCCACATTCTACATAATTTTATCTAGTTTCCTCGATCATTCCCGTTTTTGTTCAAATATTGTCGTACTGTTCAACAAGTTTTTGAATTCTGAAATCATCGACCTGTAAGGAAGCCCAATCCATAATCGCAGTTTTCATTTCTTCGTCGTTGTCGAACCATTGACCATCAAGTGACTCCTTTAAGCACTGAAACAAGTGAAAATCACTAAGTGTAAGGCCTGGACTATAAGGTGGATGTTTCAGTTGTTTCCATTCAAAAGACGTAATTAGACTTTGTGTTTGTGCAGAAACATGTGGCCTTGAATTGACATGAAGCAAGATTATACCGGAAGACAGTAGCCCATGCTGCTTGCTTTGTACGACATCCAGAAGTTATCTGACAGTTTCGCAATACACATTAAAATCGATTGTTGTGCCTGTCGGCATAAAATTCCCTAACAAAATTCCTTTCCTGTCCCAAAATACAATTGTCATAAGCTTTCGTGCAGAAAGAGTCTGTTTGACATTCACTCTGATTCGAGATGATGAGTATCGCCGTTCCATTGACTGCTGCTTGGACTTAAGAATCATGTGAGATGGCCAAGTCTCATCTTCTGTAATGATCTGGTCCAAAAATTCATTTTTCTCCTAATCCGATTTTGACTCGATATTATCAGGCCAACAACAGCCTAATCTTTTTGATTTGTGATCGTCAAAAAGCAGTTTTGGAACAAACGGACAACAAAATTTTTAATATTTCAGCTTCTTCGAAGCAATGGTGTACACAAATGACCCTGAAACCTGCGGAAAATCAATAGATTTTGAAGTCGTAAATCGTCGGTCCTCTCAAATTTTGTTGTCCACTTCAGGAACCAAATCCTTAAAAATCAGAGAAGGTTGCTCATCATGCACATTAACCCGTTCATCCTTGAATATTCTCACCCACTTTTGAGCTTTACTGTCACTGATAACATTATCACTGTAAACTTCATAAATCTGAATAAAGTGAATTTCCGCTGCTGTCAAATTTCATGCATTCAAGAATCCAATTATAGATCGTATCTCACAGTCGGCGGGCGACGAATTTTCTTAAATGTTATAACTTCTTCAGCTCAGACCACAGATAAACGATACCACTCAAAGCATTTTCGAAGTAGACGCGCATGCGCACTGGCGTTATCGCCCATTTTTTGTTTAAACTTTAAACGTTTATCGATAAGTACCTCTTAGTGTTAGCATTATTTGCCTAAATTTAACCCAGAATTAACAGCCTTTGTATATGCCAAAGATAAAATTCTTTTCCATGCAGGTCAGTGGAGGCAAAGAACATTTATACTATGTATGAATTGCGTAATCTGTACGAAACTCTGTTAACTAATTTACCAGTTATGTGAAGTAAGTTCTTTAAGTTATTAAGTGTTTACTTAAATGATGAACATTTTACCGAAATTTATAATGTATCCTTTGAGGAAGCAAATGTTTTGGGAGTTTTCTTTTATACATTGATGATTAGATTATACATCAAGAAATTCATGCTATTATTTCGCGACAGATACGAAGGAGGACTTGGTTTTGATAGAAGATAAATATCAAAAGCGCCTAATTCCGCCAAACTGAAATCAATTTCGTTCCACTGACGGAAGCTACAGAATCTTAATCTTATACTTACATAATGTGCTTAGATCTTTGCCATACTAAACCGGTATATTTACCAGCAGAGTGGCAAAAAGCCACTGTCGACATTCTTACTGCGTGGATTAGTGAAATATTAAAGAAAAAAATTGCTTTTAAATAGGTAATCATGAATTCTCGCTGGGAAACAATTATACTGCAGCCTTTCAATTTTTTCGTACCTGAAGTAATCGATTCCTTTTGAATTTTAAAATTGTGTTAATATTTATTTTAAACTAACGGTAATTAAAACACACTATATTAATAATAAAACAAAATACACTAAATAACACTTAAAGCTATTATTAATAACAGTATTTATTTCAATATTTATTTCAAAGTATTTATATATATCACAATACTCGTCGTCAATTGCTCCATTTTCGAGGGCTTATATAGACCTATAGGCATTCGAGAATAGTTTTGGACTCGTTCTCGGAGGTCCGGGAGACTTGATGATGTGCTTCGCGAGTGATGTTATCGCTCGCCTAATGTATCGTTTGATGACTCAAGCCGCAATATTTTCGGCTCATAATGTAGGTGAGCCAGAGGTGTCCCGTGCTCCTAAGGTGGCCCGGGTCCCGAAATCGCTGTTACTGCAACAGTCAGTCACAAGATGGTACTACTTTGTTGAGCGTAGTCGCACTCTGGTGTCGACTGCCCAAAACCAAGCCGTTTGGGCGGATACGAGTGACGAGAAAGAAACTGAGAGAGAAAGAAAGTCAAAGAGGTGACAAAAATATCATCGCAGACCAAAAATCAATCGCAAAACAACTTAAACAACAGTTTCGAATGTTCGGTAGATGCCGTAGCTACCACAAGTGGTCTCCAGACTTCTTCAAAAAGCAGTGACAGCAGGTATTGCCATTTGTGTAAAAAAGACAGTAGGATTGACACAAGATGCACACGATATGTCCATGAAGAGCGTGAGGGTAGATGACAAAATATTATCATTTGTGTGCACGTTCTGTGAGGATTCAGATTGAAAGACCGTTTGTTAATATTTTTTAACATTGTGTGAATAAAAGTAGCAGTTGTCTTAATTTAAAAAATAATACATTTTTCTAGTATATAACACAGTAATTCTTTTTTTTAGCATTTAATAAATTGATTTTCCAAGAAATTTCAGATAGGGAACCACTTTTGGTTCACCTGCTCTTAAAGTTAAACAAGCTACTAATATATATATATATATATATATATACAGGGTGAGTCGTGAGGAATCGACTAAACTCAAGGATTGTATTCTACTGGTGAAAGTAATGTAACAAACTCCAATTTTGTTATCCGATTTTTATTTGTTTTCGAGTTATAGCGTAATTAAAAATGTAGATTTAGTATACCATGTTTATGTATGTATTCGTAAAAACAGTGAAACTCCGGGAGCAATTCATTATAGGGAAGTCTTCCTAGCTGAAGCGCTACCTGGCTGGTTTTCGGAACCAGCGGTAGTGACATTGAAAGCAGTCGAGAAATAGTGTAGAGTTGTTTGTATGCCTAATGCGTCTAATGTCACTACCTCTAGTTCATCGTTGATATAGTGAGGACGCTGCCATCATAAAAAATGTTCCCTATACCTTGGAGTAAATTATAACATTGTGTTCGGGTATTGTGACATTGACTTGACGTTTGTACGACTATAGTGTAACAAAATAAAATGCCACACACTTATTCTAATTTAGAATATGCTAATATGGTGTTTGTTTATGGATTTTGTGATGGGAATGCTACAGCTGCTGCTAATGAATATCGTCAACGGTTTCCACATCACAGATATTCTAATAAAACTGTATTTATTAGTGTATTCAACACATTGTGCGCGGAAAGCTTCCCAGTGTAAACATAATATCTGAACGAGGCAGTCGACAACAATTACAAAAAGTAGAAGATATTCTGGATGTAGTAGAAGACGACGCAACTACTAGCTCACGGAGAATTAGTATTCAATTGGGCATTCCACAAACAAGAGTGATAAAAACACTCCACGAGCATGGCTTACGTTCGTACCATGTACAAAGAGTACAGCCCCTACAACGAGATGATAATCGTAGACGTATAGAATTTTGTCGATGGATAAATGATAATCCTCGTTTTGTATCGCGTATACTGTTTACGGATGAAGCGACATTCACCCGTGACGGTATTAATAATTGTCATAACCAGCATGTATGGTCAGACAATAATCCACACAACAGTCGAAAGTAACTTTCAACATAAATTTTCGGTAAACGTGTGGTGTGGTATGATCGATGGTTTTTTAATTGGTCCTTACATTTTTGAGAATCTCCTCACGGGAGACACCTATTTACATTTTTTAGAAAATGAACTGCACGGACTGCTAGAGGATGTTCCCATAAACATCAGAATCCAAATCTTCTACCAGCACGATGGAACGCCTGCACATAACGCTCGTGCAGTCAGGCAACATTTGGCTGAAAGGTTTCCAGGGAGTTGGATTGGACGTGGTAGTCACATTGGTTGGCCTCCTAGGTCTCCAGACCTCACGCCACTCGATTATTGTTTATGGGGCTGGTTAAAAAATGAAGTGTATCAAGTAAAAGTGGACACTCGTGAAGCACTAATTCAACGGATTATGAATGCTGCTGACAATATCAAACATCAACCTGACGCAATCAGGAACGCAACCAGCGCCCATGGTAGACGATGTAAAAAATGTATTGAAATGAATGGCGGTATTTTTGAAAATATATTATAAAGAACGATAATACCAATAAAATACAAAAACTTCAATGTATGAAATTTTGTTTATTTTTAATTACGCTATAACTCGAAAACAAATAAAAATCGGATAGCAACATTTGAGTTTTTTTACATTACTTTCACCTGTAGAATACACTCCTACAGTTTGGTCGATTCTTCGCGACTCACTCTATATACGTATATACATATATACAAAATTAAAAATATACAAATATATTTTCAAGGAGAGTTTTTTGGATACACAGTATAATTTATTAGAAAGGCTCTAAATTTTGCTTTTTATAGAAAATATTTTTCCTATTGTATTGCTTAAAATAACTAGTAGTAACCTAAATAAGTGAATATTAGACATTACTGCAATGCCTAATTTTGTCTGTTGCAATTCATTAAAAGCTGAAAACAAATCCTGTTACCCCCTCAACTACTTAGGAACTGGTACGTTCATTTATAATTCACGAAAATATTTAACGAAGTGTACTGCAACCCGTTTAGTTTTGGTAAATCGATTGTTTTTTAGAACAACTTTCTAAACCACATACTTTCTTCTTTTCACTATTATTCATATGTCAATACTTATTTAAATTATATTGATATTGTATGCTATAATTAGTGTTTAGATATAGCAGAATATCGAATTGCAGGAAGTGCGTAAATATTTGATTTATTGAATACCTACACATTTTTAAGATTTACAAAAAAAAACGTGAGAGATAGTAAATTATGTAAATTATCTAATTAGCAACAGCATTGGCACGAAGTTGAACATATTTGTGTGTCATGTTTCAGCATTAATATAAGAAATATATTTCTGCAAGGATAAATAATATGTAAATACGAGTAATTAATCTTGTTTATAACAAATTTGACAAAATATATTTTACTTTAATACAGAGTGTCCACAGATTTGGTGCACACGGGGAAAAAATGTTTTATTCTTCATTTTATGAAAAAAAGTTATTCTGTATAAAAGGTCTTCCTTTCTTTAAAGCCATTAGAAATCATATTTAAATGCATTGATTATCTTCTGCATGCATATAAATGTTGGAAACGTGTTCGCTTAATTTCAAAAATTTAACTGAGTTCAAATTATTGTTGATAATCGCATTACCTTAAAATGTTGTCGACATTTAATTATTTTTTGTATTTCATGTTCGTAATGAACTCATTATGAAACTTGTGTTTTAATATGCTATTTCATTTTCAGATTTAAATGACATGACATTTGTAATCACGAACGATCACGAATATGCTTACATTGCTTTACGAATTTATTTGATTAAGTGTTATGGAATTGGTGATATTTCATATCAAACAGCGATCAACAAATTTAATATTAAATTTTCTGGCATTAATATCGGTATTAATTATTTAAAAAACTTCTTAAGAAATTTGACGAAACTGGGTCTGTAGCTAGAAAGAAAAATGCAAAAAAAAAGCAATACAATAAGGATGACGCATTAACTGTTCTAACTATGGGATCTGTACTAAAAGATCCAAAAATATCACTACATAAGAGAGCGGCCGAGTTGGCTGTAAGGAAGAACTTACTGCAAAAAGTGTTTAAGGAAAACAAGATTCATCTACACAAACCCAAATTTATTCATAATCTGGATCCCAGGGACAAGGCGTTTAGATTAGTATTGTGTACTTGGGTTGGGGAAAATGTCATGGATGATAAATTTTTCCATCATAAAATTTTGTTTTTGCATAAAACTAGTTTTGCCAATAATGGTTATATGCTATCCCAAAATTGCAGATATTGGGCAGAGGAGAATCCAAATTTTCGTATTAATCGCAAAAATCAGCGTTATAAAAAAGTAACTGTGTGGTGTGAAATTTTCTTCAATAAAATTTTCGGCCACTTTCTTCGAAAACAATTTAAATCAAGATATGCTACAAAATTTTGTTTTACCATCGTTGGAGGAATTTAACAGAGATGATGTCATCTACTTGCAGCAGGATGGATGACCTTCGCATTCAACTAATTTAACTAAAAACTGCCCTGACAACCACTTTTCCGAAAGAGGGATCCATTAATTTTATTATCATTTTATGTTTTGGGACACAAAGAGTGCACGAAGATGATAATTTTGGTGCGAACTTGCAATCATTAAAAAATAAAAATACGAACAGTAATAAGTGAGACTGATATAAGAACATTTAAGATTGTTTACAGGGAATTTAGATACAGAGTCGAACAGTGTGTGGAAGTAGGTGGTGGATGAATAAATTATTTGTTGTTATTTATTACATTAGAATTTATATACATACATTAAAAAATATTTCTTTAATTGTTTCGACCTTTGCTTGATGTAAATCCATATCACAAATAAATAAAACACACATAAGATGTTTTAGATTTACACATTATTAATAAAATAATGACAGCTGTTTCGCTAACACAGTAGCTTCTTCAAATTCAACTTAAGACTAAAGATACATACAAGATACAGCGTTAATCAGGTAGTTGACCCATATTAAAATGTCCTACTTGTGTGAGGTTTAAGTATAAAAATATAGTATAAGCAACTAAGAAACAATATTTCAATAGGTGAACAGATTTAACATTGGGGATGAATTCAAGTCTAATTTATCGTTTAGTAATATTTCTTGACTTTTAAGTTTATTAATTTTAAAGACTCTAAACAATTTAGTTTTCTACCTTTATTTTCTACATGTATGATATCGAATTGTAAATTAAATTCGTGCTCATTCTCTATTAAATGATTAGAGTAGGTTGAGTCAGTTTTCTTATTGATGTAAGAATGATAGTGGTCTTGGATTCGTTTTGTAAACGTTCTACCTGTCTGTCCAATATATGTTTTGGTACATGATCCGCATGATAACTTATAGACTCCTGATTTATTGTCTTTGGTAGTTTTTTCTTTATTATTTTTAATATATTTGGCTAGATTATTATTAGTTTTATAAGCAATATTAATGTTTTCTTTTTTTTTAGTGTTAGCGAAACAGCTGTGATTATTTTATTAATAAAGTGTAAATCTAAAACATCTTATATGTGTTTTATTTATTTGTGATTAAAAAATATGTTATAAAATCTTACATATTTATAATATAGAATTTATTTTAGTTAACCAGTTTATTATAAAATTATTTTATATCCAGAAATATGTATTATAAAAAATAAAACATAAAATAGTTTAACAAAATTTATGAACGTTCTCTGTTGTGTTTGCACCAAGTTTGCACCAACTCCATGAACACACTATATTTTAATATTTTACTTTAATTTTAGAACAAATATGCTGTCGATACATTTTTTAAGTTTGAAAACAATTTTTTTATTCTTAATTTGGCGTATTAAGCAAGCGTGAATATTTGCAAATTGTTACGTGATAAGAATCAATGATAATTGTCACACATGGTTTTCAACAAGATAGTTCATTGAACTTATCATACGTCCTCTAAAATGTAATTTCCATGAATTTAAGAGGTACGACCAATCAATATGTGTGTACATGCCTTGACGTTCCAATGCTAGTCTGTGATGAAGCTTTTAATCCAAATAATCGACTAGGAGAATATGAAGGCTCGATTTTAATTTCTTTCATTCGTTTCATTCACGCCGACTGCAGCAATGGTAGCTATTTATGGATCGTAGAGCACAAAACTATGCTTTATCGGTTCAAACCACTTCAATACATTAAATAAGCTTGCGTTGGAAATGTATAGATTACTAATGTATTAGAATTAATGCCAACTGTGTCGTTGATTTCTTTTGGCAATTAATATTAAAGATTTTTACCACTTGCTGTTTGACAAACAATTTTTTGGAAATTCTAGAAAATAATTTATGTCTATATCGCGGTAGTAGGATTATTGCATTTAGTCCATTTTTCAAGATCTTTTGAAGCACTTCAGGCAAATCTGGAGTAATGTACTATTAAGAATAGACTATAATCATTTAAGTCTTTCGGTTTCATATTAAACAAAAATTTACCTTAACTTTTATGAATAAAAGAAATATGAAAGAACTGACATATTTAACCCAATAAGTGTTCTCATATAATAAAAGGATGTCCTCACAGAGGAGTACTGTGAACTTTAATGACGAGAGAATATGGACACAGGATTTGCTGATGACGTTGTCATCGAGATATTGGCAAGCATCATGCGAAATGCTCTGGGAATTGTGGAGATATGGTGTCTTAAGGAGGGACTGATTGTTAATCCACAAGAAATAATGTTGGTAGCTTTTACCAACATGAGAAAGCTAAATGGTCTTGGCAGGGTAAGACTGTTCGAACAAGAGTTAGAACTAACAAATGAACTGAGGTATCCAGGTATAACACTTAAGGTGAAACTGAGTTGGAGCAGACACCTAGTCAAAGTGGCAGACAGGGCGGCGGAGATCTTTTGGAGATGTAGGAGAGCTGTTGGCAGAGACATGTGGATTAAAATCAAGTGTGGTACACTGGTTGAACACAATAGTAGTAAGACCAACGATCATCTATGGGGCAGTTTTATTGTGGATTCTGTTGGAAATCACGGGAACCATAAAAGGCACGAGAATCGCCTCCATGGAGGCCCTCCGTTAGAACTATTTGTAAAAGCGGAGACCACGGCTACGATTCTGAGGCTGAAGGCCAATGGCTTATGGTGTCCTAATAAAGTTGTAAGGGACCATATAGATACCACGGAAACTATACTAGAAGAACCAATATTACAAATGGCCGACACCTGAGATAATGTTCACAGCTAAGATGAACATATCTATACCGACCAGGGAACAGGAAAAAGATCGCTCGAGGAATTGGAGTGCCGGGAACTGGTTTACGGACAGATCACAGTCTAATCAGGATACAGGTGCAGGTATATGTGGAATATGCCCTAGAAGGTAGATATCATAAAGTTTGGTTTTTCCTGCTGAATTGTTTGCAGTCGCTGCCTGCGCCGAGGAAATTTAAGAAGCTGGCTGCAAAAACAAAAAAAAATTAACATAGTGATAGTCAGGAGGCTACTAGCAGGTCTAAACTAGTGAAACATTGTTAGCAGGGGGTGTAGACTAGCTCGCGTCCGTGGTAAATTGCTAACGTGCATTCTGGGTAACGCCAAATAAGCTACAGCAAACTTCGGCAGCCGGAGAATATCTTCGGATCTCCTGGTTACTATACATAGATCCACCTGTCTTGGGGTATCTCAGCCATGGCCCTTCTCGGAACTAAACGAAGTCTCGGAGAAACAATACAAGTTTCAAGCCATGTTCAAGCCTCCCACCATCCGGATATTCCAGAAGAAAGAAAGAAAGACGAAGTAAAGAATATAGTAAGATATAAAACCCCTACCATTCAGTATATGTATATGTAGCATTGTTTAATCTGAATTGTTAGCAGGTCCTGAAAATAGACTGACGGAAAACAATACTGTTCACTGATATGGGTGCCAAGACATGTGGAGATTAAAGGCAGTGAGATGGCCGATGAGCTGGTCAAGGTAGGATCTAAGAGGAACCTCATAGGACCAAAACTTGTATGAGGAATCGCTAAGGATTTCGCTAGAAAGGAGATCTGGTTATGACTAAAAAGCGAACATAAGAAGTGGAGGCTAGCTCCATTTAATACACTTCCAGAAGAGGTGAGTGCTAGGCTTTCAGCCAACCTAATTCGTAGTAATATAAAAGAAACTAAAACAATTACCGCGTTCATAACCGGACATTGTCCTTTAAGAAAGTATCTGTACAGTATGGGCATAGTTAGCGAGCCCTTTTGTAGGAGATGTGAAAAATAGGAGAAAAGTAGCCTTCATATAATATGCACTTGTGAGGAACTGAAGAGACTAGACAGAACTATTTCGGAAGAAATCTATACTGGCTTTTATCGAGAACACAAAACTAACAAAGTGCAACTGAGGAGTGAACTATTGGGGCTGGTACAAAGGGCACTATTCTTAAGTGCCTGAACTTACTGGCGATCAACCCCAAAGGATTAGAATGGAATAGAATAGAAGTGCTTCATAACTCTATTTAATAAATGTTAAGTTTCTTTAATGAAATAAGACATTTATTCAGAATTTAGATGAATTCATACAAGAATTTTAGACACATTTTTTTAATTGTATTGCATACAGACGATAGATTATCAATAGCCATATATATTTTTTGTAATGTCCGACAACTCGTTCCAGTGAGGGCCATTTCAATATAAAAGCCAGAAAGTAAAAATAAAGCAAGGACGCAAACCAAAGTTATAATGTTGCCTAAATGTACTTTTGATCTGTCAAATGACCCGACACGTTTCGGTAAGTGTTTATTGCATAAATGCCTGGAGCACCTTCTCTCTTTAAATATTTCCTCAGAGTAGATATCTTTCGGAATCCTTAATTCCGAGTCCATTCTGTTGTAATGCACGTAACATCTTGAACAATTCCTAATCATTATTTTGTGATGGCGAATACAAGTTTATATTGCTTGCAATTTTTACAACAATGATTGACGAACGATTCTTAATTTGGATTGCTTCTATCTAAAATATTCAACACATTTAAAATATACTTCTTATTGCAATGTTTTTATAAAATACATATTTTTCTATTGAATTTTACTTATATGTCAATATTATATTTTGACATTTTACGCTGTTTTCAGCAGCTGTAATGTAAAATATTATAATATATAATTCTAACTGAAACATTGTTTTAGTTAGAATTTTATTTTGGTATTAAATCCGTTTCAAAATGGTTGTCCTAAAAAATATTGCTTTCTGCAAGCTCCACATCAAAATTTGTATTTCAATTTGAGCAATATAGCAACATAGAAATAAATTTAATTGCTTTTCTGTCATAGACGTTCATTATAAAATTTGACATATTCGCGTTTCGTTTTTATCTCAAAACCATTTCTCGTTATAATTCTTATACCAAAAGCCTTTTTGAAGGTCGTAAGAAAATCTATTTACATTTTACAGTATAAGTAAATATATAATCTTTCTTACAGCCACATATCTCATCGAATTGTCTGCTTTAGCTTAATTTTACAATGCCTTATACTGTAGAACATGATAAATTCATTTTGAAATCGTATTTTTGAAATGGACAGCAAAATGAAGAAGGCACATGGGTTTATTCTCTTGGCTTGTGTCTTCAGGGATTTCGTGTTAATTCTTCAAATGAATAATTTGATGATGACTCACTTACTAGACATATTTGTGGAATTGTTAGGAGATTCGATTAAGCAGGAGGTATTTGCAAAGGTAAATCACCTAACGGTAAAATAATTCTTACAGGCGAGACTGTAGAGGATATACGCACTCATATGGAACGTAATCCTTCTAAGCCACTACGTCAATTAGCACGACAAACAGGGAAAGAATTGGTTATACATTGTTAAAAATATATTTATTTTATAATTTCGTAGGTTTATCAAACGAGTTGTTAATAAAAAAATTAGATATTCATCCCTACAAAGTTTCAGTTGTGCAACAATGATTGCCTATTGACTATGAGAAAAGATTAAATTTCGGTCAATGGTTTAATTAATAACTAGAGAACGGATGCAATTTCCATAAAACGCAATCGGCAATTGGAATTGTGTATAACGTCGCACAGTACATCCCGGCGTAATTCAATGAAGTATTTGTTTGACTTACTCGGCCACCTGGTCTCGCAGCGATAACAATGGACAACTGAGCTATTGTATTCGGAGAATATAGTGTTTTTTAAAGTGTTTTTATTAGCGTAGATAGAAGCGGTGTTTTTATAATGTATTTTATTTATTAGTTTATATTTCGTAAGATAAATAAAGTGCTGTGAGTAAGTTTCATGTTTTCATAGTTTTAACTGTTAATTACATCGTAATTTTTGTGATAGATCCTGTTTAATAACGTTTAATTGAATCTATTTCTACCAATTATTTCGACGTAAGTGTGCATTGAATTTCGTTCAGTTTCAATAACTTACGCACACATTTTTAGTTTTCATTTATTTAGATCTAGAGCATTGTTTAAGTTACTTTTTTAGACATGATATGGAAGAATATCGAGAACGGCATTGTAAAACAATGGCGAGTTGGATTGACGGTCATACTGATTGTATGTCCATTGTCAGTGTTTCCGAAATTTATTACAAAATCCGTAAAATATCGTCAAAAATTCGTCACTTAGGATCGCAAACACATCTGAACTCTGTAAAACTTTTATGGCGGCTAATATTCCATTAAATTAACTTAGCAATCCCACTTTAAAAATATTTCTGAAAAAATATACTGGTCGAAATGTTCCTGATGAATCAACTTTACGCAAATATTATGTTTCTAAGTGCTATACGAGAACAGTTGAACGCATTAGAAGCCATCTTTTAAATCAATACATATGGATAAGCGCCGACGAAACGGTGGATATGTTAGGACGCTGTGTGGTAAATGTTGTAGCTGATGTACTACATCCAACTATTCCCTATAACTCATATGTAATAGCAACAAGTGTTATAAATAGAGTTGATGCGGAAACAGTTGCTGAAACCATTAAGGAGAATATGCAAAAAATGCTTCATTCGGACGCCACGTACAAAGAAAAAATACTTTTATTTGTCAGTGATGGTGCTGCGTATACGTTAAAGACAGGCAGACTATTGAAGAAAACATATCCTAATATGCTGCATATTACTTGTGTAGCACATGCTCTCCACAGAATCTGTGAATATATCAGAGACACTTTTCCGGAAGTTGATAGACTTGTATCAGCTTTTAAAAAAGTTTTCAGAAAAGCACCATTGAGAGTAGCTCTTTTCAGGGAAAAATTTCCATCTCTGTCACTGCCTCCCACTCCAGTAATTACTAGATGGGGAACATGGCTGGAAGCTACTAGTTATTATGCTGAGAATTTCGATAGTCTAAAACATTTCATAACACTGTTAAAGGAGGATGCTAGAAGTATTGGTGAGTGCAATGTGCTCACACAAATCCCAAATTTAAAAAATCAGTTGTACTTTCTTCACGAACACTTTGGAAAATTGCCAAAACTAATCACTTATTTTGAAAATCGAAATCTCAAATTAAATGACGGATTAACCACATTAGATGTGGCTATTAATAATTTGAAAAGTATTCCAAGTGACTTCAAATGTGGCCTTCGGCAAAAGTTTGAAGCAATTCTTAATAGAAATCCAGATTTAATTACATTGCAGCAATTATGTATGGAGGCAATTCCACAAAATCTAACGGCTAAATATGAAGAAATAAAAGAATATTTCCAGTATGCACCTATAACCAGTTGCGATGTAGAAAGGACGTTTTCTATTTATAAGGATGTACTTAATTCAAAGAGAACAAAATTGACAGAAGAAAACGTTGAGAAACTATTGCTAGTCAATATTAATGCACCTTTACTCAACTTGAACGACAAAATGAACAAATAAAAATGTTCCAATTATAGAAATAAAATTAAAAACTTTAAAAATACAACTTTTCAACAAATACATATGTATTTCGTAATTTTATAGATCACCACCCGTTTGTTTTCCAATTATATAAATAAAATTAATAAATAAATATGTATTTCGTAATTTGAGATAGATAGATCACCACCACCCGTTCGTTTTCCAATTATATAAATAAAATTAAATATTTTAGAAATACAGCCTTTCGCCAGTACTGCACTGGTCTTTGCGTCATGTGGTAAACGTGTCCGTTCTCTAATAATAACATAAGAGGTGATAATATTTTAGATATATATAATTATATATATATATATATATATATATATATATATATAATTAAGCTTTAGTTCATATTTAGTTCATATCTTTTACATTTTCAACATAAAATCGCATTTTTTGATTCATTCATAAGTTTATAATATAATCAATCAGATGAGAAGTGAAATAATATAAAAAATATTGTATTAGCTTTTTCTGATTCAGCTGAATCAATTACAATATCAAAAAGTTTATTCGAAAAACGCGAAATTCTACGTCAGTTGACGTATATTAAAGTCCATTATAATTTTTTTAAGTGAATTAATTAAAAAATTAGACGCCGGCCAAATATCTTTATTAGAGTCAATTTCTGTTGCAGAACATTGTGAAAATTTATTGAAAAATGTTTCAGGTCGAACTGATAAAGTTACACTAGTTAATTTTATAGTGTTACAACAAAGAATGATGGTTTTCAAAAGTTAACATAAATATCAAAAATTTTATCTTTATCACTAAGTTCGACTGTTAAAGATAGTAATTTACATTTAGTCACCGAATATCTGGTGTTATTAAAATATGCACCTATCACTTCAGTTGAAGTCGAAAGAACGTTTTCAACATATAAAAATATTTTAAGCCATAAAAGACAAAATTTTAGTGTCGAAAATCTCAAAATGCACTTTATTATTAATTGATACAATAAGAATTTAAGTAGATCTCATTGCGAAAGTTAATAGTTATTAATAATAACTATACATATAATTCTATGGATGAATAACATCCATAGAATTATATGTAGATAGCTATTAATTGTAATCTTTTACCATATTATTATGGGATGTTCTTATCATCTATTATGTAATAGTAATTATCTTTTATGTATAAATGCAATTTAGACTACTTTTTGTTGTTTTACAGCTCTTTCTTTGATTTCCAGTAAGCGAAACACATCAAAAATACAGTCCATAAAAATACATAAATGGTAAAAATGAAGCATATATTTGACTGGGAAGAACGTAACATATTTATGTGGATATTTAAAGCATTTCTTGTTCTTAAAATCCGAACTTTAGTTATAACACATTGTAATTGTGAATTCCCGAGATGATTGGTATGGAGCATTATGAATTAAAGCTTTCAGTCCACCTTCATCGTGGTCCTATTGTCTTTCTAAACGGTAAGAATCGCTTAGGTCAAAAGGTCAATCTTTAAATTGAGAAAACCATTTCTATATTATATTCTCTCCAAATACATTTTCTCCATAAACAGCACGAATGGTTCTAACGGCTTCCGATGCATAACTCCTCTGTTGAAATCAAAATGGCTGCTAATATTGACAAAAGACTTATTTACAAAACTATACTAATGTCAAAATCGTTATAAAACCTGTCCCGTTTTTTTATGCCAGCACGTCCTAGGGTTTTCCCGAATAGACTAGAAAGGAAAAATCGCAAAAAATTTCCGAGGCCTCAAGGAAAAGGAATCGTCGTCTATTTGATATCGTAGTAATAAATGTGAATATAAATAAATATAAATATTGTTATTACAATTAGTTCTATAAACGGTGTTTTTTTTTTAGAGGCGGAGAACTTTAAATTGAAGTAAAATACAGAAAAATATTTTTAATATCCATGAAATTGACTTTATTTAAAAGATACATTTATGGCATTAATGTTTGAAGATGATTTCCGGCATGCGGCCGCCGCGGTTCACTCATACATGGCGTAATCTGGAGGTCGAATTCTCACACACTCTTCAGCTGTATTTTGGCAACAACGCGTCGAATATTGACTTTTAAGTTCTCAATTGATTCTGGTTTATTGGCGTAGACCTGCGACTTTACATATCCCCAGAGAAAATAATCTAATGGCGTCAAATCGCATGAACTTAACAGGTCCATTCCGTAAAATTAATCGTTCGTCAAAGGTTTCTCTCAGCAACTTAAATACATCGCGCGCTGCGTGGTATGTGGCGCTGATATTGAGGCACGAAAAAGTTAGTAATCATGTCTCTGTACCGTTCACTGTAACGTTCTGACCATTATCATTTTTGGATCTTTTCTGGATGTAATGGTGGTTCGACAATGACTTGTGGATTATCACTGCTCCAAATGCGGTAATTCTGCTTATTAACATAGCCATTTAACCAAAAGTGTGCTTCTTCACTGATTCCGTTGGCTCATTCACTAAATGTACGACGCAAACGATGATCGCGTGGCTTCAATTCCTGTACAAGTTGAATCTTGTAAGCACGTAAACCAAGATCTTTACGCATAATTTTCCATAAAGTGGATGTACGCATTTGGATTAGCATCAACACTATGCTGCACACTATCAGTTGGTCTTACGGGATACGTACTATCGTTTAGACTAAACATATTGCGAAAACGATCCATAGCTTCTCGAAGTAATCGCTCTGATGGACGATTACGAGCACTACAAAATGCATGTAATGTCCAATCAGTTTCTCGAATTTTTTTCAAAATTTTTTCAAAATAAATTTGAATAGTTTGCAAACGTCGCTCCGGCGTGTGTCTATTCATGATGAATTGCCAAACCAAACTAACTGGAAAACAACCGAGAACTGTCAAATCGGCCGTAACAAAAAACAGTGTTGCCAATTTAAAGTTCTCCGCCTCAAAAAAAAAAACACGTTTTCTATTAATATACAGTCCGCCGCAAAATTAAGAGATCATACATTTTCTTTTGGAAAAAATTCAAAATTTCTATAAATAATCAATAATTAAACGGAATAACTTTTGTAATTGGGTCTTCTTGTTGTATCAGCAAGTCTACGTCATAATGTATTAATTATAATTCAAAGTATGTATACTATAGCACATTTTTTGACTTTAATTTATTTTAATAAATCATCAAAAAAAATACAAATGTCAACTTAAAGTGACAATATAAATCGCCGTCGGCATCATAATCATTTATCAGAAATCAACGTTGTTAAATTGGTGACTCTTGTCGAAGAGGGCCATTCCCATAAGAGAAGCTACTGCAAGATTTAATGTATCACAAAGTGTAGTGAGCAGGAGCACGGACCCGGTACCAAGAGACATTAGATTATTGTAGGAGACGTGGACAAGGCAAAAAAAGGAAAACAGAACCAATAGAAGATCGTGTTATACATTTAACCGCAAAAAAGAGGTTTTGCAGTGCAAGGGAATTCAAACAAGACCTTCAACTGGCTACTGATAATGTTGCCAGCACTGATACAGTAAGAAGAAGATAAAAGAGCATAGGTTATAAGCCCTGTAGATCTGCCACGGGCCCCACTTCGACTGCAGCTCACAAGCGAAATAGATTAGAATTTACTCGGCGACATGTTAATTGGAATATTCAACAATGGAGACATGTGTTATTCATTGACGAGTCAAAGTTTTGCCTTTTTACCTATGATAGACGGAAGAGAGCTTGGAGAATGCCAGGGAAGCGATTCATGCATTGTGCTGTCAGAGGAATCGACAGATTTGGTCGAGGGTCTGTTCTGGTATGGGGAGATATAAGTTTGGATGAACGTAGGAATCTTTTAGTGGTAATCCAAGGCACCATGACAGCACTACGGTATAAAGATAAGATCCATATTGTTGAACTTTTTGTAGCTCTTCACGGACAAGAGTTCATTCTAATGCACGATAACGCTCGTCCACATACAACGCATATTATAACAGGCGAGATTATCGCTGCGAAAATCAATGCTTTCTCGAAGTCTGAATCTAAATCCCATAGAGAATTTATGGGATAATATGGATAGAAAGGTTCGAACTCATGTGAATCCTCCTAGGACGCTAGCAGAATTCTCGAAGCAATTACAAGAAATATGGCACCAAATTCTAGATGAAGAGGTTGCAACCCCAATCCAAAGCATGCCTTTCAGGCTAAGAGGCTGTGTCGCAGCAAGAGGTGGTCATGAAATTAAAATTTTTCTGTTTTTTTGCAATTTTCTTTGTTAACGTATAAATTTATAGAATACCCTTAGAATTATTATCTAATAACTGTTAAAAGCATAATCAGTACATCGATAATTATATTTAAGTATCGAAGGATGCAATTAAAAATGAAATAAAGACATTATAGTTTTGATCCCGTAATTTTGCGGCGAAATGTAGTTTCTCTTATCTACCCTTAGTTTTATGTAAACGAACCGAATATAAGATTAACACAATAGAAATTATGTCCTACCACTCCTTTTCAAGGGCAAGATAATGTTAATAACATTAGTTTTTATAATGAGTAACTAATAACAACCATTGTACCTAAGTTATTGATATTTTAGTATTATATTCAAACGAAAACAATTCTGCTCTCTTTAAACAAAGAGAAAAACAACAATTTTATTAACGTATTAACTTACAGGGACGAACTGTAGGAATAGAAAATATCAATGCCAATCATTTCCGTTTCATGTATTTTTTTTAATTTAAATAAATACGAACAAAGAATTAAAATGCTACATCTGTTGTTAGACCTTTCACGAAAACCGCAATCATTTTCGCAATCTATTTAAAAAAGCACCTTAAGCTATTTATGTAATGAAAGACAATTGATTTAATTTTCTAAGAACATAAATTCAATAAATGTTATCTCTTTGAATGTAAATCCGTTTTGTAATTAGCTAAATTCGCTATTATATAAAGTAATTCCCCCACCTTCTCAAATAATAAATAAACAACTAGGTAGCAATAAATATGTGTGTGTATAAAATACAACTTTAATTAAATTAAATGGTTAAAAATTTATTATTTATAATGGTTAAAAAATTATTTAATTAACATTAATATTATTTTTGTTTTGTTTTTTAAAGTCTTATAGTCTATTTTTTAATTCGGGCTAAGTTCAAAATCTGGGTGTTTCGTTGCAGTATGTTTAGAGCAAAAATAAGATAAGTCAGCATGCCAACATTTACGCCTCATTGCTTGCGCTTCATCGATTAGCGTATTAACAACATCGATCGTTTTTGTCCCACATGATTACTGGGATGTATCCTAGCTCGCATCCGTGGCAGAATACTAAACGTGTACCTTGGGTAACGCCAAATGAGCTATGAAATGAAAAAATCGGGAAGACATAATCAAGTAATTTTACAGAACGATAATGATCGCCCGTATATTGCTAACCTAAGCTGCTATTGAAGAATTCTATTGGGAGGCCATGCCACATCTACCTTGTTCCCCTGGTCGTGGACATAATTATGATGTTGCGCTTCAAAATTGGCTTGGAGGCTTCTTCACTTCCAAACAACTGGATTTCTTTAGGCAGGAAATCGCAGAATTTCCAGAACGTCGTAAATAGTGAAGGAGAATATATTCTTGATGAGCTTTTCTTGTTTGTTAAATAATTAGTAAGTTTTGAGTTCAATAAAACACTACGAACTTTTCAACAATTCATTGGAATGCTTTTTAATTGTTATAGAAATAAATACCGAAAGACAACGGACAACACTTAAGAAAGTTGAAGAATAGTAGCAAATGTGAAATACGAAAACAAACTAGGTCTTCATAATTCGGTGGAAAGCAAATTTCATGAAATATACTCAAATTGGTCATAACATAATTCCGAAATAGGGACGTGAAACTACTGTAAGCAATAACTCCTGCGATAGATTAAGAAAAAAGTAATACAAAACAATACTACGGAATGTTGTTCAGTAGTTCCTGCATGGCAATAATGCGTCAAACACTGCAGAACAGATATAATCGTAATGGAACTATTTTGCTGTGCAATTTTTAATAATTAACCCTAGAGCCTTGACTTGGTACTTATCAATTCTCACCCATTTCTCATCCTTACAGAATAGACTTACATCGTAGATTTGAAAATTGTGAAATGAAAAACAGTGTTATATGAAAGTTTATAGAAACTATGAGCGACTGAGAAATAAATGTAGTTTTTTTGTTTATTTGTTTGCATTGTTAAGTTTTGTTCCTGTTTCGAAGCGGCCCTTACTTGACAAACATACCTGGTATTAAATTCAATATACCGGAAAAATCTAGTATCGCCCGTCGTGTATTAGAAGCAGGTCATAACATTATGGTAAATTGCTTAAAACTTATTGAAAATATAAACAATTCGAGGGAGCTGGATATATTTGCTAGTATTCGTATTGCTAAAAACAAACAAAACTCTCTCAACGCCGACAACAGACCTGTTCCAGCCACTTACCTCTTCGGATTCTTAGAAAAGAAGTAGGAAACGTAGGCTGCGAGAACAAGCACATGTGTGCCATTTCTAAAGAGAGGTAAGTTGACCTAATTTAAGTTTCTAAATACTTAGTGTATGCGTATATGCCTTGTAAAGTGTTTCGTGATTCTTTATGTTAGTTTTATTGCCGCCCATGTTCATTAATCATATTAATTATATCTAATTAGTATGACAATCCAGTTGTCGAAATACGTATTTGGGGTGCCTCAAATATCGATAAAGAATGTTTCAAAATATTACATTTTAAAATTTTGTAGTATCTTGTAATCGAACTATACGTACATAATTGTATATTTAGAGATATATTATATGGAATTTGTTAACAAATTAATAAATATTCTTATGTAATCTTTAACTAATGATCCATTAATTTTCACACTCCTACTTCTGCAATTACTTCCTTCGTTTAATTAAATTTTACTTTACGAATAAGTTATATATTTATTTAGGGTAATAAAAATACCGCGGAGGTCTTAAGCACCTAGACATGCAATTAAAGATTTATTGAATGTCCGAAGACTTGCATACAAATCACTTATTGTTCCTTCAAATTCCATTTGATATGTGCATTCATAAGTACCAAACAGCAATGCAATTCACTGAATCATTGTCTTATTACTGGCATACATTATGAAATTTGAACATGTAAGGGCAAATATACACACTGGGCAGTATATTTGGCCAACGCTTAACTATAGGTATTTCAGGCTCCATTAAGATCGCTTACCAATATTGGTTTATTACTTTACTAATAAAGCTTAGTAGTTTCCTAAAATTGTTATTTCCAGCATTTTCAATTTAATTAAATTCACAAAATAAAGTTATTTATTTACATAGTAATAATAATAATAATAATAATAATAATAATAATCATTGTCTTATTACTGGCATACATTATGAAATTTGAACATGTAAGGGCAAATATACATACTGGGCAGTATATTTGGCCAACGCTTAACTATAGGTATTTCAGGCTCCATTAAGATCGCTTACCAATATTGGTTTATTACTTTACTAATAAAGCTTAGTAGTTTCCTAAAATTGTTATTTCCAGCATTTTCAATTTAATTAAATTCACAAAATAAAGTTATTTATTTACATAGTAATAATAATAATAATAATAATAATAATAATAATAATAATAATAATAATAATAATAATATTGTTTATTTTCTCAACAGTGTAAAATCAATCACAGAATAAATACAGAGGTGAAGAATTTTTTAAGATTGTATAATTCATAAAGAAATATTGAAAAATCTTAAAAAAATTCATAAGACACTTTGTGCCGTTTTATTTATATTTTGAAGAGAAAGCTTTTCTTTGTATTGTACTGGTCAAAAACGATAGCTTTCCAAGAATCTATCGAGCGAATTATTAAAATATTCTGGAACTTTTGTTTCGAATGTTTATATTAAAAGGTTCCACAATAATCATAATTAATAATTTTATTTATTAGTGGGCTTGTTTCTTGTACATGTCAAAATTGTCCCAGTCGCGTATAAATTAACATAATTTTAACAGCCGCATTTAATTCATTGGTGTAAAGGCTATCTAAACTATATCATGTGACATATCATTTTAAAATATGTTTTACGGGATATATTTTAATAATATTAATTTTATTGACGTCAAGGTCTTTTAGCTTCATTAAATAATTTAAACTTTTTAGATAACCTTTTTTTATTAAATATTAATTTACATGTTTAATCTAACATTAAATTCTCTGACACTTATTTAGAATAGTACTGTATAGATATAGGTCTTTCACGATAACAGACGAGACACGTGATAAACAGTTACTTCGGAACAAGTAACATTTAAATTACAGTAATACCTAACAATCCTAGTATTTCTCTCTATTAAGTGTATATATTATGTTACCAGAACTGGGCATGGTTACCGGCTTGGATTCTGTCAAATGTCATTCGCATAAGTTGTTTACAATGAGTTCATATTTACAAGTTCCTCCCTATTTTATTTATAAAACGATATTAAATATAAGGTCAGTTATTTTCACAAGTAAATCATCATCAAACTATATATAATATAGTATATAAATAATAACAACATAAAGCATATTAGTAGGAGTTGTGAATATTTTAAAATTACATAAACCTAACCTCATAGATTATTTACTAACAACAGCTGACCCAAAGCAATGTAGATTTGCAACCCTGTTTTGTAAATATTTATCACGGGTCTCGTCTGTTATCGTGAAAGACCTATACCTCTTTAAAAAAACAAAAATAATTTAAGGAGAAGTTATTTCCTGGGTTTTTCGTTTAAGAAAGAAACCACATCTGCTTAACAAAATTTATCTAAACATTGCATCCGTCGAAGATATATTGCGGAATTTTAGAATTACAGACATTATCTGTGGTGCAACTACTTCCTGGTAAATCAAGTAAAAATTTTATTTAATGATAATATAGCGGTGACAAACGTTCCTTAATCTGTTAACGTTACGGGTAAAACCTGATTTAATAAGTTTATTAATATTTGTATATTCCTTAATAAAACTGATAAAAGACATGGACTTCCTGTAAACATAACTTTTGATTCGGAAGTTATTTATCTTAAATAGTCAGCGATAATATAATTGCACAAATTTAACCTACTTTTCGATTACCTATTAAATTAAATTTTTCAATTTATTAGTAAAAATGATTTGTATTACAATTTTAAGCTATTTTATTGCTATACAAAAAGGTTTGAAGTATATCTATACGTTTATGCACGTATAACGCTTTTGTTACAATTGAAACAGACATGTAATATACATATCTGTAACTGTACACATGGACAATACACCTCGAATTTTCAGCATTTACTTCTGCTTAAGACACGTGTTTCTGCCATTACTATTAAGCGTCATCAGTTAAGCTAGTGAAGCAATGTAATACAACTGATGACGCCTAATTGTAATGGCAGAAACACGTGTCTTAAGCAGAAGTAAATGCTGAAAATACGAGGTGTATTGTCCATGTGTACAGTTACAGATATGAATATTACATGTCTGTTTCAATTGTATTTTATTGTTCTTAAAGGAAAATTTATCATTTTGTAACAGTAGACAAAAATAAAAACACCTTGTTTCAAATTCATTTAAATTATGTGGTATATTATAGGGTTGCCCAAAAGGTCGATCGCGATCGTCCGGTCGCTCGCGAGAGCTTTCGGAGTCGATCGCGAAAAATAAAAAATTGCACAGGTCTACAGTGATTTAGATGTTTGCTAATTTGTATATGTTTGGGGGCCCTTATTCCAAAAAACGCCATATTTTTGCTCTATCACGTAAATTTTGTTTAAAGCGCTCTATATCTTAAAAATGTTAATTTATTAATATACATACCTATGACAAGAATATATTTGTTCCATGTTAGGCATGATTTTTAAATGATTTTTATGAAATTAAATGTGATTTAGCAACACTTGTTAATATTAGATTTCTCAGCAAAGCAACAGAGTCGGCGCAGAAGCGTCAATACAATGTTGAAACCTGCTTATGTGCAGTTTGGTTGTGTTAGTCGTCGTGCTACTGTGTCCGCGCGCTTGTTGTCTTCGTTGTTGCATATTTTAAGTGTTCTAGAACGTATAAATATGGAAAGAAGACATTGTGTGTACAATCCGAATAACTTTTGTTATATATGTGGTAGTTATGTCGTAGTAAAGCAGAGGCAAACTATAACTTCGTTTGTGAAAAATGTATACCACGCTTATTTTGGTATAAAAATTGGCGACCAAGACTAGTCCTGGGCTCCTCATACTGCTTGTTCCGTTTGCGTTGAAGCATTAAGAAACTGGCAAAAAGGTAGGAAGAAATGTTTAAGCTTTGGTGTTCCTATGGTATGGCGAGAGCCTAGAAATCACAGTGATGATTGTTATTTTTGTTCGTGTAATGTTCAAGGATTGAACAGAAAAAATAAGAAACAAATTGTGTATCCCAATCTTGACTCTGCTATTCGATCAGTTCCTCATGGACCAGATGTACCGATACCTACCGCCCCAAAAGCACTAGAAAACGTCATATCGTCAGACTCACAGGAATCTAATTGCGACCCAGATGACTCAGATTTCACACCAGATTTCAGAGAGCCCGAAGTGTTTAACCAGAGCGAACTAAATGATTTAATTAGAGATTTGCACCTTCCAAAGGATGCATCCGAATTGTTAGCCTCCCGACTTCGTGAGAAACATTTACTGGCACCTGGCGTCACATGAAGCTTTTACCGGGATCGCGAAAAAGAGTTATGTCAATATTTTACTCAAGACGGACCGCTAGTGTATTGCAACAATATTCCTGACTTAATTTCAATATTAGGAAATGTGCCGTATGTAAAAGAAGAAAGGCGCCTGTTTATTGACTCGACTAAGCGTAGTTTAAAAGGCGTTTTATTGCATAATGGTAACGAGCTGGCCTCGGTTCCTGTGCATGCTACTAGGACAACAAGGAGGTTATACAAAATTTCCATGCTTTATTTGTGAGTGGGATAGTCGAGCAAGGGATAGACATTGGACTCAAATAGAATGGCCCTCTAGAACAAGCCTTACACCTGGTAGCAAAAATGTATTAAGAGATAGCTTGGTTGACCCAAAAAAGTTTTATTGCCTCCTCTCCATATCAAAGTTGGCTTGATGAAGCAGTTTGTTAAAGCCCTAGACAAAAATGGACAGTGTTTTAAATATTTGTGCGAGAAATTTCCAGCCTTATCCGATGCCAAGTTAAAAGAAGGTATTTTTGTTGGGCCGCAGATAAGAACATTATGCAAAGACAAGTATTTTCAAAACACAATCACCAATGTCGAGATAAACGCCTGGGTTTCATTTAAAGAAGTAATTGATAAGTTTCTTGGGAACTCTAAGGACGAAAACTACGAAAATATTGTTCAAAATGTGTTACAACACTTTCATCGTCTAGGTTGTAATACGAGTTTGAAAGTGCATAACGATGATGGCGGATTACTGCTGGATGTTAAAACGGGATATGCACTTAAAAACATACAACCTAATGTCCGTACAACGCAGCTTTCTGGCAAAAAGACAAAGATTTCACTTAAAAAAGACTGAGTAAAGTATTTTTTTCCACTTTTTTAACTTGTATTCCACCTTTTTACTTAATAAACAAATAAATTTTTTTAGAAATATCGTTTTTTTTTCATTTAATATTTGCAAAAAAACCTTACGTGATACAAATAAATGCATAGAATTTTTGACATCAGCCTACCATAATGATATAAAATCAGTTTACAAAATAAAAACATCTGTCAAAAAGTTTAATTTTGTAGACCTGTGTTATCACTCCACAAATTCGAGTTCTCTTGAACGTCAATTCTAAGGCCTAGAATTTGTGATTATTTTTTCGCGATCGACTCTAAAAGCTCTCACGATCGACCGTTTGGGCACTCCTGGTATATTATATTACAGAGTGTCCAAGCTTCAGTTGAATTGTTGAAAACTTTTAAAAGTATAATCTTCACTTTATTAATATATGACTGTAATAGGAGAATTGTTTTGCCTATGTAGTAGTTTCATTAGGTAAATACTAAAGTCAGTTACAAACTAACAACGATATATAGGTGTCCCAGAACTCCCTCCCAAGGAAAAGTTGACAAATGCCGACGACAATCTAGATCCAAAAAATGAAAATGAAGAAAAATGATTGTGAGATGTTTAAGATCCACCAATTCCAGGATGGGTACTCCAGGTGTTAATGTGAACAAAATTGGTTGCTAAGCTTATATTATCACACTGTCAGAGTAACACGCCTGCCAAACTGTCATCATCAACATGTTAGGTTAAGGCAGATGTCGTTCAAAATCATGCACTCGCCATCATATTAATCTAGTGAGTCTTCCTGTGTTTTCTTTTCTAAATTATCCATAAAAATTACAGCTGAAACGGGACTTAATGAGTTATCCATTATTAAACAATTCTCTGACACATACCTACATAGTATAAATTATTTTGGTCTAAACAGACATTTAACAAATCTAAAATATCTTGTTTAATGATAAAATTTATATTGTTCTTTCTCAAAAGTTCTTCTACTAATTTTAAGACATCCTCAGAGACATTTTGTCCTCTTGTGTAATAAGGTTTACATCATGAACATAAAGTGCCCATTATTGAACTATCCTTCCAAGTTTCCTTAATTATAGTACTATTTGTTTAAGTTTAAATTTGTTAACACCCTTTAGGTTTAGTTTGTAATACAACTGCTTCAAAGGAACACATTGTGTCTCAAAACAATTATTATGGTATTTTATCAATAAAGTGGAAATTTAAGTAATATTGTTTTATTCATTTTTATTTCAACGTTAATAATTATATATTCTTAGAGCAATACTGATAATTAATTCATTTTTAATACAATCAAATGTAAAGTTCTTAATCTAATGAAGAAATTATGGACCGGGAATTCTATTTTATGTAAAAATTGTTTAATAATAACGCGTGTTCATTAAAATTTCCACTCAAGTCAGCTATATATACAAAAGAGCGGCCCTAAACTCGTCCCCGAGCAAGTACTATCTAATGTCTGTTACATTAATTCGCCCCCATGCTAATTACGGTGTTTTAATCTCTTACCTTAATTTGTCCCGGACAATATATTAAGAAATTTATACTTTCTTGGAAATATAAATACAAAGTTGTCCTGTCTATTAAATACAAATTAAATTCAAATTTATCTAAATTTAAAATTTATTCAAATCTACCATATATACCATATACATATAATTCATCAGTCTGAAATAACATTCCTGGCTAAGAAGTGCTTTTTATTTGTGACAAAGCATGGAAAGCTTCATCAGTTTGAGTGAACGTGGAAATCAAGTGCTAATTGTAGACTCTGCAAAATTTACCAAACACAAATCTTTAAAAGTGGTGAAATATGTTGGCGATGTTCGAATCGCTCTTGTAAGGCAAAAGTTTATACTGTGGATACATAAAATTTAATTGTGCGCAAAGAAATAGAACATAATTATGAAAAGAATTTAAAGAAAATAGACAGACAGATAGTAAGTGCTAGTGTTAAACGTATATCAACCGATGACATTTGTGAGAAGCCTTAAAAAATAATACATTAAGCTCTAAAAGAAAATACTCGTCATTTCAGTACAATCACCGTTCAAGGACATTCATTACATCCGCAACAATCTAGAGTATAACAGAAGAAAATCTCTACCGCCCTTACCTAAAAATAGGGCAGAAGTTATTAAACGTGTTACAACATTGAGTATTACGACACTGAAAAAAGAGAATTTTGCCTTTATCATCGACGAAGTTGAATAAATTGTCGTATTCACGTGCCGAACAAATGTGACTGTTTTATGCAATAGTGAAAAAGTATATGTCGACGGTACATTCAGTTACTGTCCCGATCATTTTCTGCAGTTTTTACACTGCACATATTACAAAATGAGTATTATATCCCACTAGCATTTTGCTTACTGCCGAATAAAAAGCAGTATTCTTACAAAACACTTTTTAACCTGTTGCGAAAAAAGTGTCATAGTTTGGGTTTAAATCTGAACCCAAAAGTCATCGTAGCGGATTTTGAAATTGCAATCCACAATGTCATAAAAGCGGAGTTTCCAGATTCCCAAGTTGTAGGCTGCAGATTCCATTTAGAACAAGCATTCAAAATCTGAGCTTTGTTCCTTATTATAAGAACGAAACCAGTGAAATTGGAATGTGTCTGCGCTATATATTTGGTTTACTATGTTTAATTTCATCGAAAGTAGGCGATTGTTATGCTTTTGATTTTTCGGAAATACGACCTCAAGATGAACGTTTATCACGTTTTTCCGATTATTTGGTTGACAATTATATTTCAGAAGAAGCCGTTTTTCCACCTAGTTTGTGGGCAGAACTCAGCGATAGCATAGAAAGAAGCACAAACGCTAGCGAATCTTTCCACGCTAATTTTAACGCCAGTTTTTATTCTACGCATCCATCAATTTTTCATTTTATTGAAAGTTGGAAACAGTTTCAAACAGAGACTTATATAAAAATTCAAAGTTTATCTGAATGTGCAAGAATACAAGATCCAGTCGTGCGTAAACGTAAGCAGTGCGTTACTAGAAAAATCGATGAGTATAAAAATGTATCCGTTTCGAGATTTGATTTTGTCAAATGTATAGCTTATTTTTATAAACGTTAAATGTAAATGTTAATATGTATTAGTGCTTGTATAAAACACAAGCAGGCATTTCTATTCCATTCTTAATTAAAAAAATATATTTTGTGGCACTTACTGAGTTTTTCATTTCTTGGGTAAATAAATATGCTACCTATAGATTTTAAATAAGTATATGGGTGATTCATACTGTGATAAAGTCGGGGACGAATTGATGAAGCTACTCTTCTCGGAGAGAAGTTCATGTATATTTTTTCAGGTACGAGTTTAACCACTTACTTAATTTTATTTCTGGGGACGAGTTTAGGTACATTACTAAAGGAGATTAGTCAATATGCTTTCAAAAGTCATGATTCTCATAAATAAACTAAAATTGGATTTTATATTAAATATATTTATTATTTTTATAAAAGATATGAGGAAGTTACATTCTACCATAAAAGCTTTACGCGTATCGTTAAAAACCATTATTTTATCTTTTGATCGAACTGTATGATATATAATTGACATTGATGGACGCTTGAATTAACATTTTACTGACTTAAGTTACGACATACTTTTTATATACTTACACGGCCTGCTACGAGTGAGAATTTTAATGATCTCACTCTCTCACTCACTCATTACATTTATTTTTCTGATATAAATTTTCCTTTTTCCAGGATATCCTTTTACATTTGTACCACCTCCATTCCTAATGTATTTGATAAAATAAATCAAAATTTTGTACGACAAATAAGGTTATATGTAATTTTCTATAAAAAGATTCGCCAACATTGATAACATATCGTACAGATTTTTACTTCAACTATTTTCGTACTCAATCGGAACCACAAGTTTTTTAATTTTATTATTAACTTGGCTGGTAATTAAAAAGATTTAATCCAAAAGCAAAAAACCAACAAGTGATATTAACGTCATCGCATACGATGATGTAAATTTCTGGGTGTGATATCAAGTAGTATTTATGTCTTTGAACATTCTTTCATAATAAAATATTTGTATTTGAAATGACACACTGTTTAAAATAACCGCAGCTGTTAAAAATGTAAATCTTAAGACAACAAAATGACCAATGCATTCACATTAAACATTTTAGATATTCTAAACACATATGTTTAATATTTGACATAGTTCCCAGTTAAAATAAGTAAGAGAGTGTAAAATAGTAATTACAATAATAAGGAATGACTGCATGCTTCCTTTTATAGAACGATTTCCATTAGGCAAAAGAACGAATTTGTTCTAAGTAAAGTTACTTTCGGGTTAAGTATTTTAACTTCCTACAGAATTGTACTTCCTTCAGTGACATCATTTGAATAAAATCATCTGCGTTAAAATAACCATGAAATATGACATACACATACATGCCAATTAATTGCGTCTTTATGTTTAGAGTTCGATCAATCTTGGGATCGTTCTTGTAAACAAACGTACTTAAAAGAAACAAAAATAAATTAAAGAGAAACTTTAAATATTATTAAGCTGAAGTAATTTCTAAATTATTTTAACATTTCAAAAGACGAAGTTACATATTATCAAAGACCGCTTACTTAGGTAGGCAAACACGCGTCACTGCGTCGGCTTTACTGGAATAAAAGTGCGCGTTATTTAGAAAAGAGGCTTTGCGTTCAAATTACGCCTACGCGTATCCGTAAATAAGTCTCTAGACAACTTTACACTATGATAGCTGTTCATGTATGCATGTACTGCATACATATAGCACGTGAAGTGTTGGTAAAGTGAGCCTTCCGAACCTCTTGCTTGTCAACCCCTGAGCGGATCAAGAATGGCAATCTTTACATATTATTAATAGAAAAATTAAATTAATTATTATTTAATTTATTTCAATTTTCAAGCATCTTATTATTATAATTACTTACTGAGAGAGTACAAAACTGATGTTCTTTAAAATAATAACAATAACAATTATACTGTCAATAAAAACACGCAATCGGTGAACTGTATTCGCAGCGTTGCCAGGTCTACCGATTTTTCAGTAGATCTACCGATTTAAAAGAGAATTCTACCGAAGGGGTAGCTTTGCTCTTTATAATATTTTTACTTTTGTTTAATTTTATATATTTCTTATTTATTAGTATTAGTTCAATAAAATTGCAAAACAATTTAGGCTAATATATTATTTATAATTTGGTGTTTTCTATTAGGTAGTAGGAGGAGCTAATTATTCAGTTAATTTCGGTACTCGCCACCAAGTTTGAACTAATTTCTATATTATCTACAACGACGTTCTCCGGAGATTTTAGTTTTATTACGTTTGCAGTTCTTATAAAGCTCTTAACTTATAATAAAACGTATCATTTCTGTACGATTCGTAATGGTAAATTTATTTTTGAATCTACCGAATTTTGACATAAAAGTTCCGAATAGATATACCGTAACACTTAGCAAATCTGTGTATTTGTGACCTAATTAAATCGCCGAAATTAGGTGGTGATTTTCCGAACATATCCCTCCCCAGAGACGTAGATACGTATTTCGCCTTTCTACAAGCTCGTCGGTACGCCCCTGCTGGAGAAAGGATATTCTCAGACACATTCACAAAAAAGAACCACATCACCACATCACCGAAATTATCCAGACCGGGCGTAGAAGTAAATTCAGCGCTGCCTGTTGTCAGACAGCCGAAGTACCTCGCCCCGTCCACATAACCAATGTGAAGTAACGACGCCCTTCCAGCAGGGGCGTACCGACGAGCCTGTAGAAAGGCGAAATACGTATCTACATCTCTGGGGAGGGATATGTTCGGACACGTTCACAAAAAATATTAATAGTGAACCTGTATTTGTGTTCTTCACACCAGATTTTTAATAATATTTTATATTATTAAAAATACCTTTGTATTATACAAAACTGGTGGGGTTTGCCTACTCATGTATGTTTCAATTATTCTGATACATTACACATCCGGTTAGTCCTTAGTATGAGTGAAGACACAAACAAAATGCAGTTTCTAGAGAGATTGGCTATGCCAATTGGAAGGGCGTCGTTACTTCACATTGGTTATGTAGACGGGGCGAGGTACTTCGGCTGTCTGACAACAGGCAGCGCTGAATTTACTTCTACGCCCGGTCTGGATAATTTCGGTGATGTGGTGATGTGGTTCTTTTTTGTGAATGTGTCTGAGAATATCCTTTCTCCAGCAGAGGCGTACCGACGAGCCTGTAGAAAGGCCAAATACGTATCTACGTCTCTGAGGAGGGATATGTTCGGACACGTTCACAAAAAATATTAATAGTGAACCTGTATTTGTGTTCTTCACACCAGATTTTTAATAATATTTTATATTATTAAAAATACCTTTGTATTATACAAAACTGTTGGGGTTTACCTACTCATGTATGTTTCAATTATTCTGATAATATATTATTTATAATTGGGTGTCTTCTATTAGGCAGTAGGAGGAGCTAATTATTCAGTTAATTTCGGTACTCGCCACCAAGTTTGAACTAATTTCTATATTATCTACAACGACGTTCTCCGGAGATTTTAGTTTTATTACGTTTGCTGTTCTTATAATGCCTTTAACCTATAATAAAACATATCATTCTGTGTTTCGTAATGGTAAAATTATTTTTGAATCTACCAAATTTTGACATAATCTACTGAAACTTTCCGAACAGATCTACCAACTCTTGTATTTGTGATCTAATTAAATCGCCGACATTATTGCAAAAGGCAGAAAATGACAACTAAAACTGGAAAATAAGGTGGTGATTTTCTAATATATTTTGAAACCAATCTGAAAATATGAAATGGATCAGCCTCCAATTCCAATATCGAAGTTTTTGAACAATTCTATTCCAAAGTGCTGCGAATAATCACAGACGCTCTATGATTTTTACCCAATGATGTTTCAGCAAACGACTTCAGTGTTGTGAGCGTAAATCAGGAAATAAAATAGTGTAGTGCAAGCTACTTAAAGAGATTTAGTGCCCTTGGTAACACAACTCCGTAGAAAAGTTATTGGTAACCGTATACTTAAGAGCTGTGATCCCAAAGACCTAACGACTGGATCTTAAATAATTTTAAATTCAGTATTAAGTAAAGACCCAGTAGACATTAATCAAGTGTATAAGCTTTAAAAAAAAAGGAGTAACCCAATAGACTACATGTCATCTTGCTCAGTCATATTGATTGTTTCCTTGGGGCAGATTGATATAAACTGAAGAACCAAATTTTAAGAAAATCTTGTGAAATTAAATACCACTTTCAGTTCAAAAATATTGCGACAATTGATTCTGATACGTGTTCCTGGGACAAAGAACCTGCATACTTGCAGTCTGGATTCTAATATTTATTTATTTGTTTAAACCTAATTGATTTATAAGATGTCGTCCATCTTTTTCAGATATCAAAAATTCATCTACAATAACTTCGTTTGACAACTCTGAAACTAGTGATTCCGTAAATAATATTATTCTGTCTTTGCTAGAAAACATAAATATTTAAGTGCAATAAGAGTGGAGTGGAATGGCACCGATTCATAAGATATGTAAATGATATAGTAACATTTTTATTGTTTATTCAGCCTCGCCAACTAACAAAAATCATGCACAAGTATGCAGATTTCTAATTTTTAAACCAAAAGTTGATATATTTCAATTTATCATGGAGGGTTCGTTAGTAGGTACGTACCCTGATGTTCTTGGCATAATGAAAAGTTTGTATCGCCCTGAACCTCAAAAGCCAATAATTTTTTTTTAAAGCAGTGCTTTTAAAATTATTCTCATATATACATTATAACTGACTTCTGTTAGTGTTTTTCGCGAAAAGGCACTGGGTCTCCGTTATACCACCTCCCATGGTTTAAGTGATATAAGAGTGTCGCGGGTGGTATCAATCGATTCCTTTCGGCGAGATACATTTAGGTACGTCTAGTCTATGCATACTTACTAGACTGTGGAAAGGGCGCTATCCCGTATTGGGTGTGATTCATTGGTGTCGACGATGTACAATCGATCAACTTAACATGTATATATGAATGTTATAGCGCGGTGGTATCGATAAAAGTTGTGTGTTTGTACGTACTGTAATGCAAACAGACGGAGTTGTGAAAATGTTAAAAGGATGGTTGGAATTAATTGACAACAAATTTCCAGAAGTAGGTCATGCGTATCTTGATTCGGACAGAGATTTCGGGAGAATTGAGCAAAAAATTAGCAGTAGAAAATATTCACGTACCAGACCAATACAGACAAATAATACTTAATGCAAGCCCAAAAAACACTGTCGTTACAGATATGAAAAACTATTTTTATAATACTGATATATTAGGCTCAAACTTTCAACTAACTAACAAGAAAAAAAATACACTTAACCAAAAAATTAACTTTAGAGATAATGTTAAGTGGATTCGAGTTAACGAATTCAGAAGTTACCATTACAAAGAATCTTTAAATGAAGAAGAACCTTTTATGGAAGTTAACTTACTCAAAACTGGAAGCAGGATTGTGACAGAAGTTACTATGAATAGAATTGACGAAAAAAGAGAAGTCAAAATACAAAATTTGCAAGATCAATTAAATTTGTTAAAGAAGAATATCGCTGGTTTTACGAAAAAATTTTACCAAAACAAACAAACGAATCTAAAGGCAAGAAAAGAAGGACTCTTTGAAAATTTAGTATATTATTTGAAAACAAAACATGATTACTATTATTAAAGTATTTTATTAGTTAAATGTATTTCTTTATACATTTGTATTTGTATGGCACCTTTATCAGAAAATATCTCCAATTTGTTTTAAAACTAATTTTGATAAAGGTGTTATGTACACAAAATATCAAAATAATATTGTCCAGAAAGCATTTTATAGGAAAATTAGTCATTGGATATTAAAAACTATTTCAAAGTTAAATTTTTAGTGTACTTTTGTATGCCTTTGTCTGTTTATACGAAAGTGCCAACAAAAAAACTTTAAGTTGCTTTTTCTTCAAACTATATTTTTATGATAACACCTTTATCCATTCAACGCTTCAATTATCAATTATAATTTTCCCAGTTTAAGATATTAAATTTCGAAACGGTCAGCAATGTTAAATGTCAAGAGCATGAATTCCATCATAATACCTAACTATTTGCTTTCAAAAATTCAGAATTATAATACTATTAATATCGCTAAAGATTATATTTGTTGAATATTTATTGCTGTTAATACTCATCTACATATAGCAATGATCACCAACCCAACAGAGGAATTTAGATATACTTTCTATTGCGAATAAAAAAATTTTTATTTATTATTAAATTTGTTTGACATGTATATATAAATATGTATATACACCTAAATAAATAAATCCGAAAAAAATAACAAGGTAAGAGACATATTAGAAAGCATACGCATACAAAAAAAACAGAGATTCCATAAACGACAGAATAAGCACTAATAACTTGTCTACAATATACCTACCCATTTTATAATACCCCTCCCACCCCGTATAATAACAATTATATACATTACAAAATAAAATTAAAAAAACATGACCGACAAAAGTTTAAATGTTTTATATGCTCCATAAAAAAAGGTATAAACCAGCAAGACACACATAATTTAGTTTTATTTAGAAATGGTAACCAAAAACGAATACATTACATATTAACACCACAATTTTAATGTAAGTAGGTTTTAATTTTAACATTGTATCATTTTTAACTTTTCAATAATGTTACAGTTTTGCAAAAAGGCACTATTTATACTACCGAAGCGTCAACATAAATTAAATATTGTTTTAATTACCTGGCCGCTATTCCCAAGAAACAATTACTTTTTGTTTTATATTGTAATTGCGGCCAAGAAAATAAGAAATTCCTTCTAATATTATTATCTAATTATTTCTTAACCTTTACATATTATAGGATATTTAGTTAGTCAGCGATTTAAGGTCTGTTTTACTTTAATATGTATATGTAGATTTAAAGTAATTCAACTTTTACATTTTTCGAAAATTACTGCCATTTTCAAAGAATTTAAAATTATAAGGTGATCTAGCTTCAAAATTGACTGACATAGGAGGTTCCAAATCTTAGGGTCCTATGCCACTTATACCATGGGAGGTGCCCCAGCCGAATTCCACTGTGTTTTCCTGAGAAACGCTGACAGACGTCAGTTATAGGATATATATGAAGATTATTTTAAGAAAGCTTTATTGGTTGCTGAAATCCAGGACGATAGAAAGTTTTAGTTATGCCAAGTATATTAGAGTACGCACTAACGAGCTCATCCTGATTATAAGCATGGTTTAAGTTCACTTATTTTGTTCAAAATATTCTCTTTTGATTAAGACAATCATTTGAGCGTTCGGTTCGTAGTCCCAAGAATCTTTTAATGTAATTTAATTGAATGCTGTCTAGAATGACGGTCTTCGCCTCTTAAGTCGTAATAATAGCATTGTACCGCCTTTTCTTCATTTACAAATGAAATTAAGGAAACAGAAAATACAATAATTACATCAAACTAAGTCAGGAAAATTACTCAACAAAAAGTATTATTTTTATTAAATTATTATATATATATATATATATATATATATTACATGAAATCGGTTACAAGTGATAAATACATATTATTAAATATTGTTCCCTAAAGTAGACATTTACGCCACTAAAACTAGCATTAGCGAAAAGCTATAATTTTAAACAATCAGTTTATAATTTTTTAAGTACATTTTTTGCGATTGTCATAATATTAAATTTTTAACAAAAACGGAAAGAATATATTATTCATTTTCTTATGTCAGAGATCAAAGTAAATATCTCTCCATTAGTCTATACTTTACGACTTTTATTAAACTTTAAAACTATATTTATGATCTGTCATACGAAATTTAAATGTACATAAAGAGAATTTACCTTTTCTTTAGTAACAGCCTAATTGGGGTGCAAACACGAAACTTTTAATATTTCACAAACACAACAAAAACACTTTAATTGTCTTTAGAACTATAATGGAAGAAAACTGTGAGTTATACAAAAATAGCGCGAAAACTAAACTGCATAAAATGGAACACAAATATAAATTATTCCACTATCATAGAATATTAGTGGGCATGTGCGCAGATAGTGGAGAATCCGCGGATCCAACGCAAAATATGTGTATGAATGTTTAATGGGTAGAAGTACACCGAGCGGCAAAACACTAACCGACTGCTAAGCAGTGAAACCTTTCACTACTTTTTTTCTATATTAGAAGGAGACGGAATGAATGAATAAGTCAATGATGTATGATAAAGAAATGTGGCCAATCTTACGTATGCAGGTTACTTAAAAATATGTACTTATATCTAGATCGTCAGAAATATTTTTCAATGAGTAACTACCACCAGAAAGATTCCTTTTTGAATATGTGCAATATATGTTTGAATATCTTTATAGTCAATAAACAACCAACCTTATTACTTCAACCTCAATGTTTAACTTAAATGTTACTGATTTCTATGTAACGTAAGATATAATTTTTAACAATTATTTTTCAATAGTTTTGACCTTGTCCTAATTTGTATAACAGTTTATAATCCTTTTTAAATCTAACACATTATTAGAGAATATTATACGACGTGAAGAAAAGTTAAAAATCGGTCCAGATCGTAGCCTACGTTGAAGATAGTCGTCTCAAGAAGTAAAAGAGGTTTAAGCCTGTTTTACATTATACTTTATTGTCTAGAAACTTCAACTAGTTTCTAGTACTAGATCCAATGCTAGATTTGGTTCAAGTTGAAATTGAAAATCGCGCTCCAAGATTGAACTTAATTGTTATAGTCAACTTTAAAAATAAATATATCAATATCTATGATGATTTGTATTTGTTGTGTAAAAGTGATTGAGGTTAATGCTGTCCAAAGCTTTAAATCGCATCGCTTTATTGTGGTACGTTGGTGAAGTCGTCTAGAAACGTATTACATTATAAAATCTAAATACTGATAGTTGCAATATTAATAGCTTACATAAAATCGGCTGCAATTCATACAGGGCTACCAAGGCTTTTATAGCTTCGTGGCTCCATTGTTACACGGTTTGTGGTGCCATAGTACTTAATAAATATTAATAAATCAAATCTTTAAAACTTGCTAAATAACACGCTGCATTTTAGGTTATGTATCTGATTACAAATACGAGGTTGGTAGTCCGCGAAATCAGCTTTACTGCGCAGGTCTAGTATCAAAACTTGAACGAAAAATAGGTCCACAACTAGAGGGTAGGCTTGGAGATTAACGAAAATAAAGCAAAGTATATGGACTGTAACAGGCATAAGAAATAACGATTGACTAATTTTAAAATATTGCCTTATGCCTTTGAGGATTTTTCATAGGATCGTCAGCAGTACTGTTAGATACAGACCTAGTCTCTGGCTACCGATTTATTCTAAAATTGTCCCGTCGCATATCAGACGTCTCGCTACAGCACTGAATGAAAGGGCTAATATTACCAACAACACTGATCTTCCTATACACGATGATTTGGAGAGCGTCCCTAGGATCCGATTGAAATCTAAGAGACGATATGGCTGGATACGGAAGTTCAGCACCCATCCTGAATTGAGGAATAGAGATTTAATTTATAATCCTTCAGAACATCTGCTGGGTGTAACCCTCACACGTATCCAATAGTCTCAATTAAATAAGTTCCGCATAAACCACGGACGATGCATCTGGATGCTGCATAAATGGACACTAGTAGCTATTAGCCTCTGCGACTGTGGAATGTGAAGCAAACTCTAGCCGACATAGTAAATGACTGCCCTAGAAGAAGATTCGCTGATGGCATCCATGAGTTGAGCAAGACGACTACTGCAACGTTGGACTAGTTGAAAAATTTAGATATTAGTATATAAATTATTCTTATGACTTTCCTTTTCTCATAAAAGTGATTCACACACTAAATATTAAAAACAAAGTTTATCGCTTGTCATACGAAATAAATAGATAGCAAAAAAAACAGCTATTGAAAGACAAAAAATTAAGCAGAGACACAAAAATTAGAATTTATAAAACAACAATCAAATCTATAGTAAGCGTCAGCAACCATTAGCTTAACACTGTAAGCATAAGAGCGACAGAAAATCTTTGAAAGAAGATACTAGAGGAAGATAATAGAACCTATAAAGATTAATGAGAATGACCTTTGATGAACCAATAAATCGAAATAGTAATTAAGAAAGAAAATATCGTGAAAGTTATGAAGCCGTAAACAGTACGAGCTTGGTCTGAAATGTTTCCGACCTAACAAAGAAACAAAAATTTTTTTCCGAAAATTAATTTTTATTTTTCTACCTAATTTCCTTGTAAATCTACACACTTTTCCCAGCGATGCTCCCAACTCTTCAACCCGTCCAAATAGTACTCAGCATCTTTCTCTGCAAAATAATTGTTTACGAAGGTGATGGCCTCTTTATTTGACGAAAATCTCTGTCTTCTGAGCGCGATTTTGAAATTAGGGAACAAAAAACTAGATCTGGTGAGTAAGGAGGGTGATTAAGCAATTCAAACATTGAATCGTGTATTTTCGCCATGGCAACCGCTGGGGTGTGAGACGGCGTGAGACTTGGTGAAACAAAAATTTTTCTTCGGCAAATGTCGCCGCTTTTCTGTAATTTTTGCCTTCAGTTTGTTAAGTAATGATGCGTAGTATGCCCTTGCAATAGTTTTTCCTGTTTGAAGATAATCGACTAAGATGACTCCATTACTATCAAAAAAAAAAAAACAGTCGGCATCACTTTTTCAGCCGAAAAAACAGTTTTTGCTTTTTTTGGAGCTGATTCCACCTTCGCAGTCCACTGTTTTATACAGTAATTAAGCGACGCCAAAACTATAATTTATTGCGCCTAAACTGCGCCAACAGAGCAGAGCGTTGGAAATATTCATTCGAACATGTTTCTGGTCTAACGTTAGCAAATGCGGCACCCAGCGCGGGGAGAGTTTTCTCATGCCTAATTCTAGATTCAATATGTGACAAACACGTTCTTTGAACATATTCATAACCTCTGCTATCTGGCTCACTTTAATTCGGCGGTCGTCTAGCACCATTTGGTGAACTTTAGCGATGTTATCGTCAGTGGTTACAGTTTTTGGACGTCCCGAACGCTCATCGTCTCCCAAGCTGGTACGGACAAGTTTAAACCAGCTGCCCAAAATTTCACCGTGGTAAATGATGGTGCAGAGTCCCCGTACACAGCGTCCAACTCATATTGCCTTTTAAAAACAAATATTTAATGACGGCTTGAAACACTCACATCGACTCACTCAAACGATCGTCAAACAACAACAGCGCGTCCAAAATTGCTGAAATTTTGGTGAGTACCTGTCTAACCGCATTCCCCAGCTTTTATTAACGAGTGCTGCCATCTTCACGTTAAGGTAGGAAATATATCAGACCGTCCTCGTACATATTTTGAGGCGAGATGCACCAATAAGAAAGATATCAAAGTGGACGCCGGTAAAGGACAGATCGAGAACACGGCTAAACATAACATGAAAAGAGCAAGTGAAAGCGGATCTAAAAAAAATGACGGTTAAAGAATGGTAGCGAGTGGTTGGTGGTAGGAATGAATGGCGACGAATAACGCAAGCAGCGAAAAAGTACCAGGAATTATACGAAGAATGGAAATAAAATGTGAACTAATCCACCACAGAAATGGATCGATGAGTGAACAACGGCTAGAGTTTTCCTGGAAACGTCTATCATATGTTAGAAGACAGTTATAAAAGCTTGTTGTTGTTCGTTGTTTAAAATAAGCATGTGACGTCGTTTTATAAATATGGACAAAAGAAAATTTCGTGCTGTGATTAAACACTTTCATATCGCCGGGAAAAAAAACGAAAGAAATTAAAGAAGAGTTGGATAATGTTCATGGCAAATCTGCGCCATAATTTAAGACAGTTTGTTTCTGGGTGAATGAATTTAAACGTGGCTGTTGGAGCACCGAAGATGTAGGGCAGGACGTTCGAAAGAGGCTTACCACTGACGAAGTGATCACCAAAGTTCATGATCTTGCTTTAAATAATCATGGATTAAAGGTGAGTGATATAGCAGATACTATAGGTATATCAAAAGAACGTGTTGGATATATCTTACATGAACACTTGGGTATGTGACAGCTTTCAGCAAGGTAGATACCGCATCTGCTAAGTGTGGACCAGAAATGAATGCGCGTAACAGCTTCTGAGTACTGTTTGACCGTTTTAAGCATAATCCTTCCTAATTTTAGCACCGATATATTACCGTTGACGAAACGTGGATACATCAGTATACCCCTGAAACAAAAGTTCAATTTAAACAATGGGTAGAAGCCGGTTACAGTGCATTTAAGAAAGCAAAAGTGGTTTTATCAGCTCACAAAGTTGTCGCAACCGTAGATATTGGGATGCTCGTGGTGTTGTCTTTATAGATTATCTGCAAAAGGGTAAAACAATTACAGGCGAGTACTACAGGTCGTTATTAAACCAGCTGAATGCGAAATTAAAGGAAAAACAACCGCATTTGGCACGAATTTTGTCATGATCATCGAACGCACCGGCTCATGCATCGAACATTGTCGCGACAAAATTATTTGAATTGCGATTCGAAATACTTGGTCATGTACCTTACAGTTTAGTTCCTTCTGACTTTCTCTTGTTTCCTTGAAAAAATCGCTAGGTGGAAAGCGATTATCATCTAATGAGGAGGTGATTGTAACAACAAATGATTATTTTGCGGTGTTTGATTCGACCTATTATAGTGAAGGTCTTAAACGACTTGAACATCGTTTGAACAAGTGCATCGAATTACAAGGGGATTATGTTGAAAAATAAATGTAAAAAACTGGAATAAAGTATCTTCTTTTCTACTACTTATTTTAGTTTTCAGATCACCCTCGTATACTAGGTGCGAAAATTTAAATCCTCAAGTGCATCTCTAAAAAATATACATTAGGAATAATACTCTAGAGGTTACAATCGCCGTCAAAGTATTCCCCTTGCTAATCTATACATTGACTAAGCGGTGTACCCATCTCTGAAAGCAAATCTACTCATTTTTCAGAATAGCGTTGAGCAGCTGCCTCACTTGTTGGATATCAGTACCACATTTTCGTCCTTTCAACGCATTTTCTAATTCTGCAAATAGCAATATATTACAGCGAGATAAGTAAAGTAAACAGACAGAGTGATCTAATTAGATAATTGCTTTTGTCTCCAGAAAGCAAAGCAATAGTAAACGCCCTCTAATTTGGTCCATTGTTATGATGGCGTATTTATCTAACCACAATTTGGATTTTTTCTTAGGACATCATTCCGAAATCAGCCCCGCTAAATAGGTTGATTCACTGTTCGTCCTCGCTCAATAAATCTATGGTGAATTATTTCCAATGATCGAAGAAAAATACAAGAATCTCTTAATACTGTTAATGTAACATGTATACTTTTTAGGTCAAGCAAATACGAGAATTTTGTTTCGGACGTTCGCACAAAACTCAATATTAATAGGTTTTTATAAATTGGTATCACTATTTTTACGTCAAAGTACGCACTACCTAGCAACCAACCCTACCGCCTTGAATTCGTGCGTATTCGTTAAGACATTAAAACACGAGAGAATTCGATGTAATTAGGTCACGGGTAATGAATGCTACGCGGGCTAGTCCTGAAGCTAAAATGGTCCTACGAGGTACAAGAATTCACTGAAATAATAAGACATCTTGTTTTCGTATAGACAAGATAAATTGCATACCTGTAGCAAGCTAAACTATACTATTCTGATATCTGATCAAGTGATATATCTCTTCTTACTGAATGTGTCAGCTTGCTATATTTGAAAATTGAAAGCATCACATTCTATCATTATTTACGGTGTTATAAATAGTTCAGATCGTTTTTTGAATAACTAATGTTATTTTTATTTTTATAAATTAATTCTGAAAAATTTTTGGTCGTTTCTCAAATGAAGTAAAGCAAACCTTGCTTTCAACTTTTTTAATCCAAAGTTTCAGTAAAAAACTACGAATTGTGTATTTTGATGTTACAAAATATCTATTATGACTTCAGGAAACTTTTTAAATATTTCTCTCAGTAATTCTGGTTTTTGATTGACCTTTAAGTTGGGTACACCACTCGTGAATCAGATCGAAAATCATCACCGCAAACCTATTACACCATTTGATGCGTTTTAGTAGATTTGCCTAATTTAAAACAAAATATCTAACCGATGTAAAAAAACCACTATCAGTTTTGGAGCAATAACTTTGTTTACAATTATCCGAATATCATGAGAGTTTGTTGTACCGCGTTATTGCAGAGGACGAAACTCGGATTCATCATGTTACACCGCATACGAAACATCCATGTCATATATGATCCCCACTTTCCAAGACATTTAGAAAACCTCCATTCGCGAAGAAAATCGTGTTTCTGCAGGTAATGTCTATCAATACTAAACTAAGAACACGCGTAAATTGTTACGACGTTTCTAGTAGGAGGTTCTGTCTTTCCTACCTACAGCTCCAACTTGGCGTCAAGTGATTTCCATCGGATTATTGAAGACGCATCCGATTGATAGGGACATCATAACCGATACAAAACTCCATCATTGGTGTACCATTTTAAAAAAAAAATGATTTTGCCAAGTCTGAAACAGATAGAAACAAGATAAATTCCTAACGTCAATATAAACTCTAAATATGTATTTCGGTAACTAAATTGTCATCATTAGTAGAATATATATACATACACATATACAATGTGTCCGGGAAAATGTGGGAAATCTCTCGGATTCAGATAGAACATTAAAAAATAAGATGACAAGTTCCCATAATTTTTTTCCTAGCGGTCCTCCCTACGGAGATACGGCCTCCTGAAGGACGCCACTGGAAATCAATTCTTCTTGAATAACTTTTAAACTACTTATTATAATTCAATGAAAATTTAATATGATAAACAGTAGTAAGGACCTCTTAAAATACTGCCCTTAAATTTAAATTAGCTTGTTTAGTTTACCAGGGGCGGACTAGGTTGTACATTTTAATGCTTACATTTTTAACACCCTGTATGATAAGGAGTTAAAAAAACAAATTTGGATACCTTGAACATTAAGCTAAAGAAAAGGTACTCTTGTTCATTGTCGATAAAATGAACCGTTTTCGAGGAAAAAAAAATAAAAGAATGTTTTATTTCTATTAAAAAGAACCATGTTTTTTATTTTTTTTTGACTGCAACAAGGTGTGATACAAAAGTCATTCCAAGAACAAAAAAGTTTTAGTTTAGGTTATTTAATACGACAAAATTACAAAGATTCTTAGAAATGCAGTTTTGTCCCAGAAAGGCACCTTAACAAAAATTATGTTTAGAAATGTACTCCTAAAGCTTGCAACGATTGAACCTAAATACGCTAATTAGAAATAATCAATTAAAAATTTCATAAGTGGGTTCAACATGGGCTCCGTGAGCTCTGATACACTCGCGGGCACGCCGAATAGAGGACTGCTGTACTCGCCACAACAACCCAGCATTGTTTCTTATCACATCACAATGAAATGTGATTCTCTGTAAAAGTTCCTCCCTAGTATCAACCGGAGAGGAATACACCAAGGTTTTGAGATGACCCCACAGGTGAAAATCCATTGGCGTTAGGTCGGGAGACCGTGGAGGCCAGGCAATGGGACCTCCTCTGCCTATCCAACGGTTTGGATAGACGTTATTCAGGTGGTCGCGTACAGCAACGCTAAAATGAGGTGGGGCTCCCATCATGCATAAAATACATGCTTTGGCGGGTTGCAAGTGGCAAATGCTCTATTGAATCCAGAAAAGCGTTCTGAAGGAACTGTAAATAAAGTTCACCATTCAATCGTGGCGGCAATACGCATGGTCCAATCAAAAAATTGCCAATTATTCCTGCCCAAACATTAATTGATTCGAACTGATGTTGATAATGATGAACGACAGTGGCATGAGGGTTTTCATCAGCCCATACATGCGAGTTATGTAAATTTACAATGCCATTTTTGGTAAACCCTGCTTCATCGGTAAAAAGAATAGTGCTATTGAAGTTTGGGTTTGTTCGTTGCTGGTCTAAGAGCCAGTTTGCGAACTGGATTCTACGAGGAAAATCTTCAGGAAGTAGTAGATGCACTTTTTGCAGATAATAAGGGTAAAACAACTGTTCTTTAAGTACTTAATGAATTGTCGTTTTTGACGTATTAAGCTGCGCGGCTAATCTTCGAGTGCTTATTGAAGGAGTAACACCTACAGTATCCAAAATATTTTCCTCCTATTGTACCGTACGTACTGTTCTTCTCACACCAGCATCAGTACTTTTTTTCGCAAAACTTCCTAAAACATTAAAGAAAGTCAATAATGTTACCTTATTAAATGGAATCGCCCACCAGTCTCTCTTAGACGTTGGTCAAGTCGCTGAAATGTTTTCTGATTTGGAATATTGCGATTAGGATATCTTTCTTCATACAACCTTCTTTCTTCCAAAGCATTGCAAGATGCAAGACCGTACATAAGATGCATATCTGCATACTCACTAAATGTGTATCCCATTATCAAATTAAATTTACCAAGATATTCAAAATTCAATAAATTAATATCGAAGTAAAGGATCAACGTGTTAACAATATGAAAGATTAAAAGATTTAAAATTTACACGTCAATGCAAGATATTTATTAATTCGTGGGTACCATAGTAACGTTTGTAAAAACAATGCGTTTTTTAGTACTGAAAACAGTTTTATTTCAGACTTTTGTATTACACTTTGTTGCAGACAAAAGAAAATAAAAAACATGGTTCTTTTTAATAGAAATAAAACATTAATTCTTTTATTTTTTTTTCCTTGAAAACGGTTCATTTTATCGACAATGAACAAGAGTACCTTTTCTTTGGCTTAATGTTCAAGGTATCCAAATTAGTTTTTTTTAACTCCTTATCATACAGAGTGTTAAAAATGTAAGCATTAAAATGTACAACCTAGTCCGCCCCTGGTAAACTAAACAAGCTAATTTAAATTTAAGGGCAGTATTTTAAGGGGTCCTTACTACTGTTTATCATATTAAATTTTCATTAAATTATAATAAGTAGTTTAAAAGTTATTCAAGAAAAATTGATTTCCAGTGGCGTCCTTTAGGAGGCCGTATCTCCGTAGGGAGGACCGCTAGGAAAAAAAATGATGGGAACTTGTCATCTTATTTGTTAATGTTCTATCTGAATTCGAGAGATTTCCCACATTTTCCCGTACACATTGTATATATATATATATATATATATATATATATATATATATAATCTGCGCCAATTAATTAGAGGAACACTAAGAATAAGAGTTGTAATGGCCTATATAGTTTTATGGGAGCGACGAATTCGTACAAGCTGGTTGTTGTTGTTTATTTATCAAAAAATAAACTTAATTTGAACATTTCAACCCTATCATAATCATTCTGATCATCCTAAAATAAGAGATCATGCATGTGAAACAGCTAGGAAAAAATCATTTTCGTCAATAAAATAGTTACAAATTTCCAAAAAATCTAGTGTACGTTTGTCAATTATATGGCATTATATGTCATTAGATACTAAAAGCGTCTCATGAGGAACCTAAATGAAGTTGAAATTGTAAGAGCCGTGACATTAATCGAAGAAGGATACAACTTACGCCATGTTGCAAGACAATTTAATGTAAGCCCTTCTGTGATGTGCAGGGTTTGGAATCGGTACTTGGAGACAGAAAGATATGTTAGAAGAGCTGGTCAAGATCGCAAACGTTCGACAACCGCTGAGCAAAACAGATACCTGCGCAACTGCGCACTTAGACGGCGCACATTTACTGCTAGAGACTTGCAGAGTGACCTTAGAAGAGCAACGGGAAATCAAATTTGTACGGAAACCGTATGAAAAAGGTTGCGAGAAAATAATCTTAGATCGAGGACATTCGAAAGCCACGACTGACTTTGGCTCGTAAAAGAAACCGATTGGCGTTTGTTCAACGTCATGTAGATTGGAAGATGAAGCGAATTTGGGCGCGTACAGGTGAACGCCATCGTGAAAAACTGGTGCAGGAAGTGGAATTCGCTACCCACCAGCATAAGCGGAATATTATATCTTTAATAGAAAAGTTATATTTTCACTATTTTGGCTTAACCATTGAACATTAAGAGAAACCATGCCCTCCAAATATTTGCTGCGCACACTGTGCTGAGGAGCTGCTCAAGTCGGCCATTTTCATGATCTATGATTTGACGTGAACAATCGGACCATTCGACTGATTGCTACTGTTGCTGCACGAAAACTTTCGGGTTTTCCAACAAAAATATGAGAAATATTGATTAGTTTTCCAAAATGACAGATGCAAAACTTGAAGAGAGAATTTTTCTACGACCCCAAATTAAACTTCGACAACAATTAGAGGTAATACTAACCTACCCTCTGCTTCTCGTCCAGTACCTCATTTGGAAGCCTTGCCAGTACCAAGATACAGGTGTTTTGAGTGAAGAATATGATGTTATAGAACCTGTCAAGTTATCGACCAGTGATGATGAATATTTGCAATCTGAAGAGGACGGACCACACCTACTAAATCAGTTAGAATGAAATTATCTTATTCGAGACGTTCATTTGTCAAAAACTGAAGCAGAAATATTAGGATCTAGACCTAAAGGATGTAAACTGTTAGCTCCAGGCACACATAATTCTCTTTATCGTAAACGTCAGATTTTTCAACAGGCGAGGGTCTTTCATACTACAATAATCGTCGACGATTTTATGTTGGCATTAGATCACAACACCATCCCGAAGGAGGGAACCTTTTTATCAATGCTTAGAAATTGAGTTTAAAAGAAACGTATGAAAATGGGACTATTCTTCTAGAGAGAATTAATTACAAAACGTATAAATGGTACATCAGCATAGACTTCAAAGTTGTAGTAATTCTACTCGGCTTACATTTAGGGTATACAAGGAATTGCTGTCTTTTTGTAAGTGGGATAGTCGATCAAAAGATTCCTACTACATTCTTAAAGACTGGTCAGTCAGGGCTCAGTATATTCCTGAACAATAGAATGTCTATACTTCCCAAGTCATTAGTGGAACCGATAAAATACTTCTACCGCCATTACACATAAAATTAGGTTTGATGAAAAATTTCTTGAAAGCAGTGGATTAAGATGGCCGTGGATTCCAATACCTTAAACAAAAGTTTTCCAAAATGTCACATGCAAAACTTGATGAGAGAATATTTGTACGACCCCAAATTAAACTTCTACAACAAGATAAAAAAGTTGAAGAAACCTCAAGGAACTTGGAGCGCGTTGCTTGGAATGCTTTAAAAATGTGACCCAGAATTTTCTAGGAAACAGAAAATTTGATAATTATATAGCACTTGCTGTCTTTTTGTAAGTGGGATCGTCGATCAAAAAATTCCTACTACATTCTTAAAGACTGGTCAGTCAGGGCTCAGTATATTCCTGAACAAAAGAATATCTATACTTCCCAAGTCATTAGTGGAACCGATAAAATACTTCTACCGCCATTACACATAAAATTAGGTTTGATGAAAAATTTCTTGAAAGCAGTGGATTAAGATGGCCGTGGATTCCAATACCTTAAACAAAAGTTTTCCAAAATGTCACATGCAAAACTTGATGAGAGAATATTTGTACGACCCCAAATTAAACTTCTACAACAAGATGAAAAAGTTGAAATAACCTCAAGCGACTTGGAGCGCGTTGCTTGGAATGCTTTAAAAATGTGACCCAGAATTTTCTAGGAAACAGAAAATTTGATAATTATATAGCACTTGTTAATGAACTTCCCAGAAGTTACCATAAATAGGGCTGTAACATGATCCTTAAAATACATTTTTTTGCACTCGTATCCGGATTTCTTTCCGCGAACCTCGGTGATGGGAGTCATGGACACTGCGAAAAGTTTCATCAAGACATTTCTGTCATTGAAAAACATTATCAGGGCAAGTACACCAGTGAAATGCTTGCTGATTATTGTCGGACATTGATATCAGAATGTGCCGAAAAACAGTATACAGAAAAAGCAAAAAAAGAATATTTTAAATAGGACGATACCATACAGCTTCATGTAATGTACTACCTAATTAATATTAATTCATTTACTTCTCAATATTTTTTTTTCCCAAAACCTGACGTGCCAGAATAAATTTATTGTAGAAAAGATAGAAAATTTATTGATCAGTGTTATTTATAGTCACTGGGTACAATGGCAAAATATTTAAAACACAGTTCTAAAAATACACAATCTTAGATGATGAGCACATGGATTTTATTTGACCGCAATTGTCATACCAAAATTTTTTCATGGGGTAAGGGAAAAATCAAGTATTCGTTCGACATGTGACGATAGATTTTATTAACTAAGATTTATTTCTACGTGAATCATCTTATATTTTACTCGAATGATTCATATTCTTGTAAGCTGAAAATCCAACATTAAAGAATTCTTTTTAATGCATGAACTTCTTCTATAGCCAATCATGTAACAATATATTTTATGATACGCATATTTTCTTATGAATTTTGTCCTAAACAAATTAAGAATAAAGTATTTAATTCTCTTGGAATTATTATTTTATGTACCCAGAATAAATATAATTTTATAATATCCTTTCGTCACTTGTAACTTTTTCGTTAAAAAATTGCTTGCTTTGCAGGTAGTTTCAATTTTGGAATATTGTGCATTAACAATAACAGATTCATTTTTAAAGATCATAAGTACGCTACAGCGTAATATACAGAATGGTCAGGAATTCACGGATATTCGTCAGGTAGGGCGATTCTATGATTAATTCTGAGGCGACAATCCTAATATAGAAATGTTTTATTATTAGTTAAGAATTTCGAATTGCTTAAAAGAATGACGGCTGAATCTGATTTAAAATTTTTCATTCATAGTTTTTTTAAAAAAACTCATTAAATTTTACAATATTTCAAAGTTACTGTTATTTAATAAAAATATTACTAAGGATATTGTTCTGTCAAGCATTGAATGGACATATCTGACATGCTCTTACGTCAGAGCACTTAAACGACGATCATTTTCGCTCTGCAACCAACCAAATTAAGAATTGGTAGGTGTGTGGTTATGTGCGTATATAAAAACCTTCGCAAGGCTCTTTAGATTCAATGTAAGTCGGTTTGTAATAGCTCAACGATTCTTTCTTTCATAGTGTCGCGTACGTGTATAAATAATCCAAACAATTTCTGTTATGTATGTGGAGAATTCGCTACCTATCAGCATAAACAAAATATTAAACCTTTAATAGAAAAGTTACACTTTCACTATTTTGGTTTAACCATTGCACATCAAGACAAGATATGGGGTCCTAAAATTTGCTGCGCACGCTGTGCTGCTACTCTGAGAAGCTGGTCAAATGGTATGAATGCTATTTGCATGATCTATAATTTGGCGCGAACAAAGGGACCATTCGACTTATAAATACTTTTGCTGCACAAAAACTTTCGGGTTTCCAACAAAAACCAGAAGAAGTATGTGTCAAGAAATCGCCTAAGGATTGGTGAATATTTGCCATATGAAAAGGGCGCACACCTAATAAATCAGTTAGAATTAAATGATCTTAGCCTGAATTTGTCAAGAACAAAAGCAGAAATATTAGGATCTAGACTCCAAGGATAGAAGCTGTTAGCTCCAGGTACACATATTTCTGTGAATTATAATCGTATATTATAATCGTCTTGGCCACGCAATCCACTTAGAAGAAACGTATGAAATTTTAATTTTTCTTCTAGACAGATTTGATGTCACAAATATTTTCAATAATCTAACCCCCCCCCCCCCTGCCCCCAGGAGGTAGTAAATATAATTTCTAGGAAATTCGAACAAAACCGCGTTAATCCCATTGTTAAGATGGAAATTTTAGGATTAGTAATTTTATGTGTAAAACAGAATTACTGTCAATTCAATAAGAAATACGATACACAAACTTCAGACTTAGCGATGGGTAACCCATTAAGTCCATTAATGGCAGATATATTTATGAACTATATCGAAAATGAAATAAGCACACACCCGTTATATAATAATTGCATTTACTGACAGAGATATGTGGATGACATACTAGTCTGTTTTATTAAAAGCTTTTCAAAACTACATTAACACTATTCACCCTAATATAAAATTTACAACTGAAATGGAAAAAGATAAGTCGATTAATTATCTAGATCTAACAATTTCAAACGTAACAGGGAAACACCACGAATTTGCAACATACCATAAACCAACACACATAGACACAACAATACACAACACGAGCTCCTTTCACCACATTTCACACAAATTGTCAGCACACGAATCCATGATACACAAACTAATAAATATACCTTTAAATAAGAACAACTTTTATAAAGAACTCAAAAGAATATACAGCATAGATATCAATAATGGATACTCAGTAAATTTAGTTAATAAAATTCTGCAACGTAATCTAAGAATCCAAACTCAGTCTTTAATTTACCCTAGAATATCTAACAAGACGGAAAACATATATAATTCAATCACATACATGGGACCAATAACTGTAAAAATAGGTAAACTAATTAAAAAAAGAAAATAATGAATTTACATCTTTTAAAATAAATAATTCAGTCTAGAAATATACTATAAATGATAAAGCCAAAACAGAAAAGAAGACGAATTTATTGCGAGTACAATAAGGTCTATATTGGTCAGACAGGTTGTACCTTTGAACGGAGAACCAAGGAGCATGAAAGAACCTACCAAGACAAAAAGACGGACTCAACTTTCGCAAGCCATTGTTTAGATTCAAATCATAAATTTAATAGAGAGTTCAAGATTCTGCATGTACAAGTCAAAGGCAAAAACCTTAATCTGTTAGAAAATATAGAAATAAATAGATATAGGACATTAGGTTTGACTCTAAGGGCCCTCGCAAACTACAAATTTTTTATCAGCCGATAGTTTAGTCGGGTTGGGCTGCTAGCACGCACACTGAGCCAACTGGTGGTTGGTGGTGAGTGCGCAGACCTGCCAACAGTCGGCCAATTACTCTCAAACAATTTGTTAGTTGCTACGGTGCTCTTGAAGAGAGCGATGCGAACTGATAATTATAAAATGTTGTTCAGAACTATTATTATTGCTCTTATACAACGGAGGAGGAGGATCAAGAAGAGAAACCGAGAGTATTTGGTGCATCTCATCTACAGTGATAGATTAGATTGCAAGGAAAGTTTTATAAGATCCATTCTTGTTTTGTTTTATCGTCTGGACTAAGCTTATTCCAATCGGAAACAACTGTATCACAGACTTCCATCCATAGTTTTTTCTTAAGTTTTTTTCAATTTCCTATTTCAAATTTACGATAGTCGTTTTGGCAAGCAGCGCCAGCATGAAACACGCACGACTATCTGTATCAAAATTCGGAGAGGATTTAGACTATCGGCCGACTAAACAATCCCCAAGTGTGCGCGCATGTAAAGAACGCATGCTGATTAAGCAGTCGCCCGATAGTTCGCCGATAATTTAGTTTGAAGGCAATCGTGTAGCCCATCAAACTTATTTATCGGCCGATTCCGAATTGTTGTAATGTGCGCACTTGCATATATATTCAAGCTGATTAAGAACCCGATTAAACTATCGGCCGATAGAAAGTCTGTAGTCTGCGGGGACCCTAAATGAACAAACAGAATTCAATAACCTCTACTACTTATATAAAATATGTAACACGCCCCTACTTAGAATATACCCATACACTTCTTTAAAAGAAATATATATATAATTGTTCAGTTTATCGTCACCTGATGAAGCCAAAGTTTGGCGGAAGAGTATTGTAGTGAACAATAAAAAACTTTGAAACTACTCTAGTTTATTTTATGACTTCTTGGAAGTTACCATAAATTTGCCTGTAACATGAATCTTAAAATACATTTTTTGCACTGGTATCTGGATTTACTACCGCTGAACCACTGTAACGTGGCTGATGAACACGGGGAAAAGTTTCATGAAGACATTTCTGTTATTGATAAATGTTATCGCTACAAGTGAAACAGTGAAATGCTTGCGGATTATTGTCGGAAATTGATATCAGAAAGTGCCAAAGAACAGAATAAAGGAAAAGTAAAACAGTTTAAACAGGGCAATACCATAGAACTCCATATGATATACAGGCTGGCCCAAAATGACCGAGGGGTTTTAATTCCTTATAACTTTTTTATTATAATCTTTTTTTTTTGTTTTCAGTATTTTGTAAAGAAGACTTGGGGAATTTAAAATGGAACAGTACACAATTGAACAACGTGCCAAAATCGTTGAACTTTATTTCTCAAATCAACGATCCATTGTTTTGACTCAGCGTGCATATCGTCGTTATTTTAATGTGCTGGTTGGACCCTCAGAGTCAACAATAAACCGTCGGGTTGCAAATTTTCGAAAACAAGGGGCAGTAAGGAACCTTCCTGGTGCCGGCAGACGACGAACAGTGCACACGGATGACAACGGATTGAACGGGAAAAGGAGAGTATTCGGGAAGATGGAGAAACATCAACCAGGAGACGTTCGACACAACTTGGCCTCTCAAGAGGGTCGCTGCAGAGAATTTTGCATACATTAAGAATGTTTCCATACAAAATTCAGCTTGTCCAACAATTGAACCGACAGATTACCAGCAACGACTTGATTATGCAATTTATTTTCGTCAAAAAGCAGAAGAAAATCATGATTTTATTCATAATTTAATTATAAGCGACGAAGCCCATTTCCAATTAAATGGGTTCGTTAATAGGCAAAACTGCAGGATATGGGCTACGGAAAATCCAAGAGTAGTTCAACAGCGAGAATTACACCCACTTAAGTGTATCGTTTGGTGCGGTGTTTCGTCGGAAAGGTAATTGGCCCATATTTTTTTGAAAATGTACACGGTGTCGCCGTTTGCATCACTGGTGTTAGATATCGGACAATGTTGGAAAATTTTTTAAGGCCAGCCGTGGAAAATCATCCGCAAGTATGGTTCCAACAGGATGGAGCCACAGCGCACACTGCGAGGGACACAATGGCTCTTTTACGCGACATCTTTGGTGAACGAATTATTGCCGTACAAGCGAGTTTAATTGGCCTCCATGTTCACCGGATTTAACCGCTTCAGACTGTTTCCTTTGGGGTTATTTGAAAGGAAAAGTCTATATTAATAAGCCTCGAACCATACAGCAATTAAAAAATAATATACGCGACGAAATCAACAACATAACACCTGAAGTTTTGCGAAAGGTTATGGAAAATGTTTTGGAAAGAGCACGAATATGCGAAGTAGAAAATGGCCACCACATCTCATGCGAGATATAATATAATTTTTCATAATTAAATTAAAAATATTCTCCATTAATATACTGTATTTAAAATAAAAAAAATTTAATAATTATGTCTTAAATAAGAAGTTATAATGAACTCAAACCCCTTCGCTCATTTTGGGCCACCCTGTACATACCTAATTTAATATTATTTCATTTTCTTTTCAATATTTTTTTTCCAAAGCCTGACATGTCAGAATAAATTTGTTGGTAGAACCATAAAAGAAATGAAAATTGTACATAGTTTCTAAAGGAAAATTAAAAAAATTAAAATTTGTCGACAAATTTGTTGTAATCTATTATATATTAAAGTATTTATTTAGCTGGTAAGATAGACAAGACTCGGGCTTTGAGGTTTGTAGGTTTAATTATAAAGTTTACAATATTACAATTATTTATAATATTTTATTTGTATTAGATGTAGAATTATATGTAAAATTGCCCGAGTGGAGAATTCCATTCGGGCATATTCCGTGGATTCTGGAAGTACATTAACCAGAAGAAAGAAAGGACCAGAATCCCTGAGAGACTTTATTATTATGAATGTGAATTTAGTGATCCTTAGAGGATAGTTGATGTTTTGCTGACGTTTTTTCCGGTGTTTTTCTTCCTAAATCTATAACGGCTGTTCCAGACACTGCCACAAATATATTGTCTTTTAGATTTCTCCCTGTATCTCTAACTTAAATTGAAAAAATGATATCTGTTTTTCCAGATAAGACAACAACGGGTGATGATTTAATACCCAGTTGTTTTTATTTGTAATACTAGTGAAGTGTTAGCAAAACCGTTACAGATTGTTATTAATTTGGCTCTGAAAATGTGTGCTTTTTTTGATCGTTGGAAGAAAACTAGAATTACACCAGTTCACAAGAAGCGTGATGTTTAGTGCTTAGAAAATTATAGACCTATAGCGATTTTGCCAAATTCTAGTAAAATTTTTGAGCATATTTTATACAACATTATTCCTTATAACACTCGTCCATACATATCCAGCAACCAACATGGATTCTTGCCATTGCGATCTACCGTTACTAATCCAACGATAGTGACTCAAAATATTTCTGAGGTATTTGATAATAATGGTCAACTAGACATTGTATACACTGACCTGTCTCGAACCTTCGATACTATTGACCATCAGTGACTATTAAACAGAGTGCTTTCGGCTTTAGTCCATCTGCGTTAGAAGGTATTGGCTCATACGATGTGAATAGAGTTAATTATGTATTTTATAATCGCCTTTACTCTTCTTAATTCTTTTAAATATCTGGTGTGCCTCAGGGCTCTAATTTTGTACCTCTTCTTTTTCTACTTTTCATTGATGATCTCCGCACATCTTTCAATTGTTCTGTGCTGGCCTACGTTGGTGACACTAAATTATACTTCTCCGCCGAATCATAGAATTATGTCTTGCAAGATAGTATTAATGTGTTTGCGGATTGATATAGTAAAAACAGGATAAAGATTAATGTGAACAAATGCCGTGTCGTATATTACACTCGTAAAATTAATAAAGTGGTATCATTATATAGTATTTATGGCTAAAAGTTAGTGAAAAGGAACTATCAGTGATCTTGACGTCAAATTCGTCTCGGATATGTGTTCTAACTTATACTTTTCGGATATCATCTCGTCTGCTTCTAGGACGTTGTGCTTTGTTATGAGGTCTACCAGTCAGTTTCATGACCCAGCTGTTTTGAAATCACTGTATCAAGCTTTTGTTTTGAGTAGATTGGAGTATACTTCGGTATTATGGTCTCCTTATTACTCGACGCATAACTCCTCACTTGAACGGGTTCAGATGAGATTTCTGAAATTCCTTTTCTTCAGATGTGCTGGTAGATACCCAGAAAGAAATACTGACTACTAACGGACATAACATCAAATGACTAAAATATCGTTCGGAGGTTAACGCTGCCCGATTTTTGTGTAGGTTAATTGATGGTCGAATGGACTCGCCCGAAATATTAAATGATATAGTTTTTCACGTGTCTCAAATGACGTCAAAATCTAATCTCATTTTTTAACCACCAAGAGCTAGAACTAACGCGCTACTAAGATCTCCAATTAATTTTAAGTAGCGATGTGCGAATGTTATTTATGGTGACATTTTTACGAGAGAAGTTTAGATTAAGTTCTTGTTTTAGTTTAATAGTGTACTTACTTATTTTATTTCATACATTTATATAATTTAGCACACATTTGTTTCTTTCTTCTATTTTTTCTTTTTTTATGTATTTATTCTAGAAATGGAATTATATGTTGGGCAATAAAGATTATTATTATTATTAAAAGATTGTTATTAGATTCTATGTTTAAATATTTAGCGTTTGTTTGCTGTAAAGATCAAACCTATTTTTGAAAGGACACTTAATTAGGTACCTGTAGAATATAAATTATCCTTGGTTTTCACGGTTTATGTAAAAGATGTGTTAACAATTCTTTTCAAGAATTCATAAATATACATAAAGAATGTAAACGCGTCGTAAGTTCTACAAAATGTTTATAATTCCCAAGCTGTGATGAGATTTTAATCTCTAATGTGGTTAAGCTTTTAAAAATGCATACGATAATATTCAATATTGCTGAACATAAATCAATGCTTGTCCTCCGCATGGCTGTGTCCCATATACACATATTTACTTTGTAGATAGCTGATACACGGAAATTTACAAAAAAAAACTGCATTCAAACAAATATGATTTTTCCTGAAAAATATGACATAACACAATTAACCCAATAAATGGTACTGGGAAAAAAAAACATTCCAGCAATATTAAATTATGTTAATGTATATGCTCAAGTAATGCTAAATAAGCAATTTTCTTATTTCACAACGTTCTTGGATTATATAATGTTAACAACGACTGAATTGTTATTGCAAGAATAAACAAACATGACCTAACTCACTTAAATATTTATTCAGGAATTCTGATTATCTGCATATTTAATAAAACTATCTTACATGTGAAACATTTGTGATTATATTTATTGATTTAGATTAGATTTTGTACTATTTTTTAATATTTTAATAAACTATTTTATAATAGATTTTAATACATGGCGCCATCTGCACAAACATGATCTTACTAGACCAAATTCTATTATAAGAAGGAAGTTATTAGAAGGAAGGAATGTAATGTTATTAAGTTTATATTTTGATTAATTGCTAACAGATGGCCTGTACAGTAATTCTTACAATGTAAGATATAAAATATATTCACACTTTATTCTGTTATAATATCATTCAAAAAAATATTATAATTTATTTTATATTTTGTGTTTCTTTATACATATCTACTTTTATAATATATTTATTTTTATAGAAATTGACAGTATATTAATAGTATATTAAAAAACAAGTTTCATAAGTCACCATTTTGCCGCACGAGATCAGTTTAGAAAACGAGCCGCGATAGCGGCGAGTTTTCTAAAGAGTGAGCGCGGCAAAAGGCCTTATGAAACGAGTTTTTTATACTATTTTTTCTATTTTGCATTTTTTACATTAATATATTGGAATTATTTAATTTGGAAGTTCAGAGATTAATTTTTATATAAATCATGCAGTTGGTCACATTGATATTTGACATTGTCAAATTTAAATCTTGATATCCGCGAAGTATATTATATTACATATTATTTATTAATTTTCGTTAACATTACTTGATATTTTATTTAAAAATATAAAAATGAGTGACATAGAAACTGATATATCTTGTTGTCAATTGTATACAATATACGTTGTTTGTGTAGAGTACGAACATATATCATATCTGTCAAATGTACTTAAATTCTTAAAATCAAATGACAGCAATGATATTTATTTCTGTGTTCGAACAACGCCAACATTGAAAAATGAAAAAAAGTGTATCGAAATGAAGCTCATTTCGATACTGTTTTGGGTTTCATAATGAGTTCATTTCGAACGCAAAATAGAAAAAATGTATTTTTAATACTAAGACAGCACAATACTAAAGATTACAGAATTTTGTCCACTATCTGATAAAGCCAATGTTTGGTGAAGTAATTCTAGTATCTTAAAAATATTTTAAACTTTAAAGTCGGTTTTTTAATCTATAGTTAAAGTTAAAGAATATTTTCTGTTCTATTCCAACATTAAAGTCTTTTTTTTGTATAAAACAAAAATATTTTTAATAATATAAAATATTAAAAATCGCGTGTGGAGAATTGACTAATGTCAACTTCACGAAACCAAAATAACCATTACTGTCTTCATAACAAGTGCAAGACCAAGCAAGAGTTGTGGTTGTAGTCATCAGATGAAATCCTTTGGCTTGGTTATGTAAAGATCGGCGAAAGATGTAAAACAAGTTTTTTTAATATTTCTAAATTATAATAAACTTTGTAGTATTATGATGGTCTAGTGGGTAGGTCACTAGACTATGAATCTGTATGGACCAGGTGCAAAACCAATAATATCTATGGCGTTTTTTCGGTCCCAGCGCGATTTAGGCTGACGAAAAATGAGTACCTGGAGGTAAAACTTGTTGAAACATTCACTGTTGCTAACCCAAAGCTCTGAAAGGATAGTACAGGGACTACTGTTACTATAATCAATTTTGAAAATAATACTTACCTATTTAAATTGTTTTTAGCTCCATTATCATGGCCAATATTTTGAACATATTTTGAACTTCTTGAAAGTCAGTAGCTACTGGTGGCCTGTATGTATCATATGCTATGTTATCTAGCGAAGCAGTCGCAACTACTATATACTGTGTTGTAAGCACTCGTAAATAGGCACCAAGAGCAAAGATAGGAAATCTTTGTTTCCAAAAACAATACATTGTCCCAGTAAGTTAACGTGTCCTAGTATGGGAATTATTACAGACGTTCTCTGTTGATGTTACCGGATTTAAAAAGGGTTTTAATAAGAAGTTTCGATTCTAGCGCTATTATCTCCTAATAAAATGTTATTTTCAAATTCTTCTTTCAAATCTTTCTCGAATACATGAATTACTAAATATACGGGAGCCTTGGGGTGATTCAAGCCATCGAGCAACTATAGAAAAAGCAATTACTCTACTGTTAGAGCAGCATATTTTTATACTCAACGAACGCATTTGATTTTTTCTTTAACATTATCAATCAGTAGGCTGAACAATAGTTTCGCGAATTTGATCAATTACTGTTCTTTACGCAAGAAATATCTAGCAAAAGAAATGTTACACTTCGTATATATAAGAATGTTTTAATTTAATTTTAAATTATATTTTTTAAAATATATCTCGAATTTAAAATATGAATAAAAACTTAGATATTTTCTGTGCATATTTCGTATTTGCAAATTCAAAGTCTTTCAACGGACTCTTCGACATCTACCTGAATGAGAACGGTCACGAAGTATCTAACGTTCGTTTACAAATATTTTGCATTTCGAATTCCTCTTTTGCATTTCGTTTTTAAAAGTTTAAAAGTTATTTAATTAATTACGTATTGCAAGCGCCAATTAAGTTGGCGCGAGGAGGGGGTGCGCAGAAGCTTTTTTTAAAAACGTCCACCCCCACTACTCAAGTAATTGTGAAAATACATTTGTCATTGACGTTTGACGGAACATCTCTTTGCTAGGGGATCATAAAGTGATACACGCTCAGAGGTTAGAATTATCTGACATTTGATGTAAAACCAAATACAAATCTCCCCACTACTTTTAATCTGCGCGAACTTACCCCTCCTCGCGCCAACTTAATTGGCGTTTGCTATACTCTTCCTTATAATAATTGTATCATGCCGCATATCGTTTTAAAGCTTTTTTTCACAAGGGATATTTTAATGATATTTGTTTCATCGATATCGCAACTCTTAGCTTGCGCTTTTGATTAGTTCTTAATTGATGACATCGCCAACTTCGATCCCTCACCAATTTTGGCCATAAAACAAACCTACCCATTTCCAAACAAGTGTCCTATTCTACACAAATTACTTCTTCTGTTCAAAACCTGCGTAAGAAAAACATCTTATTCCACGTGCTGTTCCAGCATACAAAACGCCTTCCCGCGTTCTTTGTTTCCACGACATGCCCGGCCGCGACATGTTTTCAAGGTATTTCTGTACTGTTGTGTAGAGATTTAAGTTCCGTTAATTTACGACATAATTTAAATTCTTTTTAGGGGTATTGTTTCTGTGTTAATTTTAAATTACTTATTTGCCGCTACTTTTTATACTTTGCTAGTTTTAATTAATCATTTTAAATCTCCCAATTTCTTATGTAAATATTAAATAAAAACTTTAAGGACAACGTCGTTGTGTTTTATTTAGTTAATAAGTTGTGATATATTTATTTCAGAACACATTATACACGTCCTGGACTGTTGATGCATCACCATCACCACTATTAATTATTTTAAATAATTTCCTTTAATGTTAGCACGCCGCACAACCGAATCAACGGATTCTAGTAACAGAAGTAATAATTATCCTATAATTGAGTCGATCGCGTCTTCGTTTTGATCTTATGTCACGCCTCAGATGTGAACATTAAAATATTCATGTTTTCAAAAGTCGTTGGGAAATTAACTGCTCTATCGATGCATGTAATTGTAGAATTACCTTTTCATTACCATAACTATAATAGTAAAAATAGTAGAATAATGTTAAAACGAAAATTTGAATGAACCAAATACTTTGCTTGATACAACTTAAGCCGATTTCCGGTTCAGTTTAAAGCAATTTGAACTGAAATACGCTTTAAACATTAAACTTGAAGGTGCACTTTTACTTGATTTGTATAGAGTTTAGTCTTAAAGAAAATAAAGCGAGGGATCTGGTCACGACTGGAAAGCCATTAAGAAAAGTAATGGTTTGACCGAATGCCTGTTAGAAAACTAGATGTTCAGTATTCAGTTAACCTGATTAGAAATAGCAAGCAGAAAACCCTGCTTGATAACGAGCTATTGCCCTTCTGGGAACATTTATGCAACATGGATATGATCAGCGAATTTTGACGTAGGAGACATGCACTATAGAATAGAACTAGCCTGCTTCAATTTTGTACTTGTGAAGAACTAAAAGAACTGAGACAGAAGAATCTCAACAAATATCTGTAGAAGTATACGAGGATATTTAGATTTCCACTGAGTAAGATAGTGATTTTTATTGAGAACACAGGATTGACACAGTGGAATTAAGGGCAAAACGAAAAGAATTGTGATGACGTGTATGAAGACGAAAGGTTCTTCTTAATTGATTAAATTATAATCAATTTTTTAAAGATTCGCAATATTCAATAAATAACCAAACAAAGAAAAACAAAGAAGTGTCATTTCATGCAGGTGTTCCAGCCTCTTTTGAATTATCTAATTGGGCATTAGTCGTCTATCTACTCTATATAATGTGCCTTCAAAAACTTTCCTCATTAAAGACGGTCATGTTCATTCAAAATTAAACGTTTGCGACAGATTACGTCCATTGTTACCAACCATTACCAAAAAGCATGGTCTCTAATGAGGAAAGTTTTTGAAAGCACGTTACTTACGAGAGCGAGTTGACTTATTCAATCAATTTAGCGGTCAAAATTGTAGAATGAATGCGCTGGTGTATCATGGTGAAACTATACTTTTTTTGCCTTAATTAAGCATTGAAATGGTACAATTAAATAGCATAATACGTGATAGTTCTTTCCTTTTCCCAAAACAGCGTAACCATAATTTTTATGGCAGACGTTCGGAATGTTCGTTTGCCAACGAAAATCTCTTGTTTCGATTATTCACACATTTCTGATACGAAACTAGGGATCCATGTTTTCCTCTACAGATATGTAATGTAAAAATGAACTTGAATTGTATTGGTACATATTTAAACATTCGGTTGAAATTGTGACGCGATTTCGGTTTTGCCGTAGTAAACGCGGAATTTATCTTGCCGACAACTTTTCCATGCCCAAGTACTAACGCAGGATATTGAATATACGTTCAGCGCGCGTTTAATCGGCGATCTTTCAACATCATATCACGGAGTTATTCGCCTTCGAAGCGTGTCAAGCAATGACAACTATTATAAATCTACTTGAAATTTTGGATTTAATTTTGTGTTATGCGACTTATCAAATATAAAAAAAATGTCAAGAACATCTGTGGAAAAGTTACGATACTGTCATATGAACCTTGTAGATAAATATTTACTGCAGTTCTTCCGAATAGCGAAAAAAGAGTTATGCAATACTAAAAATAATTATTTTTAAAACAGATTTTTACGACTTTATTTTGCTGTTGCATAAAAATAGCGCAATTATGTACGATGAAACCAAGAAATCACGTTGATAAACAAATTTAAACTTTTTTGAAGTAACATTCATTAAAATAGGTGTATCTTGGGTTACCGCTGAATAGCGTCTAAGCTATGGGAATCCGAAGAATACATATAATTGTCTAATTGACAATCAAAAAAATTCTTTGTAATTCATCAAAAATTTCCAAATTTTTAGGGCCAAAATGTAGTTAAAGTCGTCCTACATCTTTTCATATTTTTCTGTTTTTTTTTATTTATTCTATATTTAGGAAAATACAGTTGATTCAACATTATTGATCTGTAAAAAATGTTCGAGGAAATTCCTAGACTTATTTTTAGACGATGATGTCTAACAATAAATTCAGTATTCATGCTGTTCTCTTTTGCCAAAGTATTATGCAATATAGTCAGCCGCACATACGGTCTTTTTATTGCGATGTTCTTTTTGTGAATATCAATATTCCTTTACGTCGTAGTTTAAGTTTGAAGGTTAAATTTATTTTAAAACAAAATTATTATGTCTATAATAATAATAATAATAATATTTATTAAATTGTCCAACAGGTCACCTCAAAACAGACAATATGAATAAATAATAAATATAATACATATGTCAAAAAAATTAACAACAAGATATAATTCAATAAAATAAGCAAAGTACCGTGATACAAAAGAATAGGAAAAGAAAAGAAAAAAAACATTAAGCGAAGAAACGAATTAACGAAAAATGTCTGTAGAACAATTATTTAAACTATTAAAATTCTTATCAAAATGCACAATAGGGGTCCTTAGTAAAATGTTGGTTCTAGCTGTTAGAAGTACAAGCTCTTCTCTTGAGCTTGGACGAGGTACTCGAAAATTCACTTCTGCAACTAAATCAGTTGAGTCGATCTTATAAAGAATTACATTTTTTATAAAGTTTGAACTGATTAGGTGACGACTTGCTTCCATCGACTCAACTCCATGACGATCCAAGAGCAACTTATAGTCCAAACCATGAGGAGGGTACGCCCCATCAACTTTATAACTTAAATACTTTAGAAACTTGTGCTGTATGGATTTAATTGAATTAATATAGCAGTAATATATTGGATACTGCGCGACAACGGCATATTTAAACTTGCTAACAACCAGCGCATAAAAAAGTGACTTGAGTGAAGCTATGTTGTCGAAGTCCTTACACGTATGGATAATGAAATCCAATGATCGATATGTTGACGTAGTGACTTGGGAAACATGATCAGCGAAGGTCAGCTTTTCATTAAAAGTAACTCCAAGATCATTCACATACGTTTTTCGGTTGATTGCGATATTCTCAACAGAATCATTGGAAAGAAATCTGCTGGGTTTTCTGGTGAAAGATATGAAACAGCATCTGTCGGTGTTTAAATTTAATTTGTTTGAAGAGCACCAATTCGTGGACACGATCCAGGTTCTCTTGAAGAAAGGCAGCATCTTAAACACCACCAATTCAATGAATAATTTCTAAGCCGTCCGCGTAAGCATGACAGCGTAAGCATGACAATTAATTGAGGTTATTAAATCATTAATAAAGATGTTAAATGATAAGGGTCCAAGATTGAAACCCTGGGGCACTCCGGAAGTAGAAGGATACGTCCTAGATTTGTAGCCATTATAGTACAGAAAATTCCTTCTATTAGTGAGTTCCTGAAAGCAAATAAACTCATTTTACCCAGGAAAGCAGCGTGGTCAATCGTATCGAAGGCACGAAAAAAGTCAGTATAAATAACATCCATCTGCTCTCCACTGTCAGGTAATGTACTCATTCATTAAAGAACTTGTGATTTCGCCACACGTTTTTTAAAATTTGAATTTCTGTTTTAAAACGCGTCTTGTGAAACTTGTTTTTTAATATACTACTAAATACCTAAATGAAACACAAAAAGAGCATCTTTATTAATGTTACAAAATATATATGTTAAAAATAACGTTGATCTGTGTTATTGTGACAGGATTTAAAAAAAATATATATAAAACCCAAAATATGTGAAAATAGGTTTATTAAAAAAAAAACACCAACAATACAAAAACTAGTCTAAACAACAGTGCTATAATATTTTAGCATCTCATGCCAATTGCCTATAATTACTTCTATCCCATACTTATTGTTTCAAGTTGAGCAAATATTTTGTCGTAGGTGTGCACATGTTCAGTTTTGCATCGGAGCTATACTATTGAATTAAGACTATTTTACCACATTCCGATCAGCGTAAGTAATAAATATATATATGTAATATCTCGACTGGAAACCGAATAGATTTAATGTTAAATTTAATATAATTTTTTAAGTAATATGTGAGTATTGTACGAGAACCTGTGAGCGTATGTGATAATTACTTGTTCTTTTATTTTATTTTATATTTCAGATTCTAATCAATAGATAATTGTCTAAAACTTCCATCTACACCGAATAAATCATCGTAATTGGTTGGTTTTCCGGGTCGTCGGGTTTCGTCGGCCTTGATGTTTTCCTGCTCTTGGAACCAAGGAAGATTTTCTTGGAGTTTTTTATTCCATGCCTCTGAAGCAATAAATAATAATTTACGATTAAAACTCCAGATAATACATTTCATGCAAAATGGTTAATTAATAAAATACAAAAATATATAGCAATAACAGTAAAAAATATTTTAAACTAGATAAATTAACTCCTATATAAAAATGTTCATTTGCGGGTGATATTTTTGTCACTTTGACAGCGATAAAAACCTACATAGCTTTTTATCACCGATAAAAATGCTTCTTCCTCCGATAAAAATTCTTCTTCCTGTTACGTATCTAGTAGCCCTGCATCACTTAATTTATTTTGGCAGCTGACAGGTAATAACTATTAAGTATCGTTGAACGTAAAATGTACGAGTCGGTTTGGGGAAATTTCAACAAATATCAAAAGATCAGTACCGCAATACACAAGAAATACAAAATCGTCAATATGGAGACAATTTAAAAAGTTTTATTCATGTCGTTAATTTATCTTGCGGGAGGAGAATATAATAGTCTGCCGATGGAATGATAATAATATTGTTACCATTGCTTCCAATTGTAAATCTGTACTACCAACGACTAATGTGACTCGATATTCTCAAAAAGAGAAGAAGAAAATATCTGTGCCTCAGCCCAAGTTGGTAAAAAAATACAATCAGAATATGGGTGGAGCAGACAGGGCAGATCCGAATATCAGTCTTTATCGCGTGAGTATCAGAGGGAAAAAGTGGTACTTTCCTATAATTTGTCATTGCTTGGATATGGCTATTCATAACGCCTGGCAACTTCACCGCCACTGTGGAGGGAAAATGGAGCAGTATGGCTTCCGTCGATCTCTTTGTAAAGGAATTTTAGAAACCCATAAGAAAAACACTAAGAGAGGACGTATACGAACAAGTGTCAATGAAAACGAAATTTCGCGATTTGATGGTAAAGATCATTTGATTGTTTACCAAGAAAATCAAATCAGATGTGGACGGTGCAACAAGAAAGTCCAATTTAGGTGTGCCAAATGCAAAGTGGGGTTACATCCTAAACAATGTTTTGTTGAATATCACACGCAATAATATTTTTTTATGTTTATTATGTTCCAATATCAAATTGAAGATTGTATTTAAATAAACTTAAGTTTTTTAAAGTTAGTTCTGATTACACCTTATAATGTCACTGTCCTTTAAAAGGGTTGACCCTTATCTAAAAAACTACTAGAAAAAATAAAAAAAGTTAAAATGAAAAGTTGTTGATTGGGTTCCCGTTAATGTAGAAATAGACAACAAATGTATTTTTTAAGAAAAAATTAATTTGGGAGTATCTGGGTTAATAATTTCGGTGAGATAGCGAAGTTGTTCTTTTTTGTGAATGTGTCTGAATACATCCTTCTTCAGCAGGGACGTATTGATGAATCTGTAGAAAGATGAAATACCTATCTGCGTCTCTGGGAAGGGATATGTTCAGATACGTTCACAAAAATATTAGTAATGAACTTGTATTGTGTTCTTCACACCAGGTGTTTAATAATACCTTATATTATTAAAAATACTTTTGTATTATACAAAACTGGTGAGGTTTTACCCAAATTACAATCGTAACTTTTGAAAATATTCACAAAATGAAATCTTTCTCTGTTTATCGTGTCTCAATCTCATGAAAAGTTTGAATGTTGTCCATGTTCTGTTAAAATTTCTATTAATAATCTTTAAGACTTTCTTTTAACAATGTCAATTCTTTCAGTACTTTACTATAAAAAAAACTGTCGGGTGTCTACAAGAATTGAATGAAATATTTTCAGCCATAACATAGTTCTAAGTATTTATTTTAATGTATTGTCTGCTATGTAATTGAAATAGTGTTAGGAGTGATAAACGTGGAATAAAAGCAACGAATTGATGATTTTGAAGTTCAGTGTTATATATATGGTGATTTTCGGTGTACCCCAGGGTTCTGTTTTGGCATCACATTATTTCGAATTTTTTTTGGAAGGTATGGCCTTATTAGGAAAATGTGTAATCGTCAGAGGATCATATGTTGAAAAATAAAATATATCTTTTATTATAACGCCTGCTATTCATAGCTAGGTAGATAAAAACCTCGTCTCGTAGTTATTAAAGTATGATATAGTGTTTTCCGTATAGCCTGATATTTAAAGGTGAAATAAAGCCAATAACATATCGTGCGTTCAAAACACCCTGCCTCTAGTGAGCCATGATTTCTAAGTAACATCAAAAAGCATGTTGTAATTTTACTATAGCTCGTAGGAAACAGGTGCGCTGTTGCCTATTCATATGTAAATAATTTCATCTTTGTTGTCGCCTTAATAATTTATGCCAATAAATAACCTTGCTTTAATTTTTGGCAAACTTGCCTTTCATCAAATATTTACAATATAAGGCTAATAATATGGTAAACATGATTAATATTATATATGTAATTATATTTTATCAAAAGGAAGAATATTTTAATCATTTTATCGCATTTTTTTGGGTTCTTAGCTATTCTTCAGAAGAGGGAAACTTATTGAAAAATTACTTTAGTGTATAATTTAATGGATTAACGTAAAATTTTCATTTAATGGGTATAAATAAAATTATAATTCAATTTATAGTGTATAGAATAAACAATTATGAACAAATTGTTTATTGTCTGAATTTATGTTATAACAACATATTAAAAAAACTTTAGGCTATTTCAAATAAATTTTATGCATTACTACAAAGATTACATTATTAAATAAAGAAAATAAAGTTTTATTAATCGGAGAAAGAAATTTGTGAAGAAAATTCTGAAGAACTTGGGTCAGTTAATGATATTATAAACTCCTCTACTTCATCTATTCTCCACATATCTGGTTCAACTGTAAAAAACGATTATGAAAAAACAACTAAAATTTATGATTGGATATCTTTTTTAATATATTCAACATAATTACGCAGATTTTCCTCTGAAATATTATTAAATGCTTCATCTATTAATGGTGTCATGTCACGTATTTTAAATGTATCATTATTGATTCTAATAAAATGTTTCAATTGAGTCCATATATATATATATATATATATGTATATATATATATATATATATACAGTGTGGTCATAAAGTTTGGAACCAAGCTTATAACCGCATTATTTTACATTTGTAGGAAAAACGCTCAGACAGGTAAATTTTATTTTTTAAAACGCCATCTTTTGACATACAATTTTTTTCTATGACGTCGTTTGTTTTCGAGTGATGACGTTATCAACACTTTCTTTAAATGGCAACCATATTATTTTTTTCTCGTTTTTTGGTAGATCTTTATATCCACCAAATAGTGATATAAAACAATTGGTATGTTGCATCACAATTTTTTGGAAAAAATGATATAAATTTAGAAAAGAATACGAAAATTTTATTTTTGTACAAAATTAAAATTAAATTAAAAAAAATACATCTGAACTTAAATTTATTGTAACAGTTAACGTTAATTTTAAAAATGGACCCCACCAACCAACTGACACTGCCCCAGCCGAGTGTAAACACTTCGTATACTCGCCTCAATTATGTCTGGGGATATTTGTGTAAGTTCTACGCGAATTCGTTCTTTTAAATCTTCTAAATTGTTCGGTTTGTTAAAATACACTTTCGATTTCAAATAACCCCACAAAAAAAAGTCTAACGGAGTCAGGTCAGGAGAACGAGGTGGCCATTCTATGGCGCCTCTCCGTCCAATCCATTTATTGGGAAATATTTCGTCAAGATAGTGGCGAACCTCTACACCATAATGGGGAGGCGCCCCATCTTGTTGAAACCAAATATTTGGATGGGGTACATCACCATCCTCGTGATTTGGGAAAATAACAGCGAGCGCTGGAACCAGTTCAAATCTTAAAAATTCTAAATATTGCACAGCAGTCAAATTTCCTTCAAAAAAATATGGTCCTAAAATGCGTCGTCCAATCATTCCAATCCATACATTAACTTTTCCTCTGCGCTGAGTATGACACGCTTGAGTTCAATGCGGATTGTTCTGCGACCAATATCTGCAATTATGGCGGTGAACAGATCCATTTAGGCAGAACGTAGCTTCATCTGAGAAGACGATGTTTTCCAAGAAATTTGGATTTTGGTCACAACGTAACATTACGTCTTCACAGAACTGCAGTCGACGATCTTCGTCATCCTCATGTAATTCCTGTACAAGTTGAACTTTGTAAGGACGATAGTGTTCTTTTTTAAATAAGTTGACGACAAATGAGTGAGCCACCTGATTGGCTAACGCAACTTGTCTGGTGGAAACATGATGCCTTTCTTCTGCTTCTAGAAGCACATTTAATTTCACATCTTCTCCTACTTGAGGTCTACCTTGCCGTGGTCGATCTTTTAGGGATCCAGTTTCACTAAACTTTCCAACTAGTTTTGTCACCGTAGACCTGGTAATTGGAGGTGTATCAGGGTGTTCATGGTTAAACAAATCGCATGCTTCTGCATGCGTTCTTTGTCTGTCCCCATACCCAACCATAATTAAAATTTCGATTCTTTCTCGCTCAGATAAATGTGCCATTTTTTAAATTAGCGAAAATGAACAATTTTTACGCAATATCTCAAAAATTTAACGTCAAAAATAGAAGTAAATAATTCAACAATGTTGTCGCCATAGAAACAATTTCAAACTAAAATTTTTGTACATAAATTGTATAAAAAGAAGCAAGAATGTCATTAAGAAATATCTTGCAAAAAAGTGCGTGTTTTTGTTTTTGTAAATTTTTTGCATAGTAACATGAGTACATGTACTTTTGACGATCCGGTTTGTTCAACAAGAATATTTAAGTCCTCACACAAGACAGAAGTGTGAAAAAAACTTTCTTACATATTTTAGTAAATTTTGTAAGCTTAATTAGTTTTTGAAATCTTCAATTTTTGGGCGATAATTTTAATTAAGAAATGGTCTGCCACATCATGTCAATTTTTTAAATAAATGAAACTTCTTTGGCCCTTTTTTGTGAAACTATTTAATGTTATATAAGATTTTTTAGTAAGTAATTGACCGATTGGGAAGACGAATTTCTTTTGACCTGGAGGGAATAACGCAGATTACTATTGATCGCAAAGCATTTACACTCTGCTGGGACAGTGTCAGTTGGTTGGTGGGGTGCATTTTGAAAATTTACGTTAACTGTTACAATAAATTTAAGTTCACATTTTTTTTTTAATTTAATTTTAGTTTTGTACAAAAATAAAATTTTCGTATTTTTTTCTAAATTTATATCATTTTTTCCAAAAAATTGTGATGCAACATACCAATTGTTTTATATCACTATTTGGTGGATATAAAGATCTACCAAAAACGAGAAAAAAATAATATGGTTGCCATTTAAAGAAAGTGTTGATAACGTCATCACTCGAAAACCAATGACGTCATGTCAATGATTTTTATTTTTTGTACGTCAATTTTATTATTTTTCAACTCTATTTTTTACCCCTGAAGAAGTGACAAATTCTGTTGCGAAATATAGGGTTATTTAATAAAGGAGTTTTTTAATTGACCGCTTCCCCGAATAATTTAAATTAATTTTATATATATATATATATATATATATAATATAACCTGAAAGAAAACATATATATATGGGAAGGATAATTGTTTTTTTGGGAAATCCAGCAAAATTGAACTCTATTAATTAAGTCAGTTCTTTATTTTTTCATCCCAATATTTCGCATCGAATTCGTATGCTTCCTCAAGGGTCACTTTAAGAGCAGATGGACATAAATTAAGTACTTATTAACAAAAGAAGGTGGTTAATATTTACAAATGTGAACTGGTTCTTTTTGGAGAAATTACTTGTCTTAATATTTATAATGTTTGTAATATTCTAAATTAATACAACTAATATCAACGGCGTACACATTATTTACTCACGAAATTACATTTTAAAAACAGGACAAACACATTTAAAAGAGAGCCACAATGTGCAGTTTTGATGAACAAAAGTAGTACTCGCACCAACACATGTTTTTGTCACAAAGTTCATACATATAATGTTAGAGGATGATAGTGTAAAAGATCCGGTAAAGTTTTTTTGGATTCCAGGTGTGTAACATCGAATTGGAAAAGTTACTATTTATAGCCAAGGTCACAAATTTTATACACTGATTTGCGAAAGTCAAGGTCGCTATTCTTCAAAATGTGTCGTCTCACAGAATTTTACATTTAGAAAAGAGAAAACGCATTATACAATTTATAAATGATGCTAAAGATTGAGAAGGACCAATGTGTTAAATGGTAACATATAAGCTAGTAAAAAGCTGGCTAAAAAAAAAGAACTCATTTAATTAATAGAGTTTAATTTTGCTGGATTCCCCCCCCCCCCAAAAAAAAAACAATTATTCTACTCCTGGTCTAATTATATATATATATATATATATATATATATATATATATATATATATATATATTAAAAATAATAGACTTTTTATTGGTTTAGCGACCTTTTATTGAATTTTGCTGTTTTATTCTACGACGTTTCGACTTTTATTATTATTCTGTCTTTTTCTTTCTTTCTTTTGGTTCTAGTTACCTTACTGTATTGTAGTTTAATTCAAATCTTCAATTCATTTATACAGATGTAATCACTTTAATTGTCCTTACTCAATATTAATCTAATTTTAAATTTTAACTTCAATTGTTAATCTAATTGGTAATTCAGTTCTTTAATCTAAGTTTAATTTTAATTGTTAATTTAAGTGTCAATTCAATCTCACATAAGCAAACACAGTTCTCATGTTTTCATTGTAATAATTCTTGTTTCTAGTTACTTGAAAAAGACTGAATAATAATAAAACTCGAAACGTCGTAGAATAAAACAGCAAAATTCAATAAAAGGTCGCTAAACCAATAAAAAGTCTATTATTTTTAATATTAAGACACGGCCAATAAAATAAATAAGAAAAATAAAATTCTTATAAACACTAAATATATATATATATATATATATATATATATATATATATATTTAGTGTTTATAAGAATTTTATTTTTCTTATTTATTTTATTGGCCGCATCAGTGGGTAATAGAGTTTAGACAGTCCATCAATTTCGTTCCTGTCGTTTATTGTTCTGCTGTTTTTGAAAATGTGGATCATTTCTAAGACCTCCCTAGCTTTTGTATTCTTTTTCTGTGTTATTACTTTGGTGTTATCAAAATCAAAATTGTTCATCTAATTGGTAATTCAGTCTTTAATCTAATTTTAATTTTAATTGTTAATTTAATTGTTAATTCAATCTCACAAAAGCAAACACAATCCTCATATTCTCATTGTATTAATTCTTGTTTCTAGATACTAGTGTTTATAAGAATTTTATTTTTCTTATTTATTTTATTGGCCGTGTCTTAATATTAAAAATAATAGACTTTTTATTGGTTTAGCGACCTTTTATTGAATTATGATGTTTTATTCTACGACGTTTCGACTTTTACTATTTTTCAGTCTTTTTCAAGTATCTAGAAACAAGAATTAATACAATGAGAATATGAGAATTGTGTTTGCTTTTGTGAGATTGAATTAACAATTAAATTAACAATTAAAATTAAAATTAGATTAAAGACTGAATTACCAATTAGATGAACAATTTTGATTTTGATAACACCAAAGTAATAACACAGAAAAAGAATACAAAAGCTAGGGAGGTCTTAGAAATGATCCACATTTTCAAAAACAGCAGAACAATAAACGACAGGAACGAAATTGATGGACTGTCTAAACTCTATTACCCACTGATTAAACAATAGATAAAATCAACCCCCCCCCCCCCCCCCGCACACACAAACACAAACCAAAAAAACTTTTTATCAGTTCCCATTTGTAAATACTTTTACTACATACCCCTAAACACGGTCCTGATCAATTTGCTAAATTCCAAAAACAGAACAAAAATTAACCTCTCTTAACAAAGCCACAAACACTTACAATATTCCAACCAGTGCGATCGGTTCGTTACAAAAAAAGGTCTCGGGTACCCGACACACATGTTACACAGAATGCGTGATTTTGAAAACCAAAAGAAACGGTGAGTTTTGTCATTAATTGTTCATGTAATGTAGTTTAACATCAAAAGTTTAACATCTCATTCATTTATACAGATTTAACCACTGTAATTTATCCTTACTCATTATTAACCTAATTTTAAATTTTAACTTTAATTGTTAATTTAATCGGTAATTCAGTCTTTAATCTAATTTTAATTCTAATTGTCAATGTAATTGTTAATTCAGTCTCACAAAAGCAAACACAACTCTCACGTTTTCAGTGTAGTAATTCTTGTTTCGATTTACCTTACTGTATTGTAGCTTAATTCAAATTTTTCTATTCATTTATACAGATGTAATCACTTTAATTGTCCTTACTCATTATTAATCTAATTTTAAATTTTAACTCTAATTGTTAATCTAATTGGTAATTCAGTCTTTAATCTAATTTTAATTTTAATTGTTAATTTAATTGTTAATTCAATCTCACAAAAGCAAACACAATTCTCATATTCTCATTGTATTAATTCTTGTTTCTAGATACTTGAAAAAGACTGAAAAATAGTAAAAGTCGAAACGTCGTAGAATAAAACATCATAATTCAATAAAAGGTCGCTAAACCAATAAAAAGTCTATTATTTTTAATATATATATATATATATATATATAATATATATATATATATATATATATATATATATATATATATATATATATATTATATATATATATATATATGTTTAATTTGTACAGACATATGTAGGAGATCTCGTTTTAGCGTTCCTTTTGCAGTGCGAACCCCTTTATCTCATAACAATTCTAAAATATCATTTTTTTTCCAGTTTGTCGTTAGAATTCTCTCTAGTTTTCTGCTGTGATAAGAGGCATTATCTAAAACGGTAATTGTATGAGGTGGTAAATTAGGAAGCAGTTGATTTAAAAACCATTCTTCAGAGTTTTCTGCACATATTTCATGATATACATCGGCAGTATTTTTTTTTACACAGTAATGTAAATTTTGCATCAGATACAAAGCCTTTTTAATTCGTAGCATGAATTATAGCAAATATTTGCCCACGACCAGTAGATGGTGTTAGCCCTCTACTACAGCCTTTAATAAATGCTTGCCGACAGGAACCCCTAACATTAACCCAAGATTCGTCGGTATATACAATATTTCTTCCTTTCAGTCAAAATTGTTTTATTTGTCGTATATAATTATGTCGTCATCTTATAATGTCACCACGTTCATTAAGAACTGTCCTCTTACCATATTTTTCATAAGCAAAACCAATGTCTTTCAACAATCGGTACAATATCAGTTTACTAAATGTTAGTAAGTCAGAATCACTTTTAACAACAGCAAAAATTTTGTTTAACGTAGGTGGAGTATTATTCAAAAAGAAATTATGCACTTTACGTAGAATAATAACCTGCACATTTTCATTGTATGTCTTTGTTCGAGTGTTTTTCTGTCAACCACTTCTTTTCGGCATTTTGTACGTAGGCTTGTAAATCTCTGTGATTTTCGTACTACATATACAATGGTTTTACCACAACCAAGAGCTTTACAAGTTTCATCAAGTGCTGCTGATACACCCATTGTTTTATTAAAATAGTTAAAGGCATTACGAATCATCTGCCGTTCTCTAGATTTATAAACTTCACCTTACCGTCTCATTTTAACTGAAAACTCCATAGTAAACTGCAAATACAACACAACTCAGATACAATAAATGCCCATTCATTTCATAATTATAACTTACGCGTGTTGAAAAAAATATATATTTATTAATAGCTGTACAAAAAGCTGGTTGTGTAACTACTTGAGAAAGATACTAAATAAATAAAAAATCAAACTAATATATCAAGCGAGCCACAAAATTTGCATCCTAGGTAGGCCGTGAACGACTGAGATAGAGATATAACTCACGTCTGAGCTTAGAGAATTGACGAAGTGTCATTGGTAAATAATCATAAGTCAAATTGACAAGTTATGATTTAACCTATTACTAATAGTACGAATTGTAGGTTAGATCACTTAATCAATCTAAGACATAACTGATTTAATCCATGGCATACTCTGAAAACCTTTTTTGTGGCTTACTCCTTACAATGAAACACAAACAAAGCTAAATGACAGATTACAGTACAGTGACAGATTGAACAAATGTTATAATTATGATTTTACAACGGTGTACGTGCTAGAAAAGGATGTATTAATTGTCAAGTATGTAAGATAGTAAAAGAGGGAAATAGTTCATAAGAGCCTGTACTTTTTCTAAGGTTGAAACGAGCTATAATATGAATTTTTTAAATGACAGTTACATCTAAATGACAAGCGACTTTAGAAAATTGCAAGGTTAGAAAATTGCAAAGCTAATTCCTAAGTTATAATCTTCCTGTTATAAATAAATAATATTCCGTGTTATCGTTTTTACATTTAACGTTTATGTTTAACATTATACAATTCAGAACGCTGCGATTAAGTTATGACTAGAGAACGGATGCAATTTCAATAAAACGCAATCGGCAATTGGAATTGTGTATAACGTCGCTCAGTACATCCCGGCCTAATTCAATGAAGTATTTGTTTGACTTACTCGGCCACCTGGTCTCGCTGCGATAACAATGGACAACCCAGCTATTGTATTCGCAACATCTTCCAATTATTTTCACGTAAGTGTGCATAAAATTTCGTTATTTAATTTCGTTTATTTGGATCTAGAATATTCTTGCTTTTTCAGACAATGGAAGAGCGTCGAGAATGGCATCGTGAAACAATGGCGAGTTGGATTGAGGGCCATGCTGATTGTATGTACATTGCCAGTGATTCCAAAATTTATTGTGAAGTGTGTGAAACGTTATTGAAAAATTGCAATAAATCAACCGTAAAACGGTTATCAGTAGAATCGTTAAAGCACGAAAAAAAATTGAACCCGTTGGAATCCCACAATTTTAACGAAGAACTCTGTGAAACTTTTATGGCAGCTAATATTCCATTATTTAAATTGGACAATCCAATTTTGAAGACATTTCTGAAAAAATATACTGGTCGAAATGTTCCTGATGAATTAACTTTACGCAAATATTATGTTTCTAGGTGCTATACGAGAACAGTAGAACGCATTAGAAGCCATCTTTTAAATCAATACATATGGATAAGCCCCGACGAAACGGTGGATATGTTAGGACGCTGTGTGGTAAATGTTGTAGCTGGTGTACTACATCCAACTATTCCCTACAACTCATATGTAATAGCAACAAGTGTTGCAACAGTTGCTGAAACCATTAAGGAGAATATGCAAAATATGCTTCATTCGGACGCTACGTACAAAGAAAAAATACTTTTATTTGTCAGTGATAGTGCTGCGTATATGTTAAAAACAGGCAGACTATTGAAGAAAACATATCCTAATATACTTGTGTAGCACATGCTCTCCACAGAATCTGTGAATATATCAGAGACACTTTTCCGGAAGTTAATAGACTTGTATCGGCTTTTAAAATGGTTTTCAGAAAAGCACCATTGAGAGTAGCTCTTTTCAGGGAAAAATTTCCATCTCTGTCACTGTCTCCCACTCCAGTAATAACTAGATGGGGAACATGGCTGGAAGCTACTAGTTATTATGCTGAGAATTTCGATAGTCTAAAACATTTCGTAAGACTGGTAAAGGAGGATGCTAGAAGTATTGGTGAGTGCAAGGAGCTCACACAAATCCCAAATTTAAAAAATCAGTTGTACTTTCTTCACGAACACTTTGGAAAATTGGAAAAACTAATCACTTATTTTGAAAATCGAAATCTCAAATTAAATGACGGATTAACCACATTAGATGTGGCTGTTAATAATTTAAAAAGTATTCCAAGTGACTTCGGATGTGTCCTTCGGCAAAAGTTTGAAGCAATTCTTAATAGAAATCCAGATTTAATTACATTGCAGCAATTATGTGTGGAGACAATTCCACAAAATCTAACGGCTAAATATGAAGAAATAAAAGAATATTTCCAGTATGCACCTATAACCAGTTGCGATGTAGAAAGGACGTTTTCTATTTATAAGGATGTACTTAATTCAAAGAGAACAAAATTGACAGAAGAAAAACTTGAGAAACTATTGTTAGTCAATATTAATACTCCTTTATTCAACTTGAACGACAAAATGAACAAATAAAAATGTTTCAATTATAGAAATAAAATTAAAAACTTTAAAAATACAACTTTTCAACAAATACATATGTATTTCGTAATTTTATAGATCACCACCCGTTTGTTTTCCAATTATATAAATAAAATTAATTAATAAATATGTATTTCGTAATTTTATATAGATAGATCACCACCCGTATGTTTTCCAATTATATAAATAAAATTAAAAACTTTATAAATACAACTTTTCAACAAATAAATATGTATTTCGCAATTTTATAGATCACCACCCGTTCGTTTTCCAATTATATAAATAAAATTAAATATTTTAGAAATACAGCCTTTCGCCAGTACTGCACTGGGCTTTGCGTCATGTGGTAACCGTGTCCGTTCTCTAGTTTTATGACATACATACAAATATCATGGCCAACTCTGGGCCTTTTTTTTATTGACGATACAAATATTCGAAATCATGAAAAGACAAATTATTTTATTACATGAATAAAGATCGACCACAGCTGGAGGTCGTAAAAATAAGAAAACGTTATTGTCATACAATTCAAACTACAATCAGACGTTACCAGAAGATTGTATTCCATTAAAATTGACCTACAAGTGACAGAAAAAGTATATAATATGTGTTCAACAAGATCGTACAATAGACACGAGAAAGTCGGTCGAAATAATGGTTGTTGAATTTGCACGAAAGTCGCGACATAAACCTCCGTTAACGAAGAAGTATTAAAAATAACACCTTATGTGGGCGAAGATACATCAAGGTTGGGCTGTGAATAACTAAATGTACATATAATAGGTATAAGCAGATACATGAATTTTAAAATCTTTAAAATATACGTAGAAATATCACGTTTATTATTTCTTTTATTACTAACAAAACACTAAAATTTGTCCTGTTTTTAAAGATGAATTTCAGAAGTAATTAGGAACCCAGGAACTAAGACCGAACAACGAAGGATGAGAAAAGCGTATTTGTCTGTAAGTGTAAGCTCGACTGTGGGACACAATGAAGGGAATATAACGATTTGAGTTTGTATGGCGTCAAAAAGGGTGTTGTAAAATTTTATGATTCTGTTGCTGGCGAATATTACTTGAAAAGTTGTCCCATGGTTTAAAGAAAATCAAGTAAGATTATTGGATTGTCCTCTGTAATTCTCTTCTTATCTTCTTTTATTATCTAAATAAAATAGGTAAATATCAATATACCTTTAAGCGAAGATTCGAGGAAGATGTATTCCAAGAATAGACACATGTTTCGCAGGATGTTTGCTATAAACTAGAAGTTAACATGCCTGAAAGTGTTAAAAACCACAACATGCAGTTTATCTTACTTATAATTGCTCTAATTTATAAGTTCGGTCAAGTAGAATTTTTTCCCTGAACATACTTTTGAAAGAACAAATAGCTTCAAATCCATTCATGTATTGACGTCAATTTACCTAATCTTCGTAAAAACTTTTATTATTAATTTTAAATAATTTATTTTTTTTGTATTTATGTGTTATATCAGGTTCATTTATAAATTCGAAAACATTTTTGTCTAAAAGATTATATTAGTTATTGACAAAAGAAAATGGAACGTCAAGTAGAACAAAAAACGAGTATTTTCGACATTTTGTTCGAGTTTCACAGAGGGGTTCAAGCATCGCAAGCAGCTAAAACCATTTGTGCGTTTTCCGGCGAAAACCTACATCGGATTTTGATGAAGATTGCCTGAACGCTTTAATTCATAATGACACATACCAATCAACTCAGGAATTGGATTGTAATGGATTGTAACCAAGCGACATTTGCATTCCATGAGCAAAGTTAAAAAAAATGAGGATTTTGAGCGAAAGCAACAAGAATCAGGGTGTAAACATTTGCGCCTTCACTATCTTGTCATCGTTAACTCATTATCTGACACCTGAAACGCATTGAAAATGACGCCTTCATATTAACACAAACGAAAATGGTTAACTTCTAATGCTAAGTCTACACATCGCCGAGAATATCCGCCGAATATTTGGCTACGAATTATTTGCCTACTGATTTGTACATAAATTTGAGCGAACTATGCGTCCTCATATCACCGTCACATTGTTCATCCGTGTTCGGATGAGAGAAGGAAAGAAAGAAAAATGGAAGGTGCACGAGTTACTGCCGCGACATACTATTTAGCCTGTTGTTACAATAACCCTTTTATATGATGATGAAAAGATGCCATTAGTGAATCTTTTTTCTTTTTTAATTCTGCCATGGTAACATCTATACTAAAAGCGCGCTTTATTCTAACCCATACGTCATTTACTGTCATTTTATTCTTGTGAGTCTGGTGTTTTGGATATATACGGCAGGTTCTGCTCGATATAAATCTAAAAAATCCAAAACTAATTCATTACTATTATTATTATTATTCCAATCAGCCATAATTGCACATTTGTTTGGTTAGGGACGTGTTTACTTTCATTTATATAAATGACTAGGTCACTTCTTGTTACGAAGGTAAGCTGAAAAAGTCGGTAACTAAAGTATAACAAAAAACAATAGTGAAATGTGTTTTATGTTTCGACATAATCTCCTTCAAGATCAATACATTTATTTAGTCGATGCTTAAGTTTCTTTATGCCTTCACAATCCTCATTTTCCTCGAGCTCCTCAAAATAATGGTCAACGGCAGCTATCCGTTCCCCAGCGTTCAAGCTAAACAATAACGTCAAAGATTGCTTTTACATAGCGCCATCTCATAGTTGGTTACCGAATTTTTCAGCTTACCCTCGTATCTCACTTCGGCGCACGATGTGTGGTTACTTCGTTCGTATACAAAAATGAATGTTCTTTAATGATTAAAACCTACACCGAAAGCATCGCCACTCGTGTCTCGTACGAATGCCAAATAATTGTCGAATAATTACGAATACACCGCCCACACATCACTACTCGATGTCGTTCGCCGAATATTCGACGATGTGTAGAGGTACCATGAGAAAAAGACAAACCCCGAGTAAGAGCTGATAACTATTGGCATAAGGTGATTTTGTGCATCTGATGAGACAAAAATTATGAATTATTTCCGAGGAATTAACCATCATTGCTGAGATTTATTATCAAAACTCTGTCCACTTATTCAGGGCGATAACGCTCACCTTGTACTGTTAACATTACAAAAGCGTCTATTCAAGAACTCGGTTGGTAGGTCGTACCACTAATTCTCCTATTTCGCTCCGTCAGATCTACATCTCTTTCATCCTCTGTTAAGCAACCTACGGGGAATCTGCTGTAATAACAATGTTGCGCTTCAAAATAGATTTGACGCCTTCTTGACTTGCAACTAGGTCTGGGCGAAGTATCGATACATCGTCCAATACCCGATACTTCATATAAATAAGGTATCGATTCTAAGGTATCGATTCCAAAGCATCGATACCAATCGATACTGTACCGATTCCAGTACTCGCTAAGTATCGATGTATCGGGTAGCGATGTATCGGGTAGCGAGGTATCGATTCCAAAGCAATCGATACCTATCAATACTTTACCGATTCCAGTACTCGCTAAGTATCGATGTAGCGGGTAGCCATGTAAAGCTTACCATGTAAAGCTTACCATGTAGCTTACCTTTATGCATTTTTTTAAATGTAATATAAGATGCAATAACTAAGTAAAGAATTTTTAAGTATATATAGCATTATATATATATATTATATAGTATATATTTCAAAGGATGTTGTTGAATTTTATATTATGCGTAGCAAATATCCATATTATAACATAAACATAATACTAACTATAATTATTAAAAAAAAAATATTACAATATTGCAAATTTCATACCGTAGATATGGTAGAATCGATAAATTAATTTTATATCTCTTGAAACCGATATCAAACAAACGATACCTAGAAAACGGGTTATGAATACTGATTCCTAGGTATCGAATCAAGGTATCGATTCCAAGGTATCGATTCCTAAGTATCGATTCCAAGGTATCAATTCAAGGTTTCGATTCCAAAGTATCGATTCCAAAGCATCGATACCTATCGATACTTTACCGATTCCAGTACTCGCTAAGTATCGATCTATCGGGTAATGATGTATCGGGTAGCCATGTATCGGGTAGCTTACCTTTATGCATTTTTTTAAATGTACATAAAAGATGAAATAACTTTTTAAATAAAGAATTTTTAAGTATATATAGTATTATACACTGTGTCCATAAAGTATGGACACAAGCCCGTAATAACGTTATTGTGCATTATTTTACAAAATGCAAAGATATATCGATTAATGTTTTTTGTTAGCTATATTTAGATGCTACCATTTTGTTTTTTCCGTCGACCTTGAATAAGTTATGACATCATTGATAATTTTTTTAAATGTCAACCCCATTTTTTTTTTGTATATTTTGAAAGCCTTTACAATTCTTTATTCGATGATGTAAAAATTTTGGTGTTACATTAGAAAATTTTTGAGTAATCATTTGTGTCCATAAAGTATGGACACAAGCCCCTAGTAACGTTATTGTGCATTATTTGACAAAATGCAAAGATATGTCGATTAATGATTTTTATTAGCTATATTTAGATACTACCATTTTATTTTTTCCGTCGACCTTGAATAAGTTATGACGTCATTGATATTTTTTTTAAATGTCAACCCCACTTTTTCTTTGTGGATTTTGAAAGCTTTTACAATTCTTAATCGATGTTGTAAAAATTTTGGTATGTTACATTAGAAAATTTTTGAGTAAACTGTGTTGTAATTCTAAGTTTTATTTTTGACATTTTCAGTATGAAATTTATAACAAATGCTCAAAATGTTTTCCTTCATTTTGTTGACAAAATCCTAGGCGATGATAAATTCCATTTCGCACATTCTGTAATATTTCGGGAGTGATTAGTCTGGTTTCGTAGATGATGCGTTGTCGTAAAACGTCCAAATTTTCCGGTTGTGTCGCATAGACTTTTCTAATGTAACACTAACACCAAAATGTTTAAATCATCGAATAAAGAATTGTAAAAGCTTTCAAAATCTATAAAAAAAAATGGGGTTGACATTTAAAAAAATTATCAATGACGTCATAACTTATTCAAGGTCGACGGAAAAAACAAAATAGTAGCATCTAAATATAGCTAATAAAAAACATTAATCGATATATCCTTGCATTTTGCCAAATAATGCACAATAACGTTATTACGGGCTTGTGTCCATACTTTATGGACACAGTATATATATTATATAGTATATATTTCAAAAGATGTTGCTGAATTTTATATTATGCGTAGCAAATATCCAAATTATAACATAAACATAATAACTATAATTATTACAAAAAAAATATCACAATATTGCAAATTTCATACCGTAGTTATGGTAGAATCGGAAAATTAATTTTATATCTCTTGAAACCGATATCAAACAATCAACACCTAGAAAACGGGTTATGAATATTGATTTCTAGGTATCGAATTAAGGTATCGATTCCAAAGTATCGATTCCAAGGTATCGATTTAAAGGTATCGATTCCAAGGTATCGATTCCAAAGCATCGATACCTATCGATACTTTACCGATTCCGGTACTCAGAATCGATACTGTACACAGACCCGATACATCGGTAAGTATCGATACCTCGATTGGTATCGGTACCCGATACCGAAAACGTCGGTATCGCCCAGCCCTACTTGCAACCCATCAGATTTCTTCAGGCGTGTAATAGAAAAAATTGCCATATCGTTGGCAGTTAATCGCCAATAATGGAGGAAACTATATTTTAGATTAGCTTTTATATTTTAATAAATTTTGAGTTCAAATTGAACTAACGCATCAACCCAATTGAAATTATACACGTCACAAAAAATATAGAATCACCTTATCTATACAAAGTAAATCGCAAAAGTGTTTTTTTTTGTTTTATGACATTGTCACGCACTGAGTTCAAATTACAGTTTTTCTAATTTCGTGAGCTTTAGGCGCTTTACGTCTTCTCATTTCCATCAAAAATAGTAGGTTTAAAACTACAGTTTCTTTCTTTTAACATTTAGCACGTGTTTCCATGTAGATCCCTCTTGCCTGGTTTGGTAAAGACGGTCCTCCAATGCGGAATGCATGTAATTTGAGTCACAAAGAAATTGTCCAAGCTAGTTCGTTAATTAACGATGGTAGGAGTCAACGATACGTTGGTAGGGTGTTAGATGTCCGGTAATTGACAATTTCGAAATTGGTGCGCAGGTGTAGAGAAACTGGGGGATATAACAAGAGACCAGGACAAGTAAGAAAGTGGTCAATTACGACCATAGACGATTGCTTTTTACGACTTACAGCCTCGCCAATAAGGCATTGCACTGCAGGACAGATAAAAAACAAGCTGCTTAACATTCAAAATGTAAATGTTGCATCTCAGACGGTATGGAACCGACTTAAAGAACAAGGAATACGTGCAAGAATATCGGCCAAAGGCCCTATACCTACTAGAAAACACCGAGTTCGCAGACTACAATTTGCGAGAGATTATTGTGATTGGACCCCTGAAGACCCATCTTCAGCGATCCAATCACGAGTCTAGGTAGGTATTGCCTATTCTCATCAGATAGACGCCTGCCAGTATGTAGACGAGATGGCGAGCACTTCAGCCAGTGCAACTTTCGGAGGTGTTTTGAGTATGATATGGGGAGGTGTATTTTCCGACACTAAGACGGAGTTGAAGGTTATTCATAATGACTCTATGATCGCAGATAGGTTCTGTGCAATAAAATTGACTGCAATAAATTTGTTATACATTAAAGTTGGGTATGACATTTGTCATTTTTTATATTGAAATGATCTCTCAAAGATAAATTACTTTAAAGTGCGTTTTTTCAAAATCCCGCGCCATTTAAATGAGCATGAAAAAATGAAAATTATTTTTAAAATAGAAGAGGGTAGGTCTATTAGTCAAGTAGCTTTAAAAATGAACGTAAGTTTTAAAGAAGTCTTCAGAATTAAAAAGCACTGTCAATAAGATATGACTTCTAAAAGAAAAGCAGGATCTGCTCGCTCCAGAGTCTTTACAAATGAAGAAGACGTGGCTTTTGTCGACTATTTAAGACAAAATACATTCGAATCTGCTAGAGTTGCTAAAATTATTACAGATTTTCCTGATTCTAGATCAATGGCATGCAGAAGAATTAAATTATCCTACATTCAAAGTACAGTGACCGTCAAGAAGCAAATATTCACTGAAGAAAATAAACAATCCCATGTTGTATTTTCATTAAATTATGTGTATAGGAATTTACAATTTTGGAAATAGGTGATATTTACAGACAAAAATTTTTTTAAATCGACATACAATGATGAAAAATATGTGCAATGTTCAAAACTCTGGAAGATTTAGTACCAACGTATGGAGATGGATCAATTACAATGGAATGGGCGTATGTTGGAAAATCGATTGGCGTTTTATTGGTGAAAATTCCTTCCGGATCTGGATAATGTGATGCTGACTTCGGTAGTACAATTGTATAATTTTTCAGCAGGACAATTGTCTAGTTCACACTGCGTTTGTCGTGCTTGAATAGTTTCAAAATAAAAATATTGAAGTATTACCTTGCCCTACAAGTAGCCCGGATATAAATCCTATTGAAAATCTTTGGGGAAAAATTATAAAATTAATATACAAAAAAAATTTTCGTGTGGGAAATTCAGAGATTTTATGGGATATAATTCAAAATGTTTGGAAGGAACTAGCTGAAGATGAGAATTATGTTAAAGAGTTAATTTGTTTGGTTCCAAATAGATCAGATTCGATAACTGAACGGAATAGCAGTATCATGAAGTATTAAATATGTTTCCCTCCTTTATTTTTATTTATTTTATTGCTTTCTCCAGATTTGTTTTACCTTATCTTATAATTTCATAATAGTTCCATAAGTTTTATATTTTCAATAAAAGTTTCCAATTTAATGATCTTTCAATTAAAAGTATTGATAATAATAACTCCTTAATAACATTATCTTATACTATCATTTATTAATATTTGAATTTTGTTGGTATGCTGAAAGTTGTAAGCAATAACTGATTACAACTAAAATACTCAATGATTTCGCAGAACTATGCATGACATTTGTCATTTACGTAATCTAAAAATATCTGTTAAAGTTAAATTATTAACCTTCATTGATAAAAGTTGTTAAGAAAGCGACTTACACAACTAAAATATTACACAAATTAATCATAAGACTTATAGTCAATTTTATTGCATAGTACTGTACATTAGAATTAGATCCACTCGTGGTTCAATTTGCACCTTACATAGGCCCAAATTTCCGTTTAATACATGTTAACGCTCGCCCCTACATCACAAAATTACCTAAATGAGGCTGACATACGTGCTTTGGAGTGGTCAGCTAGAAGCCCGGACATGAATCCAATAGAGCATGCCTGGGACTACATTTACAATGTACTAAGAACCAGAAAAATTGCACCAATAATGCTAGAAGAGCTAGAAGCAGCACTCACTGAAGAATGAAGCCAGGCCAAGACTACACCAGAGGTCTTATTGAGTCTTTGCCTAGGTGGATGGCAGCCGTAATATGGGCCCGAGACGGAAATACTCATATTAGTTCAAGTTTCCTTTAATTAAATTCTTTGCGTTGGTGTTTGTCAATTTGTTTATCAAGTTGTAGTCTTCGGTTTTTCCTTTGCATTTCATTATATTTTAGTATGTTTGTGCACTACTCAGTTATTGAACATAAAATTTTGAAAAAAAAAAAGAAAATTTAGTGATTCCATAATTTTTTTGCGAGGTGTAGTATAAAGATTCTAATTTGCTAAACCTTCTTCTACTTTTTATCTATTTATTTTTTATGTACCTATTTCATCATTGCTCTTTTCAGTTCAAAGCTTGTATTTGCTGTAAGGAGACTTTTTAATCTACATCCTTTTTTGACATTCTTTATAAGAGAGATAAGAAATAGAGGAATTAACAGAAAAAAGTGCGAGAAATTGAAAAAAATAGAATTTCATCGATTACAGCGCAATTTGTCATGAATTAAAAAAATGTTTCAGACAGATACAACGTTCTATTTCTAGTAGAATTCGAATATGTAATAAAATATACGGGTTCCTATTTAAGATTTCAAGGTTACCTCCACCCCACCTACATGCAGGGAGAGAGAGGGATTAATTCTAACGCTGATGTATTTCCTCTATTGAATTATTAAATTTTAAATCTGTACATTTTTTCGTGAACTGTTTATTTTTCGAGATATTTGAAAGTTTCAAGTTAAAAAATACATTCGGTATAGCAACAGTACTTACCGTGGAAATCTTCCAATTTTCCAGCCGTACCTCCGTATTCCTCAGGCAAAACATCTTTGGGAATAAATTCTTGTAATGTACTAAGATCTTGATGAACATGAATGCGATTCCTAATTTTTTCTTTAAGGAAGGGTTTAACCCATTCAATAATAGTATTAATTAGAGGTGATACGTTTACAACATGTACTTCCTTTAGTCTCACTGGATAAGCTTCCTGCAAAATTGTTAGTACGTTATTCATACTGTGTATATTATGTATTAGTTGTAGTACCTGAACGACGACAAGGAACTTTTTTACCATGGCTGGAGTGACTTTGGCAAAATACGCGGGAGTTACTATAGAAGCATCAAGAATATAAGCATCGCCAGCGACACCAGTCTCTTCGGCATCCAATCTAATATCACCAATCATGAAGGCAATTTTAAAGCCGTCATAAACGTTGATGTGAGATAAATTCTTGTCTGGTTTACCCTTTAAAACGATAATGCGTTTTCCATCCGGTGTCAATCCAGGTAATGGTGGTACAGTGCTGCAAAACACATAATTATTATTACTAAGCCAAGTCACAAACTAATGCAGAAATATTAATATCTTAGCACAATAGTACAATGTCCACAGAAAGTGCACATTTTCAAACATATTCAACTTATGTACGGATGCCATTTAAACAGCATCTATTTAAATGGCTCTTCTCATTCCAGCCTATTCGATTACTCTATATATTCTTCAAATTTTCTTGTATAACATAATACCAGTCTTTTTTTGGTCAACTTGTTCTCTTTCAGCCGGGTATCCTATCCGTCTTTTGTGTTTTTTCCCTCGGAAATAACCTTTAGTATTTTCTTTCACCATCTCACTAACATTTCCTATTCCGTTCACGTAATTGTTCATAATTGTTAAGCACGGATAGTTGTAGGCTTTATAACAGTTGTGTTTGCTGTTCTTGATACCTACTTTGATATTATTAGGAACTTCCGGTTCCTTTTTGAAATTCTGGTCCTCTTAATGTTCTGAATGCAATTCTTTGTTGATTAGCAGTTCTAGATCGACTCGAATCATATTTTGCTGTCTTACATTATCATAGAATTACTTTTTTTTCTTTAATTGATATTGCAGACACTTCTTGGTGAAACATTTTAGTAATTATTGATGTACGTACTTTGGTAGGAATAACACACTTGGCTATATTTCACAAATTTTATTATATTTCTCTAACATATATGTTTCGCTGTTATGCCATTCTCTAAGAGTTTCTTATAACTGACTTAATCTACGTAAGAATGTAATTTATATGCCTAGTTTTGTGATGCGGTGGTTAGATGGTGTTTATAATGATGGTGTCTATGATTGGGGTGTTTATAAATTCTAGTTGTGTATTAGTGACAATTACATTTTGTTTCTGGGCTTTTTTAATTTCTAGATTTTCTAATAAATATAATCTTACTTTTTATTGCATTATGTACGAAGTTGCAGCTATTTATATCGGGAAAATGGTTTTGCTCAATACAGTGTTCCGAGAAACTTGTATTTTTAATGTCTCTGACATGTTCTGATAGGCGTTTTTTTAATGGATCTTCAACTTTGACCTATATATATATATATATATATATATATATATATATATATATATATATATATATATATATATAGTAAATTCAATCAGTCGGCGATTAAAGGTCTGGTTTACTTCAAAGTATATATATTTAAAACAACCCTACATGTTTCGGCAATGATGCCTTTATCAAGGATATAAAATATAAATGACAGAATACAAATGTCAAATAATTGAGTTGCTAT